>WNWU01000044.1:3597967-3612945 GCA_012654045.1 Ptyas mucosa | reverse complement strand
CGGTCTACTCATTTATTTTTGGAGGCACTGGTCTACTCATTTGTTTTTGGAGGCACCGGTCTACTCATTTGTTTTCAGAGGCATCGGTCTACTCATTTGTTTTTGGAGGCACCGGTCTACCACCACACTGCCTTTTAACACTGATCAGCTGTAGGGCGGCCCTTTGAAGCCCCGCTGCAAGAGTTTAAACAGGTTTTTTCCTTCTAGCCGATCAGCTGGGACTCAGGAGGCAGCAATAGATTGGGGGTGTGGCCAAATAAAAGGTAAGAATAACGCGGGGGGAGGGCAGGGGGCGGGGGGGGTGTAGAACCAGTTCAGTGACATCATATCGTCACTGCTACCGGCTCAGCGGAACTGGGAGGAACCGGAAGGAACCCACCACTGGGCCCCGCCCACCCTGCCCCTCCCAGGAGTCCCCACGCAGCCTGTTTTGGATGCAGGTAAGTGCAGGGACTCGGGGAGGGCGAAAAACAGTCCTACCGGAAGTTCAGGAAGGCAGGAAACCGGCCCGTTTCTGGCCACTGGAGCCTGGGGAGGCTGTTTTCGCCCTCCCGGAGGCTTGAACAAAGCCTCCAGAGCCTGGGGAGGGCAAAAGCGCCCTGCCATGATAGGCCACCCCCACCATGGCCACGCCCACCCAGCAACTGGGTAGAGGACCCTTTGCTAAAATTTTGGAAGCCCACCCCTGCTTCCAAGCCTGTTTTCCCGTTAATTGTGGAGCGCATAAATCGACGTTTATGAGAAAGATAGAAAGCTGGAGGATCCAGAAGATTCCTAGATCTTTGGCAAGACAATTCCCAACTTCTTTTTGCAAACCTTGTCTTTGATGCTGTGAGAAGAGCCCAGGCCAAGCAGAAACTCCACCACCTCCAGCTGCCCCTTCTCTGCAGCCAGATGAAGGGCTGTCCTGCCCACCTTCAAGGAGAGAAAGAGAGGGGGAGGGGAAAAGAGGGAGGGGGGGAGGAGGAGGAGGAGAAAAACCAGACGGTGATCATTGCATACAAAGGTAGTCCTCGACTTACGACCACAACTGAGCCCAAAATTTACGTCGCTAAGTGAGACATCTGTTAAATGAGATTTGCCCCATTTTACAACTTTTCTTGCCACGGTTGTTAAGCAAGTCACTTAACTGTTGTCAAGTTATCAACACGGTTGTTAAGTGAATCTGGATTCCCCATTGACTTTGCTTGTCGGAAAATCGCAAAAGCTGATCACATGACCTCCCCTCCCCCCCCCCGGGGACAATGCGACCGTCATAAATATGAACCGGTTGCCAAGCATCTGAATTTTGATCACGTGATCACGGGGGGGGGATGTTGCCACGGTCGTAGGTGTGAAAAAACGGTCATAAGTCACTTTTTTCCAGTGCCGTTGTAACTTCGAACGATCACTAAAAAAGCCTTCTTGTATTATCTGCATTTAATGTTCGTGTCAATGAAAGATGATAAAATGGGGTTGAAGGAATTTCGCCTCAAGAGGCCTTTTGCTCCGAGCAAAATATTATCAACGAATTCAAAGCTGATTGTTTTGTTTTAGCTTTGGTTCTGGATAACAGTGGAACGGTTTGCCTTCAGAAATTGTGGGTGCTCTGTCACCGGAGATTTTTAAGAAGAGACTAAACAGTCACTTATTTGAAATGGTATAGGTCAGGGATGAAATCCAGCAGGTTCTGACAGGTTCTGGAGAACCGGCAGAGGAAATTTTGAGTAGTTCAGAGAACCGGCAAATGCCACCTCTAGCTGGTCCCAGAGTGGGGTGGGAATGGAGATTTTGCTATATCCTTCCCCCAGGAGTGGGGAAGGAATGGGGATTTTGCAGTATCCTTCCCCTGCCACACCTACCAAGCCATGCCCACCAAGCCACGCCCACAGTACTGGTAGTAAAAAAAATGTGGATTTCACCACTAGTATAGGTTTTCCTGCTTGAGCAGTGGGCTGGAGTAGAAGACCTCCAAAGTCCCTTCCAACTCCTATTCTATTTTCTATTTTCTATTATTTTCTATTTTCTATTTATTTTCTATTTTCTATTATTTTCTGTTTTCTATTATTTTCTATTTTCTATTTTTTTCTATTTTCTATTCTACTCTATTGATCAGAGAGGAAAAGTTGGACTGGTAGTTTTCAAACTTTCTAAGCCTCAGAGATTCTTTCCACACTGGGAAATTAAAACCTCTAGGTGTCTGCCATGAGAGCCAGTATATCACAACACTAAGATTTAGTTGCAAGATTTGGTGTTTTTATTAAAATGGCCAAAGCAGCACGACACCATTATGGTGCCAAACATTGTCCTTTCTGTACTTGTGTTGGATGTCATGATGCATACACAAAGAGGCTGCAGCTTAGCAGTCCTGGCTGCAATAGTTTGGTGATTGCCCACTCCCCATAGATGCAACTATGGCAAAACATTCTGGGAAACTCTTTCTGGACTGCTGTCAGTTATGACCTCTTCTGATTAGCCAACTGGAGCCCCAACATTAGGACACATTTAGCAACACTGCCCTGTGGCCAAGCATCAAATGAAACAGTCTATGGAAGGCGATCCTTTTGGTCTGATGAGGCCTTCTGGAATTCTAAGAAGGTGTTGAGGGTGCTCTCAGAAAACGGCCACCAAGGAAGACGTAACCAGTTACAAAGTTGGAAGTGAACAGAAATATCCACCTGGTTCCATATTAGGAACCAGATGGATATTTATTAATTTATTATTTATTAACCCAATCCCAATTTTACCATTAAATCCTGGTTTAATAAATAAAGTGTCTTATTGGGCAAGAAATGTGTCAGAGGAGGAGGAGGAGGAGGAAGAGGAAGAAAAGGAGGAGGAGGAGGAGGAGGAGGAGGAGGAGCAGGAGAAGGAGGAGAAGGAGAAGGAGAAGGAGAAGGAGAAGGAGCAGGAGCAGGAGCAGGAGCAGGAGCAGGAGCAGGAGCAGGAGAAGGAGGAGGAAGAGGAGGAGCAGGAGAAGGAGGAGGAGGAGGAGGAGGAGGAGGAGGAGGAAGAGGGGAGAAGAAGGAGAAGGAAGAGGAGGAGGAGGAGGAGGAGCAGGAGAAGGAGGAGGAAGAGGAGGAGCAGGAGAAGGAGGAGGAGGAGGAGGAAGAGGGGGAGAAGAAGGAGAAGGAAGAGGAGGAGGAGGAGGAGAAGAAGAAAAAGGAGGAGGAGGAGGAGAATTTATGGGTACATTAGAACTTAAAGGCACCATATTGGGGATCCCAGAACAAAATGATGGCCTAATGGGATCTATCAGCCTTCCCAGTCCATCTAACTGGGGAAAGGGAGTCTACACACAGCCTAAAGGTTTACCTTATCTTTCTTATCCAGCCGCACATCTTCCAGATCTTCCACGATGAACTTCATCACCCTGAGATGACCCCTTTGGGCAGCACAGTGCAGGAGGTTGTGGCCATTCTGAAAAAAAAATGAGGATGAGGGATTCAAGGTGTGGAGGAATAAATCGGATACCTGCCCCATCTTGGTCTTCAGGTCCCAGATAACACCACCGTTTAAAGCTGGGACCTCTAAGCAGGAATGTCCTCCTAGGGAACGGTCAGAAAAGTCAAGATGGAGAATATGATTGTAAGGTTGAGGCCCCGCCCATTTGGAATGCTGGTAAAAAGGAGGTGGGGCTTCAATTACGCAGTTGCAGCAGACATTTTAACTTTAAAAAAAAATCTCTCTGTCCCCCAGGGGTGAAATCCAGAAGGAAATTTTGAGTAGTTCGGAGAACCAGTAAATACCACCTCTGGCTGGTCCCAGAGTGGGGTGGGAATGGAGATTTTGCAATATCCTTCCTCCAGGAGTGGAGTGGGAATAGAGATTTTGCAACATCCTTCCTCTGGAGTAGGGAGGGAATGGGGATTTTGCAGTATCCTTCCCCCAGGAGTGGGGTAGGAATGGAGTTTTTGCAATATCCTTCCCCCAGGAGTGGGGTGGAAATGGGGATTTTGCAGTATCCTTCCCCTGGAGTGGGGTGGAAATGGGGATTTTGCAGTATCCTTCCCCCAGGAATGGGGTGGGAATGGGGATTTTGCAATATCCTTCCCCTGGAGTGGGGTGGAAATGGGGATTTTGCAATATCCTTCCCCTGGAGTGGGGTGGGAATGGGGATTTTGCAGTATTCTTCCCCCAGGAGTGGGATGGAAATGGGGATTTTGCAGTATCCTTCTCCTGGAGTGGGGAGGGAATGGAGATTTTGCAGTATCCTTCCCCTGCCACGCCCACCAAGCCACACCATGCCCACCAAGCCACGCCCGCAGAACTAGTAGTAAAAAAATTTGAATTCAGCCACTGCTGCCCTCACCCCCATTTTGCTAAGGCCGCTGCCTCTAGAATCAGTTGCCCCTCTGACTTTATGGTCTTGTCTTAAAATAAGGGGAAGGTCAAAAAATACTTTCCAAGATTGAGTTTTCAGAAGCGGAGATCGCGCATGAAGAAAGCAGCTGTCCATTTTTTAAAAAAATTAGTTCCTTCCCCCATGTGTGAAATTTCACCGCCTGCTGCCAAGCAAATGAAAAGCTGTCATGAAAGAAGCGCTTTCTTTTTCTATGCTTTGCAACTGTCAGCTCATGTTTTATTCCTTCTGAGTTAGCCATGATTAAAACATGCGCAGGGTTGCATTTGCTGGCTCCATACAGTTTTGGGGATGAAAAACAATTCTAGGCTTTCCCCTTAAGCAAACACTGCCGAGATGCGTGTCTTGAATGCCCCAGCCCCCAAATTTTCTTCCCCGAAACTACCTTTAGAGTAATTTCCTCATATTTCAGCTGGGTGTTGTCTCAAAGCTACTTGAATTAACCCAATCCATCTCCTATTGCTCTCTTTCGCTCAAAATGTAGAGCCATCTAGACCCCACCCTAAGCTGTGTTCAAAAGAACTCTGAAAACTTGGCTCTTTTCCCAGATCTTGGGTTGAGTTTGTATTTGTGTTTGAGTTTGTCTTTGATTGTCTTTAATAGCTATTTTCCTTCTGGCATATTTTTTTTTTGGTACAGTTGTTTTTATTTTATGCTACCCAGAGAGGCATGGAGGAGAATGGGTGGCTTTCTACACTTCTCAATAAATATACTATCGAGAAGCCACTATTGAGTCAGTTGTCAAGCATCCAGTTTTGGTCACCACACGATAAAAAAGATGTTGAGACTCTAGAAAGAGTGCAGAATAGAGCAACCGGGATGTTTATGGGCCTGGAGGCTAAAACATACGATGAATGGTTGCAGGAACTGGGCATGGCTAGTCTAGTGAAGAGAAGGGGAGACATGGTAGCAGTTGTCCAGTATTTGAGGGGCTGCCACAGAGAGGAAGGGGTCAAGCTATTTTCTAAAGCACCCAAAGGCCAGACAAGGAATAATGGATGGAAACTGAACAAGGAGAGATTCAACCAGGGGTGAAATCCAGCAGGTTCTGACAAGTTCTGGAGAACCGGTAGCGGAAATTTTGAGCAGTTCGGAGAACTGGCAAATACCACCTCTGGCTGGCCCCAGTGTGGGGTGAGAATGGAGATTTTGCAGTATCCTTCCCCTGCCATGCCCACCAAGCCACACCACACCATGCCCACCAAGCCACCCCCACAGAACCGGTAGTAAAAAAAATTAGATTTCACCATTAGATTCAACCTAGAAATATGGAGAAATTTTCTGACAGTGAGAACAATCAACCCACGGAACAGAAGGTGCCTTCAGAAGTTGTGGGAGCTTCATCCCTGGAAGCTTTCAAGAAGAGACTGGACTGCCATCTGTCAGAAATGGTGTAGGGACTCCTGATTAGGCAGGGGGTTAGACTAGATGATCTACAAGGTCCCTGTCAACTCTGTTAATCTGTTAAACAGACCTGGCTGGATATGGTGCATGGACAAAGCATGGTGTTTTCACATCCAGAAGACCCAATATATTTTTTCCCCTGCAGATCTTGATGGCATAGGAGCCTGTTCCCAATTTTATTTATGCCACCATGGCAAAATGTGCATTGTGTCCACACAATACTTGTTTCACCCTCTCATAATGTCACTGTCACGTTGCATAGAAGTATGCTAAGAAGGGAGTTTGCATCCCGATGTCATGATCGCCTCCTTTGGATATCCATATTCTTGCATTCACTTCTTCCTACGGAGCCCCTAGATATGTCACCGAGGCCCCCAAGCCAGAAAAAAAAACTATCGTACCTTATTGACACAGTTGGTTTTAGCACCAGCGTTAACCAGGACCTGAAGGACACGTAAATGACCAAACCAAGCAGACAGAAGAAGTGCGCTCATCCCAAACTGAAAAACAGGAAGATGAGAAAAAGAAAATTAGAACATAGAATTATAGGGCTGGGAATGCGGCTGCGTGGGGGATTATGGGAGCAACAGGACGCTCCCATGTGACACCTCTCCTGCGCGAGCTGCACTGGCTTCCTGTGGTCTTCCGGGTGTGCTTCAAGGTGTTGGTGACCACCTTTAAAGCGCTCCATGGCTTAGGGCCAGGGTACTTACGAGATCGCCTTCTGCCGCCAATAGCCTCCCACCGGCCAGTACGTTCGCACAGAGAGGGCCTCCTTAGGGTGCTGTCCGCCAGACAATGCCGGCTGGCGACCCCCAGAGGGAGAGCCTTTTCTGTAGCGGCACCCGCCCTGTGGAATGACCTACCCCCAGAGATACGCATGATACCTGACCTCCGGGCTTTCCGACGAGCCCTGAAAACACATTTATTTCATCTAGCCGGCCTGGCTTGACCCTATTGTTCTGGTTTTAAATTATAAATTGGTTTTAACTTGGTTGTTTTAAATTGTGGGCCAAAACTATTTAATTATTTTAAATTGTCTTTTAATTTTGTATGCTCTGTTTTATTTTGGCTGTTCACCGCCCTGAGTCCAGCTGGAGAAGGGCGGTATACAAATTAATTAATTAATTAATTAATTAATTAAATAAATAAATAAATAAATAAATAAATAAATAAATAAAGATCTCAAAGATCTTCTAGTCCAGGGAACCTGTGGTTCTTCTCTGTGACAGCCCCTCAAGCACTGGAAAACAGCTATCAGATGTCCCGTCCCCCCCACATCCTCCTCTTCAATAGGCTAGACATATCGAGCTCCCTCAACTATTTATCATTCAATTTAAACTTCAGACCCTATATCTGTGACGGCGAATCTATGACACGCGTGCCAGAAGTGGCACACAGAGCCCCCTCTGTGGGCACGCATGCTGCCGCCAGTTGCTCTTCTGGTTTTTGGTGCACCAGCTGGACTTCACATACACCGGAAAACTGCCTGAAAACCACCAGAAAAATGGCCAAAAATCAGGCTATTTTGGGGCCGTTTTCAGGCCATTTTCTGGGCTGTTTTCTGGCCATTTTTGGACCCTTTTCAGGGCCGTTTTCAGGCCGTTCAAGCAAAAAAATGGCCTGAAAGTGCCCCCCAAAACAGCCAAAAACCAGGGATGTGTGCACCGGCCAGCTGGTCTTCAGGCTTCCGGCGCTCCGGCGCGTGCACATCAGTGGTGGGTTGTCCCTGGTTTGGACCGGTTTGCAAGAACCGGTAGTAAAATTGGCGGGAGGCTCCACCCACTGACCCAGACTTTGTCAGGAAGCGTGTGCAGCCCCACTGCAAACCAGTAGTAAAGGTAAGTAGAACCCACCCGATACACATGCATGCACATCCACGCATGTTTCGGTTTGGACACTCGGTGCCGAAAAGGTTCACTATCACTGCCATATATCATCTTCATTGCTTTTCAACAACAAAGCTGTATCTTGGCTAAAGAAGCAGAAAGTCAAATGATCTTGATTTCCAGAGAATCTTACAGTGTTAAAGGAATGCAAATGACAAGATAATCTCCTTTTCCTCTACACCCAAAAAGTCAATAAAACAAGCTTTGGAAAGAAAGAGCATGAAAACAAGCTGACGGATGATTAAAGTTCCAGCAGTTTCCTCCCAAAAAAGGATTGCTTCAATATAGTTATGACTTTAAAAATGTACTCTCCTAGCTTCTCAAACACTAAAAACACTGAACATTTTTTTGGTGAGAAGGAAAGGGGAAAAATAAATGTTTATTTTCTTCTCCCCCCTCGCCCGTTTTTTCAGTGTGTACATCTTGCTTTCTTCGCTGTTCTGTCTCACACTCGATGTTCATTGGAGTGAAAGCAGGTGCTAAATATCCCACTTGGTGGAAGTTTTGATTACAACAAATCACTGCTCTTGGGAAAAAGACAATTTAATCCAAACTGATGCCCTGCCTGGGAAATTCTATAATGCAGCAGCAGTAGGTAATGAAAAACGAAGGAGGGGAAAAACAGTCCAGTGGTGAATAGTCTATTCCAAAAGTGCTTTTTCCAAAAGGCAACTGAAATTTCTTAGGTTTTTTTCCCCCCTTTTTTCTTTTCCTTTGAAAACATTTCTCTTCTCCTCCAAGAAGCTTCTTCAGTTCTAACTGACTGGTGGTGAATCGTTTTCAAAGGAAAAACAAAAAAAGTCCCGTTGCCTTTGGGACAACCATGACTTGGACGATTGTGAATCTCCATAGATGAACAATCTATTGTTCTATCTGAATGGTCCAATGTTCTGGGAAGAATCTTGTCCCCCCCCCAATAAAGACCCTTTGGGACCCTTCGGGATTAAAGATGTGCAGTAAGTTCAACTAAGTGCGAACAAAGGCACCTGGACAGGAATGGAATGATATCGAGCTATGGTGGTGCAGTGGTTAGAGTGCAGTACTGCAGTCTACTTGTGTTGACTGCCGGCTGCCTGAAATTTCACAGTTTGAATCTCACCAGGCTTAAGGTTGACTCAGCCTTCCATCCTTCCCAGGTTGGTAAAACGAGGACCCAGATTGTTTGGGGGCAATATGCTGATTCTGTAAACCACTTAGAGAGGGCTGTAAAGCACTGTGAAGCAGTATATAAGTCTAATTGCTATTGTGTGCCGTGTTGTTGTTGTATAAAGGATGATATTACACAACATGCATCATTTTCACTCTAAGCCTGCTGTGGATATTGGCTAGTGCCATGATGGCGAACCTATGGCACGCATGCCCCAAGTGACACAGGGAGCCATGTCACCTGGCATGCGTGACATTGCCCGTTCTTCTTCTGGGTTTCTGGCGCACATGTACGAGTGACGATCAGCTAGCTTTCGTGTGTGCGGCAGTGTTGGAAACTGGAAGAGCTGGTCTTCCATTTTCCGGCATGAGCACATGTGCTGGCAAGCTGATCATTGCACGCACATGTGCGCCAGTAGCTGGAAGATTAGCTGGCCAGTGCGCATGTGCACGCTGGAAACCGGGAGTTCATTTTCTGGTGTGCACATGCCCCCTAGGCAGCTCCTCTTCCTGGTTGCGGCCCAGACGAGTGCCACTAGCCCATCACTGGGCTAGTGTGTTATAAGCAGACCCCCTCTCCCAAAAAAGGCATGTTAGTCATTACGTTCAAGCTAGTAAACCAAGCATGGAGAAAAGCTCACACTGTCTTCATCATTCACACCGGCCTCGTGTTCCAGGAGAAGGCGGACTGCCTGTTCATGGCCAGCTCCTGCAGCCCAGTGGAGAGCGGTCCTGTCTATCTGGAAAGAAAGAGAAATTAAGCAGGGGAGGAGAAGGGAGAGCCATTTTGTTCCCCTTGTTTGTCTCTCCCAAGGTTGCGCAGGTCTAAAGTCACCTGTATTCTTTTCTTCATTAGCTTAGTCTTTCTGTCAATAGGCACACTCCTAAGGAACAAGCTAAAAGGCCACCGCACCACTCTGCTGTTAGGGGCAGTGTATGTGGACTGTAAATCCGTGCATGACCACTAGGTAGTAGCAATGAAATGCAGACCATATCTCTTAGCTCCCACCTAGTGGCTGATCGGCTATCTGCAGTCCTGAGATGAAAACCCTGATCTTGTAAATCCATGGGAAGACATTTTTACAACCACACTTACATTTTGCAGTATCCTTCCCCTGGAGTGGGGTGGGAATGGAGATTTTGCAATATCCTTGCCCCAGGAGTGGGGAGGGAATGGGGATTTTGCAGTATACTTCCCCTGCCACGCCCACCAAGCCATGCCCACTAAGCCACGCCCCAGAACTGGTAGGGAAAAATTTTGAATTTCACCCTTGGTAGGACTGCTTTGGAAAGGAAAAAGGACACTTGTGTCTTCTCCAAGCTACAGAGCTACCCTCCTCGTTATTTCCTGAATCTAGCATTGGTTACCAGATCCTGGCACTTTATTCATTATCAATTAACCAGTGGAATGGAAGTTGCCTTCAGAAGTTGTGGGTGCTCCATTACTGGAGGTTTTTAAGAAGACAGATGGACAGCCACCTATCTGAAACGGTATACGGTCTCCTGCTTGAGCAGGGGGCTGGACTAGAAGACCTCCAAGGTCCCTCCCAGCTCTATTCTGATTGATTGATGGAACCTGGGATAGGAGACCAGCAATCTCTCAATAGAATTTGTCACCTCCGTTTATTCTTCCCGTCTTTTTTTCTATGCCATCCCAATTTGCCAAAGTGCATTCCACAAGTCACCCACAGCATCACGCTTCGGGATTTAAACTTCGAGAAACAGGGAGACGGGGAGGTACAAATCTTTGCCCAATGACCCCGTTCTATACCTCCCACGCCCAGTGAAATACCCACGTTATTCTTCGCTTTGACATCAACCCCTCTCTTGATCAGCTCGACCATGGACGCCGTGTCGTTTCGTTTGGCTGCATCGTGGAACAACTTCTCCGAAAGGAGCACTTGGAGAGAAGGAAAGGGCTTGTTAAAGATGCTTAATAAAATGAAAACAGCCGTAGGGATTCACTTAACCACCGTGGGAAGAAAAGTGGTAATAATTGGGCAAAACTCTAACAACTGTCCGGCTTAGGAACAGAAATTTTGAGCTCAATTCTGGTTGTAAGTTGAGGACTCCCTGCATATCATGGCCGTTCTACCACTTTTACCCAGTTCATCAGGTGTCCTGCTTGAGCAGAGGTTGGACTAGAAGACCTCCATGGTCCCTTCCAACTGTTGTGGCCCGTCACCGGTCTGTGCAGCTAGTAGCTGATTCCGACAGCGAGGAGGCTGGTGTGGTGCTGCGCCAGCAGCCTGTGCAGTTGGCACTCGAGTCAGACAATGGAGAAGATGGGGTGCCAGAGGCGGGGGTTCAGCCAGGGCCTTCAGAACCACCAGAAGCTCCCTTAAGTGAAGAGGACGAAGAGGAGGAGCCTCTTCTTGATGCACGGACACGCAGAGCTGCCAAAAGGCAGGAGTGGCTCCTCAGGAGGAGGTCTCCTCGAGAGTAAGGCTTGGGGCTAATTGGCCACTTCCTTAGCCTATTTAAGGAGGAATGCCGATTGAAGCAATTTGCAGGGAACAACTTAGTTCACATACCTTCCTGTCTTGTCTTGCTTATCTTATCAGCTTCCTGCAAATTGCTTCTGGGCATTCTGCCAACCACAGTAAGCTTTTAGTATTATTCTTTGAATTCTTGGCGGCTGTTAATGCAGTTAATTAACAGCCGTTATTGTAAAAAAACTGGTTTATTTAGTAAACTAAGGTTTGAACGGACTTTGTGTGTGCTGTGTTCTTTCGGGTCCGTAGCTGGGGCAGAACACCAACTTTTATTATTCTGTTATTCAAATTCCGGGCGGGGTGAAGGGATTTGCATGCAGAGCAGAAGGTCAGCCCAGATCCCTTTCAATCTTCATTCATCACAACCACCTTACTTAGCCCTAGTAATTCTGGTCCAACTCTAGGAATAAAAATCCAGGACTACCAAGGTTGGTGTTTCCTTCGCTGCTTTCAGAGGAGGGGAGGGTGCAGCATAGAAGGAAAAATAAAATAAAATTACGAAAGCTCTCCCATAGCTTATTTTTTTTCTCTTTACGCCCCACCTCCCACAAAGATCACGTCCTTCTATTGTTTTACTGCATTTGAAAAGGGTCATGAAGCGTGATCAGGAAATAAATGCAGAAATATGACCTACTATGTATTGTAAATCCTCTCCCTTTCCAGGTCGTAATTTGTGGAGAAAGAACTGTTTATATGACTCATTGCTGAGTACAGTGGAACAACACTGTAATAAGTCACATTAAGGGACGTACAAATGAGCTGCGTGTTTCTTTGTTTTGTTGTGACTTTCTAATCTGACCCGCCAGCCTGCCGTTCTAAGTCACTCCGAGACATTTTGAATAGTGAGAAGGGTGGCATACAGATAGTCCCTGACTTACGACCACAACTGCCCCCCGCCCCCAATTTCTGTTGCTGTTAAGTGAGTTTTACCCCATTTTACGACAGTTCTTGCCACAGTGGTTAAGTGAATCACTGCAGTTGTGAAGTTAGTCCCATGGTTGTTAAGTGGGTTTGTTGTCAGAAGGTCGTAAAAACGGATCACGTGACCCTTGGACACTGAGACCGTCATAAATACGAGTCAGTTGCCAAGCGTCTGAATTTTGATCATGGGGATGCTGCAACGGTCGTAAGTGTGGAAAATGGTCACTTGTTTTTTTAGTGCTGCTACGACTTTATAAGCCGAGGACTACCTGTACAAATGTAATAATATACTGTAATAAATAAATAAATAAAATCCGAAATATTCTTGTACGATCAGGATATAAATCTACAACAACCCCCTCTTCTTTTTCTCCTCCTCCTCCGTCTCCCTAAACCAGGGGTCAGCAACCTGTGGCTCTGGAGCCGCATGTGGCTCTTTCACCCCTCTGCTGTGGCTCCTTATCACTCAAAATATGCGGAACAACCGCCAATGTGCGACACTCGCCGGCACGCAATTTATTGAGCTTTTCAACCCCCGGTAGGCCAACCATGGATAAATCCAAGAAGAAGAAATCAGAAGAAAACAGAACGTTTAATTCAATTACATATGCTAGTTTTGTGGCCGCTCAAGAAATAGTCAGGCACGGGAAGGGTTTTGTGGCTCCCGGGGTTTTCTTTTCTGTGGGAAATGGGTCCAAATGGCTCTTTGAGTGTTTAAGGTTGCAGACCCCTGCCCTAAACCAACCGCAACCACAACACCTAGAATCACTCCTCTGGTGAGATTGGCAGTCATCTCAATTGCTGATATCAAACAAATAAGAAAGTGAGAAAGTAAAAAACAAAAGAGAGAGGGGGGGGGGAGGGAAGTATATTTTAACTCATCCAATGGGTTTAGCTTGTCAGTTCAGCCCCTGTGATTTGAAAACAAAACATCTGGCTTAAAGTTTGCAAACCGGACAGTTGTGCCATACAGCAGGGGTCTCCATCCTTGGCAACTTTAAGCCTGGCGGACTTCAACTCCCATCCTTGGCTTAAAGTTGCCAAGGATGGAGACCCCTGACCTACAGGACAAAGGGACAAGCCATTCATACCATCCTCTAAACATTGCCACTATGATTCCACCCTCCAACCCACCCACCCCCGGTCATAATTTTCTATCTGTTGAAGTCAATGGTTTGATAACACAGGGCAGAGAGTTGGAAGAGGGGTGGGGAACCCCAAATACTCAAATTAGTACCCACCATCCTAGAAACCAAGGAGTTTCTACAAACCCTTGCAGGATTTTGACCCTGAATTAAAGCCGGTTGGTGGCAACGCCCCACCCCAATTAGAAGACCCCCAAGTCTTCTAATTGCTGCCCCCCCCCCCCCCCTAATGGAACCCCCCCCCTTCGCCCCAATCCGAAAAGGTTGTGTGATTTTTGCCTCCAGGAGTTGCGGGAGTTGGACGGATCCCCCCACTCCATCGTCTTTTCATCGATGACAAGCAGGCTGAAGATCCGGGCGGTTGTGGTGGAACCCAGCAGGGATCTGGTTGCCTGACTAGCTAGGTGGCTCGGTGGCTAAGATACTGAGCTTGTCGATCGGCAGTTCGGCGGTTCGAATCCCTGGTACAGGTTCTCCTGCGTGAGCAGTTAGACTAGATGACCTCCAAGGTCCCTTCCAATTCTGTTACCGTTACTGGTCGCTGCTTCGGGCCACCCATCTCCCTTCCTCCGGCTCTTGCCCCACCAATGCCCCTTGGAAGGGACACCTTTCACCTCCCTCCCTCCCTCTCTTCCTCAGCTTTTAAACGACGCCCCGCCAGGCCGACCTGCATACGCCCCGGGGCAGGGACCCTTTGCAGGGACCCCCTTCCTCCTTCCCCTTCCCCACGCGCGCCTTTCCCTCGCCCCATCCTCACGCGTGTCCTCCTCGGAAGCCAAGTCGTCCTCCATGCCGCCGGCAAGCTCACCGCCCGAGCATCCCCGTCGTTCCGGGGGACGCCCCTTCGAGGCGGACGCGGCCGGAGCCGGGTTAGGCACGCGCTTGGTCCGCCCGGGGTTGCGGCTGCGGCTCCGGCCTCCTCCGTCCCTCCGTCCCCCGCCAGAACCGGGTTAAAAATAGCCTGCTTAAGCGTCGCCCAGAAAAGGGAGGCGATGCTGGGGAGGGGGAGGGGGGAGGCGAACCTGCTTCGATCCGAGGACGAGGCTGCACGCGGCCGCGCTCCACGCGCGCTCCCGCGGCCGCGGTCGCGCCCGGGCGGGCGGCACCCGCCTAGCTCGAATTGGGCGTCTTGTGGCCGTGCCCGGGGGACCCGACGGGCTAGTAGGGAAGGGCAGGAAGGTGAACACGGAGGAGACCCGGCCGGCGGTTGTTGGCTGTTTATGTTTTTTCGCTGCAGCAATTTCTCCGCCGAGTCTTCCCAGAAATTAGATAGAGCGCATGATATAATATTATTTCTTTCCCTTTCCCTTTCCCTTTCCCTACCCTTCCTCTTCCCTTTCCTTTCCTTCCCTTAGCCTTTCCGTTTCCACTATCCCTTCCTCTTCCTGCTCCCCTTTCTCTCCGTTCCATCCCATTCCCCTATCCTTCCCTTTGCCTCTTCCCCTTCCCCTTCCCCTTCACTTCCCTTCCCCTTTCTTCCCCTTCCCCGTTCTTCCCCTTCCCTTCCCTTCCCTTCCCTTCCCCTCCCCTCCCTTCCCTTCCCTTTCCCTTTCCCTTTCCCTTTCCCTTCCCTTTCCCTTCCCTTCCCTTCCCTTCCCTTCCCTTCCCCTTCCCCTTCCCCTTCCCCTTCCCCTTC
>WNWU01000044.1:3553028-3577650 GCA_012654045.1 Ptyas mucosa | reverse complement strand
TCTATCCGTCTATCCGTCTATCCGTCTATCCGTCTATCCGTCTATCCAACTATCTACCTGGAACCACCTGAAGCCCCCTGGATTTTAAGTGGCTACCTCTAAATCAGGTGGAGAAGAGTTTCACAAACACTTTTGATATCCATCTTAAATGGTCAGAACTTCCTTCTGCTTCCTGGGTATTAGTTCTGTTGATTTTGTGGGCCTCTTTTTCGAGTCTTTGGTGTGTGCAACATTACACCATCAAGCATCTTCCTGCAGAGGAAAAGCTGGTGGACTCCTTCCTGCTTAGAACTTGGTCGTTCGCTTGCAGAGGCTTCCCTCGCTGACTAGGTAACATCTTCAGTGTAAAGTCTGGGGCATGTGAAGAAATCAACTGGAAAATAATTCTTATATTATACAAAACTCTTCTGTTGAGCAGGTAGGAGAATAAATAGGGAAGCCAGATGTCAGGGAAAAGTTGTACAGCTAACAGCTGTATAGGAGCCTGAATTCCATTTGTGTAGTTTTAATTACTCATACTGAAATTCTCTTTTTTGACCCAATTAACAAAGAAAGCTGTGAGAATCCTCCTGGATTCTCGGCTGTCCATGGATGACCATCTGATGGCCGTAACCGGGGGGGCCTTTGCTCAAGTATGTCTTTTTTTTTAAAAAAATTTATTTATATGCTGCCCTTCTCCGGAGACTCAGGGCGGCTTACAATGCGCTAAGCAATAGCCTTCATACTTTTGTATATTTTATACAAAGTCAGCTTATTGCCCCAACAAACTGGGTCCTCATTTTACCCACCTTAGAAAGGATGGAAGGCTGAGTCAACCTTGAGCCTGGTGAGAATTGAACTCGCAGTAATTGCAGGCAGCTGGATGTTAAATGCTGCCTTAGTAGGAGGCATTAGCCTGCTATGCCACTCAGGCTCTTGACGTCTTGTCCGCCAGTTGTGCCCTTTCCTAGACCGAGATGCCTTCTCCACGGTCACCCACGCCCTTGTTACTTCTTGGTTGGATTACTACAACGCCCTCTACATGGGGCTGCCCTTGGGATGCATCCGGAGGCTCCAGCTGGTCCAGAATGCGGCCGCGCGGGTAGTTATGGGAGTTCCTCGTTACTCCTGTGCAAAACCTCTCCTGCGTGAGCTGCACTGGCTGCTGGTTGCTCTCCGGGTCTGTTTCAAGGTGCTGGTGCTTACCTATAAAGCCCTACATAGCTTACGCCCGGGGTACTTGCAGGACCATCTTCTCCCTTCCTCCCACCGTCCCGTGCGCTCCCACAGAGCAGGCCTCCTCAGGGTGCCGTCGACCAAACAATGTCAACTGGCAGCCCCCAGGGGGAGAGCATTCTCTGTCGGAGCGCCGACCCTCTGGAATGATTTGCCCGCCAAGCTCAGGATAGCCCCAGACCTCCTCTCCTTTCGCCACGGACTGAAGAGGTGGCTCTTCCGTCAAATAACTTGATTTATTAGGGATTGCACAAACTGTAATAATTTTAAATATGGTTTTAAAGGGGTTTTTAACTTATTTTGTTATTTTGTGATTTGTATTATTGATTGTTATTGTAAGCCACCCTGAGCGCTTCGGGAGAATGGCGGCATATAAATTGCAAAAATAAATAAATAAATAAATAAATAAATAAATAAATAAATAAATAAATAAACAAACAAATAAGATTGTAAATTCTATAGATATTCAGGCCTTGAACCATGAATGTTTTATTCTCTAGTTCAATTGTGCTATGGCTTTTATATTTTTTATTTTGTGTCAATCACTGTGGGTGATGCAAATTTGGTCTACAAATATACGAAATAAAACTGTATAACTTCTGCATTTATTCTAGCGCCACCAGCTTTTCCTACGATTAGGAGGGTGTGTGCAAAATATACCATCCTAGAAAATATCTGGATGGGGAGATACAAACGGAATGTTTTAGGTCCAGGAATGAGAGGGAAGCTCTCTCTCTCTGTGCACATGTGTAGCAGGGGTGAGTTCTACTTACCTTTAGTACCAGTTTGCAACGGGATTGCATGAGCAATTGAAGTATTTCAGATAGCATTAGAGGGAATCCCCTCCCCTGGCATTTAATGTTGAACTGGTCTCATGAGGTTGGATAAAAGAGGTTTTTACAATTCTTTCAAGCCTCATGAAAGAGCGTTTGTCCTTTTTGCAATCCTTTCAAAGGAGACGGACATTTTGGAGAAATTCCTTGGGATGATGTGATGTTCTGCCACATGCTTAGTGAGAGAGAGTAGTTGAAGGCTATCTACGAATAGCCTGCTTTTTTAAAATTATTGTCTGTTTGGGGTTCAATGGAAAGTATTCAGAAGGGGCATCGGCTATAGGGCATCTGACACTTGTTTGCCATTAAGGCTCCATAGCCTCAATTGCCATCCTAACCTCCTTCCTTCCCTCCCTCCTCCCTCTTCTCTCTCTCTCTCTCTCTCTCTCTCTTTCTCTCTCCCTCCCTCTTTCTCTTCCCACTCTCTCATCTGTCTGTCTGTCTGTCTGTCCATCCATCTGTCCACCCACCCACCCACTCACCTATCTATCCATCTATCCATCTATCCGCTTATCTGCCAACGCGCCTATCCTTCTATCCAACTATCTATCTCTCTACCCATCTACCCGTCTATCCGTCTATCCAACTGTTTATCCGTCTATCCAACTATCCATCTATCTGATATTTTCTGGTTGGGTCTTATTTTCAGGGAAACAGGGTAGACACATCCAGGCATGAGAACATCTATGCCTACAAGAGGCAAAAAAGCAGATCTAATTTTAGTCGAGGGCAGGATAGGTAATCCTTTTTTATCTGACATATTTCATTGGAGGGATTAAGGACTCTTAACTTGTTGCCAAGATTTGTCTGATAAGGTCATTAGGAAAGAAGGTAGCATTTAGGCATTTATGTGAAGTAGCTACAGAAGGTTTGGATATAACAATGAGGGCTGTAACTTGATCCCTTAGGGATCCATCTTATATGTGGGTGTGAGGATTAGACAAAAGGACAATCTGGTCCATGTTATCAGGTAAAAAGGGAGAATCTTCTTACTGTGGTAATTACCATCTAATCCCACCCATTGATTCTCCAAGTTTCTTTCTTACAACTTATCAAGAAATCTTTGCTCTCTTTTCATGACTGTCAGAATTGAAAAGCCAAACATTTACTCCTGTAGTTCAGAGAGTAACATTTTTTAAAGCATTTCTGCATTCATTTTCATCATTAACATGATTTATGCACTGCTCATTTTTAAAAAAATCTGGAAGCTGTTTACAATAGTTACAAAAACAATGATGAAAACAAGATGATTGTGGGATACAAGCAAAATAAAAACTAAGGGTGAGTGGGTTGTTAATGGCTAGAGAAGGCCAATAGAAAAAAAGAGAGGAGATTTTAAAGAGATACAACGGACTAGAAATTAAGACTGTTGGAAGTCAAAGGAAGGAATATAAATTCAGTTTATTTGATCAAAGTTAAAACAAGATATGCTGTTATTTCTGGCTACCCTTTATGGACTACCTGTTGATACCTATCTGGTACCTGTTAGCAGGACTGAAAAGATAATGTTTTATGGATTTTTTAAAAGATAAGAGATGGGATATAGAATGAAGAGATAAGAGTTTGTAACTTTAGAGATGATGAAGAGTTAACAAATTTGTTTGTACTTGTGATGAAGGTTGGAAGTCACTTCTTCCTTTATTTCTTTTCTCTTTCCTTGTTGTGTTTTTACTTTTCTTTTTCTTCTCTCTTTTTCCTTACACATTTTGATCCTTTCTATTATCTTTTCTCTAAGCTTAGTTTGCATTAGATTTCCCTCTCTCTCTCTCTCTCTCTCTCTCTCTCTCTCTCTCTCTCTCTCTCTCTCTCCAGGTGGAGAGACATCTGCGAAGAACTAATTTAAGTCATTTGAAGAGACTTTGTAAATAATAATTAACTGTCCGTAACTGAGACTGGAAAATTCCTGTCGCAGTTTCCAAAATTTCCTGTTTATCTCACAACTAGCATTAAACACAGTTTTTTGAATTCTGTATAGCTCATGCTTTCTTATTCTTGACTAGATATGTAGACATCATTACAGATAGTCCTCAACATACGACCACAATTAAACAGTTGTTTAAGCAAAACGTGCTCCATTTTATAACCTTTCTTGCCACAATTGTTAAATGAATCACTGCAATTAGTGACCTGGTTATTTGAAGTGAATTGAGCTTCCCTGTTGACTTTGCTTGCCAGAAGGTGATCGCATGACCACGGCAACCGTCATAAATATGAGTCAGTTGCCAAGCATCTGAATTTTGATCAAGTATCCACGGGGATGCTGAAATGGTCGTAAGTGTAAAAAACGGTCACAAGTCACTTCTTTTCAGTGCCGTTTTAACTTTCAAAAGGTCACTGAATGACCTTTTGTTGTAAGTTGAGGACTACCTGTATTCTAAGACTTGGATGAAGTAATATCTTTAGACATTATCCCCCAGCTAGATGGGGTGGGCAATTTCTCTACATTGTTTTCAGGAGTAGGTGAACTTTGCTAATCGTCTCTAAAGTCAACAATACTCCCTTGGAAATGACTGTGATTAGATATGGAACCCATGGAAGAATTATCCAGGTCTCCCTCTCCCCTGGTTTGGGGTTGAGCTGAAATTTAGATACAGATACGATTAACAGAGTTGGAAGGGACCTTGTAGGTCATCTAGTCCAACCCTCTGCCCAAGCAGGAGACCCTACACCATTTTTGACAGATGTCAGTCCAGGCTCTTCACTTGAGCAAGGAAGGATGCTGCAGACTTTTGGCGAGAAGGTGGCATCCTGAAAGAGAAAAGCCAACAGTCTGGTATTATACCTAATAAAAACAGTTCAGGTTTAAAATCTGCATGTTTTCACTATCATCTTTTTTAAGCACTTATGTATTTTTGCCCCCCCCCCCTTTTTTTTTTGCTTTTACACAAGTCCACCACTTATGATAATAAGTGCCCGTTTTTTTGGTTACGGTTTTTCAACATTTGCTAGACATATTTTTAAACATTTTAGCTAACCTAGAAGGTGATAAGTGCCATCTATAAATCATTTTCACTAATTTTCTTGATAAGAAGTTGCCATTGTCAATTTACAGTTCCTTTCCCATGTTGTTAGTTGCAAAGTCAAGGCCAACCCATCGCAACCCCATGGACCACATTCCTCCAGGCCTTTCTGTCCTCTGGAGTCCATTTAAGCTCACGCCGACTGCTTCAGTGACTCCATCCAGCCACCTCATTCTCTGTCATCCCCTTCTTCTTTTGCCCTCAATCATTCCCAGAATTAGGCTCTTCTCCAGGGAGTCCTTCCTTCTCATTCGGTGGCCAAAGTATTTGAGTTTCATCTTCAGGATCTGGCCTTCTAAAGAGCAGTCAGGGTTGATCTCCTCTAGGACTGACCGGTTGGATCACCTTGCAGTCCAAGGGACTCGCAGGAGTCTTCTCCAGCATCATAGTTCAAAGACCTCCATTCTTTGGCGCTCAACCTTCCTTATGGTCCAACTTTCACAGTCATACATTGCAACTGGGAAAACCATAGCCTTGACTATATGCACTTTCTCTAATTTCTCTAATTCTCTATAATAACCAAAGTTGTTTTTTTTTTTACCCACTGTGTCCTTGTGTCTTTTACTTGTCCATCCTCCATTTTCCAGTTTAGTAATATATATATTACTATATATATATATATTTTCTTAATTCATTTTTCATCAGAGTTCAACAATATCTGATCAAAGTGTTTGTCCTTTATAAAAAGCCATACTTTTTTAAAAAATTAGGTATAATATCACAGGGAAGCGAAGAGTCACACCCCTTCCACTCCATCCTTCAGCTTTGCCTCCATAAGCTTGGTGCCTAGTTGACATATTTCCCCATTCTCGGACAATAAAATATTCTGCAGGAGTATTTCCCTGCTTGGCACTAGTAGTAAAGAGAAACCCCAGAATGGCCGATGCCTTAAAAGCGCCTTCCTTTTCTAATATGGGCTATTGTCTCTCCCCGCCATCCTCCCACGCTGAGCACCATCAATTTCCTGACAAAGTTCAAGGCTGCACATCTGCTATAATTCCCTGCCTCATCCGATCTGCCAGCAGCCTCTTTGTCACTCCCCCACCCACCCACCCTCCCACCCACAATCAGCTGAGTGGGTGGCGTGGGAGTGGATCTGACAAGGGGGGAATCTCCCTTTTTTTGCTCTCCAGTGAGTGGCTGGAGTTCCTCCTCCCTCACTCTTCCATCTCGCCTTACCTGGTCGCGCATCCTCAGTGGGTTCAATCCTCTCCCAGAGATTTACTCCTCCTAATCTCTCTCTCTCTCTCTCTCTCCCCCACCCCGCCCCGGCTGCTCCATCTGAACAGCCGACGGCTGAACAAACAGAAGGAGAAAGAACCGAGGAACAAATGAACGGACGGGTTGGCTGTTGGGCAGGAGGCATTTGCTACTTTGGGTAAGAAATATTTCTTCTTTTGTGAGCTGTATTGTTTCTTTTTCTCCTTTTTTTCTGCACGAGCGCATCAGGGGTAGCAGGGACTGGAAAAAATTTGCTGAGGCAGCAGGGTGGAGAGATGCAGGAGAGATTTTGCCAAGTCTCTAAAGATCCTCCAGGAAAGGGTTTGGATAGCAAAAAAAAAGGCATACAACGGGGCTTTAAGCTGATATCTGGTCAAAGCAGGCAGTTTGGACCACAGTTTTCAAACGGCTCCAAGTGTATCTGGGTTTTGACAAACCGATGGGTGTGTTATTTGAGGCTTCCCTGCTACTCGCTAAGGGCTGCTGCACAATGCGTTGAGATGCCAGCACCAGGCTCTTAAAACTACGATGCTGCAATTTGGTGCATTTTTGTTAGCAGCTCAACGGTGGAGTTTAGTGAATGCCTTGGCGAAAGGTCACCTGTTAATCTCGGCGACAAAATGCCACAAACCTGTTTTTCCTTTAAAGATGAATAAACTTTTGGCTGCTGCAGTTTCATTTGTATTTAGGGGAGATTTAATCCGTGCAGTTTAGGTGGAAAACAAAAGTCCTAGGGGAAGCAGGAAGTCAACCCAATGGTCATCCATCTCAGGAAACTTCCCACAAACTGAATGCCATTCGGCTGTAGATTAAAATTGCTACCAGCGTCCGATTGACAAGTTTTATTTTGGAGGGTGGGGTTGGGAAAATACCATGCCTAGAAACCTCAAATGGATGTTTTAAAATTGCATTACACAGGAATTTGATAGGTGTGATGTCTAAAAGCAGAAACAACGTGAAAGTGAATGTTAGATCTGTCCTGAGATGGCAAAAGTCTGCCTGAGTGAAGGCAGAATAGACCTAAACTCAATGAAGATACTGTAATCCTTCAGTCCGACTCTGGAAACCACAGTTGGCAGATAGTAGATCACTGTGAGAATGGGGGTGGGGAGCGGGTGGGGGGTGTTAATCCTTCCAGAAAGACTTTGTTCCAGGCCTGATCCAAATGAAGGCAAGTTATATACTCGCTCAAGAACCCCTTTTACGTGTCAGGGGTTTGATAAAGGCTCAGCTTTTTAAAGTCTGTCATGGAGAATTAAATGCAAAGGAAAAAGTAGCCAGAAACAGACTGGTTCCCATGACCATCTCAAGCCAAGTTCACTGTCTTTCTTTCTTTCTTTCTTTCTTTCTTTCTTTCTTTCTTTCTTTCTTTCTTTCTTTCTTTCTTTCTTTCTTTTTTTCTTCCTTCCTTCCTTCCTTCCTTCCTTCCTTCCTTCCTTCCTTCCTTCTTTCTTTCCTTCCTTCCTTCCCTCCCCCCCTCCGTCCCTCCCTCCCTCCCTCTCTCTCTCTCTCTCTCTCTCTCTCCACATTTTCACTGCTGATTGTTGAACCTAGTGGGGGAAAATTTGTACTAGGTTTTCAGGAGGCTCAGAGACAGCAGTTACGGGCTTATATGCCTTCATTTAAAATGGACTCCTTTCTATTAAGCTGCTGGATGTTGCTGATTCTTGCAGTGGTTATTTCAAATGGGGCTCTGCAAAACAGACTTGGTAACTCTGTTGGGGAAAAAGAAAATTAAATAAAAGGGACGAGACAGAGAGGGAGAAAGTGAAAGAGAAAAGATTGTGGGCCATTATTTTACTGTGAATCAGATGGAAATGGTTATAACTTATAAGACTCTTTAAAAAAAAAAACATAGGTAAAAGGAAACCTACAAAATGAGGAGCCCATAAAATAATGATTATATATTTGGCCTGCAAAGAACGTATTTTATTTTTATTTATTTATTTTGTATACCGCCCTTCTCCCAGAAGGGACTCAGGGTGGTGAACAGCCAAAATTAAAAATACATAAAGTACAAAACTTAAGATAATGAAAAGAAATTAAATCAATCGGCCTCCCAATTTAAAACCCCAAAATCTATAAAATTAAAATCCCATTAAAAACTATTTAGGCTAGGCCGGCTTGATGGAATAAATAAGTCTTCAGGGCATTATGTATAGAGAAATTGCTTCATTTTAAACTTCTTTTAAGCATCTTTCTTGCCAATTTACAAATCAGGCTTTATTAATTCCCCCAGGCTACTAAACATTGTGTATCTATGCCATAAAAACACCTGCCAGCATCCCAGCATAGAAAATGCAGCATTTCCCTTTTTAAAAAGTTTGTTGTTGAGGTAATTGTTGTTATTATTGTTATTTCATTGACCAAGACCAGCAAAGTCTTGGACAACCTGAGTTATGTACTCAGGATTGTGGCTAATGGTTGACTCACTTACAAATGTAACAAAAATGGTTAAATTATTAAAGCCAAACCGGTTTCTATTGAAAAGCCATCAGTAAGCAAGTATGGATTATTTGAATTATTTATTCAAAACTATAATTGGAATGTCTATTTATGGGAACATCTTCTTTCTGGTGGGATCTCTCAGATGAGTGGGAGATACAGAAAAATGTCTAATTGAAGTATTTCAGATAGCATTAGAGGGAATCCCCTCCCCTGGCATTTTTATGTTGAACTGGTCTCATGAGGTTGGATAAAAGAGGTTTTACAATTCTTTCAAGCCTCATGAAAGAGCGTTTGTCCTTTTTGCAATCCTTACAGAGGAGATGGACATTTTGGAGAAATTCCCTGGGATGATGTGATGTTCTTCCACATGCTTAGTGAGAGAGAGTAGTTGAAGGCTATCTATGAATAGCCTGCTTTTTAAAAATTATTGTCTGTTTGGTGTTCAATGGAAAGTATTCAGAAGGGGCATTGGCTATAGGGCATCTGACACTTCTTTTCCATTAAGGCTTCATAGCCCCAATTGCCATCCTAACCTCCTTCCCTCCCTCCCTCCCTCTCCCTCCCTCTTTCCCTCTTTTTCTCTTTCCCTCCCTCTTTCTCTTCCCACTCTCTCATCTGTCTGTCTGTCCGTCCGTCCATCCACCCGTCTATCCATCTATCTGTCTATCCGTCTATTCGTCTATCTGTCTATTCGTCTATCCGTCTATCCGTCTATCCGTCTATCCGTCTATCCGTCTATCCAACTATCTACCTGGAACCACCTTTTAAGTGGCCACCTTTAAATCAGGTGGAGAAGAGTTTCACAAACACTTTTGATATCCATCTTGAATGGTCAGAACTTTCTTCTGCTTCCTGGGTATTAGTTCTGTTGATTTTGTGGGTCTTCTTTTTCGAGTCTTTGGTGTGTGCAACATTACACCATCAAGCATCTTCCTGCAGAGGAAAAGCTGGTGGACTCCTTCCTGCTTAGAACTTGGTCGTTCGCTTGCAGAGGCTTCCCTAGCTGACTAGGTAACATCTTCAGTGTAAAGTCTGGGGCATGTGAAGAAATCAACTGGAAAATAATTCTTATAGTATACAAAACTCTTCTGCTGAGCAGGTGGGAGAATAAATAGGGAAGCCAGATGTCAGGGAAAAATTGTCTGTTTTTAATAGTTGTATAGGAGCCTGAATTCCATTTGTATAGTTTTAATTACTCATACTGAAATTCTCTTTTTTGACCCAATTAACAAAGAAAGCTGTGAGAGCTGTTCCTTTTTCCACAAAGGGTTATTAACATTTAGAATGCAGTGAATCTGTTTCCAAACAAACTTCATGACGAAATATACAAGCTTTGTGGAACCAGAGAGCATCTTTTTCTTTACATAATTTTGGGAAATTCAGTGTCAAATCACACATTTATATCTTTAAGACAATTATAATCTTAAAAATAAGCTTGAGGGAACCATTACAAGCTATCGGGCTGATCTTTTGAATGTTTACTAGGAAGACAAACCCTCTTGTTTGTAATGTAATAATTTAACAATATATTTGCATTTCAACTCAGGAGCTTCAGAAACTGGGGAGAGTTTCATACTGGGTGATTCTGAATACATCTGCGCTGTACCAGTATTTCATTTCACGAGGCAGGGCGACTCGACATGCAAGGATCTAAACAGATTAATCTGGATCTCTGGAGTGCATTCAAAAAGATCTAGAGGGTTGCAAGACTAGAGACAATCATATTCCAAAAATGATTTGTACAATTTTAGTTACAGTTATCTTGAGGTTCTAGGCAAAAGACAGAAGAGAAATCTAACACAGGACAGAACAGAACAGAACAGAACGGGGTGGGGTGGGGTGGAGTGGAGTGGAGTGGAGTGGAACGGAATAGAACGGAACGGAACGGAACGGAACGGAGCAGAGCAGAACAGAGCAGAACAGAGCAGAACAGAACAGAACAGAACAGAACAGAATAGAATAGAATAGAATAGAATAGAATAGAATTTTGGAATTTAGATTTGAACAGAACAGAACAGAATAGAATAACTATTGTCAATTTGAATGTACACTAATTGGCCTACATTAAAAATGAAATTTTGTTGCATACAGGGTCACCACCTCCAATTTTACCTTACATAAACATGACAAGATAAATAAATACAAAATTATGTATATACCCACATATATTATATTGCACAGAGAAACAACCCAGTCTAGTTCGGATATATACATAGTTATGGTGAGAAAAACGAATCTTGTGAGTTTACCAGACGGATGGCCTAGGGAA
The DNA here is from genome assembly GCA_012654045.1 of Ptyas mucosa. Taxonomy (NCBI): domain Eukaryota; kingdom Metazoa; phylum Chordata; class Lepidosauria; order Squamata; family Colubridae; genus Ptyas; species Ptyas mucosa. Next base: position 3,566,644 of record WNWU01000044.1, on the reverse strand, counting down.
CAAAGCTGTTACAGAATCTGGTACTCCTGCTAGCAAGGAATCCCCAAAATCTATTGTCTCTGCCGGAATGCCTCTGAGCATATGCAGAACTCTAGCATTTGGCCAATAGGTAGAACTGTAGAATTTGGTGTCCAGGACTCTAGGATTTGGCCAAGGAGTTCTCTGGTGAGGGGGCTGCCTTGACCTCTATCCTTTTCCTTCTGGTGAAGTGAATTTTAGGATTGGGATTCTTCGGGGCTCCAGTGTACTCTTGCTGGGGTGATGTTTCTTTGCCTGTCGATCGAATTTTATCAGCCTGTTATTTTTCTTTCTTCTCAAGGTGAGACTAGAAAGACAAATTGAAAATTTCCCCGTTCTCTTTAGATCGGAAGAGAGCAGCTGGTCAGGAAAGCTGCCTCATTAAAGCTTGATCAGCCTGGCAGGAACATTGCCTGCCCGCATCAGGGCGACGTTGGGGGAGAATGAAGAATGACTAGATCCTTTGCTTCCCCAATGCCTGCTTTATATTCCGGCTTAACTCCTCGGTTTCTTCTGCCTTCTTGAAATGAAGGTCCTTTTTTGGATGGTTCAAATCAAGATGGCCCCGGTCTCCCTTTTCCTGCCTGGGCTGAATGTTTTTCTTGCCTGCCTCAGCTAGTTGTATTGTTTTCCCTGGCCTGGTTTGCATTTAATTATCCCTGATTGAATAAACCACCTTTGAAAAGGCTCAGCCTTTGCACTAAGGCCTAATCCACACAGCCTAATGCCTGGCGCTATGTTGGGAAACTGGAATGAGGGGGTCAAGAGAGGGCCTAGCTTGGAATCCATGCACCACTGCAAGCAGCATCAGCTTGATCTCCTCCAAGATCCCCGAAGCCTCATTTCAGCATTCCTAGGGGAAGGCAAGAAGTCTGGGGGAGATTCTTGTAAATAGGTGGTGGGCAATAAAGTTACTGACTTTTACTATTCCCGAGAGGCTCTGCTTGCTTGCATCTTTCAGACACCAAACTCCAAACCCACCTGGCTTTGCCAAGGCAGCATTGCAACCTCCTCTGTTTCTGTTTGTGAAGAATGACATCACAGGGCCTTGGTTGGGCCTTACCCCAGTGTGTTCTGACCTAGGTTCCCTTAAAAAGCAGGAAGCAGAGTCCTGGTCCTGGCAAAACCGCTTTTATTTACACAACTGTGAATTCCTTTCATTCACAGTCAGCAAGGCCTGTCCAAACAGTTTTTCAAAGGAATATTTATCAACACAGACGTTATCTCACTTGGAAAGCTCCCAGGTAACTAGTTTCCAAACGCAGGGCAAGGCAAAACTTGGTACAGGGTCTCTGGCATTCACGGATCTTCCCACTCTTGAAACAACTGACTGAACTAATTGTTTTCTGCAAAAGCCCCCTCCCCGTTCGCTCCTCTTTTGTTTCCCATGGGAGGGGCCAAGCACCTCCAAGGTATGGCTTTACTCCTAAGTCAACCCTGCTTTCTTAGTTGTTCTTGTCCTCTGGCAGCTCTGCGTATGTGCACACTGGGAACAGGCTCCAGCTGTTCCTCTGCCTTGCTGCTGCCTAGCTCCTTCTCTGCCTCCGATGCAGAGCCCTCGTCCGAGCTTTTCCCAGCCCCCAGGACTGGCCCATGTTCCTCCCCAACCTCCTCACTGTCTGACTCTCGGCTATCCCTCAGTGCCTGTGCTAGCGCCGGGCAAGGTAAGCAAACCAACAACGAAGGTGATGCAAACCTGGTTTTAATGGTAGTTACTCGACAGCATCAGGTGAAAGCTGGATTGCTAGAGCGGATTAAAGTCGGAGCTGAGGGCATCTGTCCCTCAGCTCGCTTTATACTGTTTTCCGATTTCCCGATTGCTCTTAGCTGCCGTTTGAATCCGCCACGGAGGTGTTGTGCAAACTGCGCCTTTGTTACATCATCTGTCTGCGCAGCTCTATCGTCTAGCCATCAAGGTACGGGAAGCGTCTGCCCGCTCACAGCCTGACTCACCAAGCCCAACTAGCCATCTAGCACCAACATCTAAGTGACCTCAATGCATCTACCTTAGCCAAGTTACCGCCACCAACACCAGTGTTTATTGCTATTGTCTTCGGCGTCGCCTGTCATCATATTCAGTGTTGCGTGTCATATTCCTCTGGCTCACCGCATGTCCCCCCCCCCCCCCCCCCCCCCCGGTCTGTATGGTGTTGAGGGGAGCTGTGACACTCGACACTGACTCTGCTGCCAACTCCTCTGGCCACTGGTGGGCCACAACACTGTGGCCTTCAGAGATGACCTTGTCTGGGGAGGAAAAGAAAATGGCCGATCTCCCTTTGGCACATACGGCTGAGTCTCCGCTGCTGCTTCTCCTTAACCATGAATCATGTTTATGGCTGTTTGATTGTTTTATGAGAAAAGGGAACGATGCTCTTTGGGTGTGCAGAGTCTGGATTCTTGGAGAAAGAATCCAAGATCCTTGGAGAAAGAGAGGGACAATGACAAATCAGTTTTTTACCTGGTCCTGGCTGGCTGGGCTCTCTTTCCATAAAAGAATTACCTTAGAGGAGCCAGTGCTCATCTGCCAAGAAACAAAATAATATACTTCCCTGGACATTAAAAAAAAACCCTCTCCCTTAAGTGTTCTTCTTTTAAGCCTCCTTTGGTCTTTGGATTCCAGCCTCCAAGATCCCTTTTGCCTTTCCAGAAAGATGAAGTGCTGGAATCCATCACTGGGGGATTAACTAATTTGTTAAGTACACCAAAGAACAGGATTCCCAACTGCAAGAATTTGCAGAATAGAAGGGAATTTTAAGTTGCCTCTGGGAACAGCCAGCTGCCTGTCTTGGCTCACCTTTCTAAAATCGCTTTTAAAATAATGACTAAAAAGAAAAAAAGAGGGGGCAAAAAGGAGCAAAGCACAAGATGAATTATAATACAAATGCATACATTGTCAAAGAAAAGAGAAACACACACAAAGAAGGTGCTTTTTATAAAAAAAAAAGTGTGGAAAAATACAACCAACAACATTGTGCATCATTTTAAGAAACGTAGAGTCCTCATCTAATGCAAATATACAGATCGTTCTCGATAACAGAGCCCAACATTTCCATTGCTAAGTGAGACAGTTGCTAAGTGTCCCAGTTTACAACCTTTTTGCCACAGTTATTAAGTGAATCATTGCAGCTGCAAAGCAAATCTGACTTCCCCATTGACTCTGCTGGTTGGAAGCTGGCTGGTAGGTGACAATTGGTGATTATATGACCCTGGGACATGCAATTGTCAAAAATACATAACTGGTTGCCAAACATCTGAATTTTGATCATTGCATAATTATCCAGATTTTTTAACACAGTATTTTGTATAAATGAATCCCATGTTTCATTATATTTGGCCATACGAATTCCACGTCTGCAGGTAATCTTTTAACTAGGTAGCAAGTAGGTAGGTCCTGACTTACGATCATTCATTTAGTGACCGTTTGAATTTATAACAGTCCTGAAAAAAGTGACTTATGTCTATTTTTCAGATTTGTGACCGTCGCGGCATCCCCATGGTCGTGTGATTAAAATTCAGATGCTTGGCAACAAACTCATATTTGTGACATTTGCAGTGTCCCTGGTTATGTGATCCGCTTTGGTGACCAACTGACAAGCAAAATCAATGAGGAAGCCAGATTCACTTAACAACCGTGTTACAATGATGCAATGATTCGCTTAGCCACTGTGGAAAGAAAAGTTATAAATGGGGCAAAACTCACTTAACAGCTGTCTTGCTTAACAATACACATTTTGGGTTCAATTGTGGTCGTAAATTGAGGAGCACCTGTAATTGGGTCTTCATCCATTGTGTGACTCTGCTCACCATTCAGAAAGCTTGAAGCCCTGCATGATTTCCCGGTCATGGGGGCAAGAGAATAACTGAGCCAGTGATGACATTCACCTTTTTTTACTACTGGTTCTGTGGGCGTGGCTTGGTGGGCATGGTGTGGCTTGGTGGGTGTGGCTTGGTGGGCATGGCAGGGGAAGGATACTGCAAAATCCCCATTCCCTCCCCACTCCTGGGGGAAGGATATTGCAAAATCCTATCCAGTCAAAGGTGGTATTTGCTGGTTCTCCGAACTACTCAAAATTTCTGCTACCGGTTCTCCAGAACCTGTCAGAACCTGCTGGATTTCACCCAGTGGTGAGATTCAAGTAATTTAACAACCGGTTCTCTGCCCTAATAATTTCTTCCAACAACCAGTTTGCCAAACTGCTCAGAAAGTTAACAACCGGTTCTCCCAAAGTGGTGCGAATTGGTTGAATCCCACCACTGATTTCATCCCTGAACTGAGCCCACCCTGTTGGTATGGTGTCTTTGTCAACTGCTTGGTGTTTTTGTTGTTTGTGGGGTGTATTTAGAATAGAACAGAATAACAGAATTGGAAGGGACCTTGGAGGGCTTCTAGTCCAACCCCCTGCTCAGGCAGGAAACCCTATACCGTTCCAGACAAATGGTTATCAAATCTCTTCTTAAAAACTTCCAGTGTTGGAGCATTTAAAACTTCTGGAGGCAAGTTGTTCCACTGATTAGTTGTTTTAAGTGCCAGATTTATTTTCCACATTGTACGTAAATATATATATATATCAACCACCCAAAGCTGTGTTTGTGAGATGGGCAATCCTGGAGATGGAAACAAACCCAAGGGACTATGTTGGCTTAACACAACAAACCACAAGGAACTGCATTACCCATTGCCCTAAACCAGGGGTCTGCAACCTGCAGCTCTGGAGGCGCATGAGGCTCTTTCATCCCTCTGCTGCGGCTCCCTGTCGCTCAAAATATGCGTCACAACCGCCAATGTGTGACACCCGCTGGCACGTGATTTATTGAGCTTTTCGGCCCATCTTTTTTTCTTCTTCCGGAGTTCAAAATGTTTTTGTTGCATGCAGAAATAAAAATGTGTTTTCTCTGTAGCAGGTCATTGATTTCATAAATGCAGCACACTACAGGTTTTTTTAATGCATAGCATAAAGGTAAAAAGTGAGGTATGCAGTGTTATCTTTGTTACAGAAGGGTTTTTGTGGCTCCCGGTGTTTTCTTTTCTGTGGGAAACGGGTCCAAATGGCTCTTTGAGTGTTTAAGGTTGCCGACCCCTGCCCTAAACAAGCATATAACCTCTTAGGGAAATGCCTCTATGGATCATGATCTGGATTGGTGTGTTGTGTGAACACAGCTTCTGGGGAATTGACTGTTGAAGGGCCAAAGGGAGACGAGAAAGCTTGGTGACGCTGGCCTCTTGGGGGCGCTTAGAGCATCCTTGCCCCATCTCTGCCCTAGCTTCCCTTCCCCCTTTGCTCCTAGGGAATTAGAGACTCTGATCATTGCAGAAATCATTTACTGTACTGCTGTTCCCTGTTCCAGAATTCCATTTAAAATAGCACTATCGATTGGCTTCTTGAGTTGCAGTCAGTTAAATTTTGGTGTGCTCTGCAGGCATCCAGCTTCGATTACCGTCAGAAGTAGGAATTGCTGTAACTCTACCACATATTAAAAATATTCTACACTACTATTTATCAGACAGCAAGTCGACTTCTTTTTTTTAAAAAAAACACTAAGAAATCAGTCTGCCAGTCTTCAGTCTATTTTCTCTCATTAATCATTGAAATTATATGGTGCTTGGCCTCCGTCAGCATTTCCAGCTGTTGATACCATGAAATGGGTAAGCCCCCTTAGTTTTATTTTCAATACCTGCTGGCTGATAAGTGGCTACGTTGATTTAAATGTCTGCAGAACCCAAACAGAATGGACTAGTGACGATTAATGTTACTTGCTAATTGATGTAACTGTTTGTTTATTTTTTTGTTTGGTATTTTCTACTTTAATTCTGAGGTTTGCGGAATTTGATTAAGCTAGTTCAGTTGTCTTCTTGTAGTCCGTCCTTCTCTATCACTCTAGTTGTTACAGCTTTTTAGATTTCACTTTTATTTTATTGCATTGACACAGCGTTTTATATTAATGGTAGAGTCAACTCTGAAGCTAGCCTGACTAAGGCCATCTTTGAGGCTTCAGTGTTGCCACAATGGAGATGAGGGATAGGGAGGAGGGGAATAGAAAGAGAGTCGGGAGTTTGTAGACAAAGCAAAATCATTTCTCCTGGGAATCAAGGACATTCCCACAGGTGGATGAAGAGAGGAGTGAAGTTACCAAGCAACTAGACAGCACCTCGATTGGACCATATGACTGATTGTTTGGAGAAAAGGGGGGAAACTTTTAATTAGGTGAAAACCGTGGGAACCTTTAGAGTCGGTTTTCACCAGTCTATGCCAATATAATATATCCAATAAAACTGTTCTTTGAGGAATCTACCTACCTCGGAGTTCTGTTTGCTATGGGTGTATTACTTAGAACCCTTACAGGTAGTGCTATTTTCACTGTTTTCCCTGATTTGATTGTGTTTTAGTCTAGTCAGGTTTTACAGCAAAGATTGTGTATTGAATGGGCGGCAAATTAAGTTACATATTGTTTTTGTGCCGCTCTATGATTCTAACAAAAATATCTGCCTCTCTATTGTTCAGTCTGTCCATCTGTTCTCTCCCACATTCACACATTCATCCATCATCCACCCACAACCCACCCTTTCTATCTAACTATTATGTAGCAGTTAAAGCATTAGGCTAGAAATCAACAGACCACAAATTCTGGTTCTACCTTGGACACGAAGCCAGCTGGGCAACCTTGGGCCAGTCCTTTTCTCTCAGTCCTAGGAAAAAGGCAAGGGCAAACAACTTCTGGAAATGTTGCCTAGAAAACTGTAGGGACTTGTCCATGCAGTCTCTGAGAATTGGAAACAATTGAAAGAAAGAAAGAAAACCTACCTATCTACCCATAGATCAAGCAATTGATTAATTTCTATCTATCTATCATAGAATCATAGGGCTGGCAGGGACCTCAGAGATCTTCTAATCCAACCCCGTGCTCAAGACCAGAGTCTTATACCATCCCAATCAAATGGTTGTCCAGTCTATTTTTGAAAACCTCCAGTGATGGAGCACTCACAACCCTGGAAGACAAGCTATTCCATTGGCTAATTGCTCTTGTGCTCAGAGCAATGTACAATGTCTGTCTGTCTGTCTGTCTACCTACCTACCTACCTACCTACCTACCTTGTTTCCCCGAAAATAAGACCCTGTCTTATATTTTTTGAACCCCAAAATAAGCGCTTGGCCTTATTTTCGGGAAGGTCTTATTATTTTGGGGCACGTGGAGCAAGATGGGGCTCCTCTTGCCATCTTACCTGATTTAATTTCTGTGTTTAAATATTTTCAGGGAGGGCTTATTTTCAGGGGACGCTTACTTTAGTGCATGTGGTCAAAAGCCCGATTGGGCTTATTATCAGGGGATGTCTTATTTTCAGGGAAACAGGTTATCTATCATCATCATCATTTATGTATCATCTATCTATCTGTCTGTCTGTCTATCTATCTCTCTATCTATCATCATTATCTATCATTATCTATCTATCATCATCTATCTATCATCATCATTATCTATCTATCTATCTATCTATCTATCTATCTATCTATTATCTATCTATCTATCTATCTATCTATCTATCTATCTATCATCTATCTATCTATCTATCTATCTATCTATCTATCTATCTATCATCTCTCTCTCTCTCCCTCCCTCTCTCTCTCTCTCTCTCTCACCTTCATCCCCCCCTCCCTCTTTTGACCACTCTAGAAATCTCTTGGTGGGAATTTTATCAACTGCTGCTTCAGGGTGCCATTCTTCTTAGCCTTTTGAAGTGTTCTTCACCCATCCTTAACTTAGCAGAAAAAATGATCCCGGCATGAAATTGGCTGCCCCCAATTATCAATCTCTCTGCTGTCTTTATTGCTTCTGTTCCTGGTCACTGCCAGTCATCCGATTTCCCTGCAAGATGAAGGGCGACAAAACCCAATTGACCCATGCACTTTTAAGTCTGTCGTCGTCGGCCCTGAAATCAGGTGGGGAAATGCTACTTTCTCCCTGGTGCAGCTAAGGATGGGAGAAGCCTCTCTTACCCAAAGGTGCAACGTGAAAGCTGGGCTCCTGGGGGAAAAGGTTGCCAAGGTATGAATGCGCCGCGGTTAGGTGCAAATGAGGACACAGTCCACGTCTCTCTCGGTCTCTCACTGCAGTTGAGAGGGAAAAAAAGCACACCCACAAGTAGTAAAATCAAAGCGCTCTGAAATTGGTTCATAAAACAATTCTCCCTCTTTGGCCATTTGAAAGCAGAGACAGGCTTGAGTTGTGCATTCAACCTGAAGCAACAGATGGAGTCAGTTCCCGGTGGTGGAGAAAGGATTGATGCCAAAGAAAATCCACAAATAGGATGGAAGTAAGAGAACCAAAGAGAAAAGACGTGTCTTGTCTTAGGCCTCCAAAAACATCTGTTGACGCTCGGCTAAAATTATTACCTTCAAGGAAATGAGTTTTTTTCCCCCTTGTGTCCTTGTGTTTTTTGTTTTTTGCTTTAAAACAAAATCCTGCCTCCTTGGGGGTATTCTTTCTTCTTCCTTTTTTCCACAGAACTCTCCCACGTATGCTGTGTGCTTGTAGAGCCTGGAAACCAGGTCCTAGGAGGAAATACTCAGGGAACTAAATATATTCACTCTTGAGAAATGAAGATGAAGAGTGAACATACTTTGCAAGTTCCGTCTTCACCCCAAAGAACATTAATCTGCTCTCGGATGTCATAGTGTGCTGGGGGTGAGGAAAGGTCGTGATTTATAGGAAGAGCAGTAATGGTATTAAAAAATCTTGACTGGCGCTGATTGTGAGGGAGAGGGTGACTCCTGTTTTCTCCTCCAAGACAAGTAAAAACCTGCGTCTGGCCTGAGTCTTTAAACCAGGGGTGTCCAACCTTGGAATTTGAAAACCTCTGGACTTCAACTCCCTGAACTCTGTCCTGAGGAATTTTGGGAGGTTTTAAAGTTGCCAAGGTTGAACACCACCCCTGTTTCAGATCTTTCCTTTCCTTTCCTTTCCTTTCCTTTCCTTTTGTTATGTCCTTATAAGGACATCCGGCCGGGGATTGGTTAATCCTCCGGGCGGGAAAGTTAAACCGCTGTCATTGGACGGCTGGTCTGCCGGAGCGCTATAAAAAGGGCTCCGGCAGCACAGCCGTTCGTCTGTTCCGACTTAGTTAAGAGCTGAATAAAACTTGTTGAACAGACCCCGCTGGTCTTGTCTTCTTTCCTGCGCCTGATCTAACACTGGCGACGAAGGATTTGAAAAGAACCGCCACGCGGAGCTAAGTCACTCATCGAGAATTTCTCACTGAGCTGAAGTCACTGAAGATGGAGGCGTCACAAGCCGCGATGGCTCCGATCTCCAAATTCGACCCCAGAGTGGAGAAATGGACCTCCTATCTGGTTCGTTTCCGCCAGTTTCTGCGGGGAAACAACTATCAAGACCTCTCCGATGAACGGAAACGAGCCCTGTTCCTAGCGCATTGCGGCTCCGAGGTGCTGGAGATGGCCATCGACCTCGTGTCCCCAAGGAACATCGAGGAGATGTCTTGGACCGATCTGCAAGACGTGCTGAAGGAGCACTACGCTCCCACTGGAACTCCCATTGCCAACAGATTCACCTTTCAACAAAGGAATCAGTTGGAAGGGGAGCCCATCAAGGACTTTGTGGCAGCTCTGCGGCAACTCGCGTCAAACTGCGAGTTTGACAACGTTGAGAACGCCATCAGAGACCGCATTGTCTTCGGCATGAGGGACATTGGACTGCAACGTAAGTTCCTCAGCCGAAAGAAGATTGCGTTGAAAGACGTCGTTGAGGAGGCAATCGCAGCCGAGATCTCAGAAAAGGCGGCTGCCGCCATGAGTAGGGCTAAAGGGGTGCACAAATTGCACCGCCAACCCAAGAGCTCGTCTGAGGAGTCGTCTGCCAGCTCCTGCTCCGACGACGAAATGGCCGTTCACAAGGTTTCCCGCCAAAACCGTCGCGAGCGCAAACAAGATGGCGCCCGGATCGAGCCCTGCGGCAGCTGCAAAGGAAGCCATGCCAGAGCCAAGTGCCGTTGGAGAGACGCTGTCTGCCGACGCTGCAACAAGCGGGGGCACATTGCTGAAGCCTGCAGGGCCGAAGCACCTACCCCGGGTCCGTTTCCCCCCGGCTGGGGCGAGAAACGGCAAGACAACCAGAGACCATCCAAACGGTCCTCTGCCAGGTCTCAGCAACGAGGCGGCGGCTACGCGGCGGTCAGAACCGAGCAGCTGTCCTCCGGCATACACACCATTGACGATGCGGCCGCAAAGTTCCACGCCACCGTAATCGTGGAGGGAACACCCTGCTCTATGGAGGTTGATTCGGGATCGAACTACTCCATCATGGACTGGCACCAGTTAAAGCGCCTGAAACCGGGCATCTCGAGGAAAGACCTCAAGCCCCTACGAGCCCGTCTTGTCGATTTCGGCGGCAACCCTGTTGAGATCCTGGGGAGGACTTCGCTCCGGGTCACCTACCACGACTTCCAGGGCGTCCTACCCATCACTATCGTGGGGCGAAACCGCCCGAGCCTGCTGGGGATGGAGTGGTTCGAGCCATTGGGGCTGTCTATCAGCGGGATCCATCAAATTCGTAGGGACGAACTCGACGCCATCATCGAAGAGTTCAAGGAAGTCTTCGATGGTAAACTGGGGAAATTTGTGGGGAAACCCATTTCCTTCAATTTGGACAAAAATGTCACCCCAATTAGGCTTAAGCCCCGCAGGGTTCCGTTCGCCCTGAGGCCCAAGGTCGACGCCCAGATAGATAAGCTTGTCGCCCAGGGGGTCCTGGAACCGATCGATCATGCTGCATGGGAGACCCCCATTGTGACCCCGATGAAGCATGATGGGTCTGTGCGCATCTGCGCCGACTATAAGTGTTCCATAAATAAGGCCCTCCAGCAGAGCGCATATCCGGTTCCAGTGGTGCAACATCTGCTGCACTCACTTGGGAGCGGATCAATATTCGCAAAATTGGACCTGGCCCAAGCTTACCAGCAATTGCCAGTGGATGAAAAAACTGCGGAGGCACAAACCATTGTCACGCATAGAGGGGCATTTAAATGCACGCGCCTCCAATTTGGGGTCAGCGCAGCCCCAGGTATTTTTCAATCATTTATGGAACGCCTTCTTCAAGGCATTCCAGGGGCGGTCCCTTACTTCGATGATGTCTTGATCTCCGGCCACTCCAAAGCCCAACTACTTGAGCGACTGCGCATGGTTTTGCAGCGGTTCAAGGAGAAGGGTTTGAGAGTCAGGAGGGACAAGTGCATCATCGGGGTCCAGGAAGTCGAGTTCCTGGGTTATCTCATTGATAAGAACGGCATTCACCCCACTAAATCTAAGGTTAGGGCTATCCATGAAGCTCCAGCCCCCCAAAACAAGACGGAGCTTCAGGCGTTTCTGGGACTACTGAATTTTTACAGTGTTTTCCTGAAACAGAAAGCCTCCGTGGCTGAACCGCTCCATCGCTTGCTGGGGAAGGCGGTTTCCTGGAGGTGGGGGAAGGAAGAGGAAGCAGCATTCAGAGCTGTCAAGAACCTGCTTTCTTCCGAGAGTGTCCTCATCCAATACCACGAGACGCTCCCCCTGCTATTGACTTGCGACGCATCCCCCTATGGCGTCGGAGCAGTCCTCAGCCATCAATTCCCGGACGGGAAGGAAGCCCCCATCGCCTATTTCTCGAAGACGCTGTCCAGCGCCGAGAGGAATTACAGCCAATTGGACAAAGAGGCCCTGGCCATCGTCGCTGGCGTCAAGCGCTTCCACGAGTACCTATACGGACGGAGGTTCACGGTCATCACAGACCACAAGCCCCTGTTGGGCCTTCTGTCGGGAAGCAAGCCCACACCGAACTATTCATCGCCTAGGATGACACGCTGGGCAATTTTTTTGGCCGGGTACTCTTACGAACTTTGCCACAGGCCCGGCAGTAACATCTGCAACGCTGACGCCTTGAGCAGATGCCCGTCAAAGGACTTAGTGGAGGACCCTGCCCCCACCCTGGGACTGCATCACATCGATGGCGACCTGGCTTGCCCAGTCACATCCGCAGACGTCGCGGCGCTAACCCAGAAAGACCGGACTTTGAAGCAAGTGATGTCTTGGGTGCTGCGCGGCTGGCCTGCGGAACCGTTGACCGACGATTTCAAGCCGTTCGCAAAGAGGCAGCTGGAACTGTCAACCATGAAGGGCTGCCTGCTGTGGGGTGACAGGGTTGTGGTTCCCCAGGCTTTGCGCATAAAGACATTGGAAACCTTGCACAAGGGGCACCCTGGCATTGTGCGCATGAAGGGACTGGCACGGAGCTACGTCTGGTGGCCATCACTGGACAAAGACATTGAGAACTGGGTCTCCAGATGCGATCCGTGCCAAGAAGTCCGCCCCGCCCCTCCGCAAACGCCTGTTGCGGAATGGGAAACACCGAGCAACCCGTGGGCGCGAATACACATAGACTTTGCGGGCCCGATGCAAGGGAAGTTCCTGCTAATAGTGGTGGACGCCTTTTCCAAGTGGCTTGAGGTCATCCCCCTGGCATCCATCACTACTGAAGTCACCATTAGAGCCCTCCGGCGGCTGTTCGCTACCCACGGGCTGCCGGACGTCCTTGTTTCCGACAACGGCCCGCAGCTGACCTCGAAACCGATGGAGGAGTTCCTGGCCAGTTTGGGCATTCGCCATGCCCTCTCTGCCCCCTACAGACCGGCTGGCAACGGACAAGCTGAGAGGATGGTGAGGTTCACCAAAGAAGCCCTTGCCAGGATGGGACCGGGCGATTGGCAAGAGAAGATCGACAACTTCCTCTTGATACAGCATATTACGCCGCATGCCACCACTAGAAAGAGCCCGGCCGAAATGCTGATGGGCAGGAAGCTGAGGTCACCCCTGGACCGACTTCACCCCCTGTACCACTCTGAGGTCACCGCAACCGCGAGCCGCCCCCTCCGAGCCTTCTCTGCAGGAGATCCGGTTTTCGCGCTTAATTTCCACGGCCTGCCGAAATGGCTTAAGGGGAGAATCGAGAGCACAACCGGCCCGAAGTCCTACACTATTGAACTGCAAGATGGAGTGGTCTGTAGACGTCACATCGACCAACTCCGGAAGCGGTGGGAAGGGGATGGCGAAAACCACCCTGACGAGGTAGGACAACAACACCCCTACAAGGCAGGCCAAAACCACCCCGACGAGGTAGGACAACAACACCCCTACAAGGCAGGCCAAAACCACCCCGACGAGGTAGGACAACAACACCCCTACAGGGCAGGCCAAAACCACCCCGTCGAGGTAGGGCAACGCCACCCTGGCAGGGCAGGACAACACCACCCTTGTGAGGTAGCCCTGCAACACCCAGTCGAGGAAGGGCCGTACCACCCCAACATGACCGGCCAGCCAGCAGACCAGCTACCGTACTGCAACTGCCGAGTAGACAGGGGACTCCACGGCAACGAAGACTCACGCCTCCCCGGCAAGGCAGCCCAACGCCACCCTGACGGCAGGGAACTCCAGGGAACGCCAGTAGACCGGGACATGCCCAACCGAGAGGGCCAACAACAACCCGGTGAGGGAGGCCTACGACACCCCTGCATGCAAGAACTACACCGCCCGTCTGAAATCTTCCGTCCAGCTGAC
>WNWU01000044.1:3537159-3548028 GCA_012654045.1 Ptyas mucosa | reverse complement strand
CCTTCCCTTCCCTTCCCTTCCCTTCCCTTCCCTTCCCTTCCCTTCCCATTGCAGTTTTAGAGTGAGAAAAAAAATCTCACCATTCTTGCTTCTACTAGGAATGAGGTGATTGGGTCCAGGGTGCCTGCAGGGAGGGGCTTGCAAAAGTCAAGATGGCATCACATCCATGTGACTGAACCCTTGCAATGGCTATAAAAGGTAACCTTGAGGAGCAGGAGGAAGAGCTGAAATTTGAGTCCAGGTTAGAAATGTAATTGGAGAAAGCGTCTCAGCATTGACCCTTTCTAGTTCTCCCAAAGATGAAGGGAGGAAGGGGAGGAAGCAGCATTCAGATTTTCAAAATTACTGTTAGTGTAAACCAGGGGTCTCCAACCTTAGCCACTTTAAGACTTGTGGAGTTCAACTCCCAGAATTCCTCAGCCACCTTAGCCTCCTTTTATGACCTTGCCACCATGAATCACTGCAGGTGTTAAGTTAGTAACACGGTTGTAAAATGAATCTGCCTTCCCTATTGACTTTGTTGTCAGAAGGTCACAAAAGGGATCACATGATCCTGAGACTGTCTTAAATACAGGCCAGTTCCAAATTTTGATCACGTGACATGGGGATGCTGCTATGGTCATCAATGTGAAAAATGGTCATAAGTCACTTCTTTGGTATCTTTGAATGGTCACTAAATGAATGGTTGCAAGTTGAGAACTACCTGTAGTAAAGAGTAGTATTAGGGTTGTATCTTTGCTTTCAAGCCTGGTCTGCCTCAAAGGGCTGACATCAGGTTTGCACGCCTGAATGTGCCTCTCCCTTACAAGATAGGGCTTGGATTGCATTGCATGATTGTGTGGCTGCCATTTTGACTTTATTTAACCCCAGATTAAAAGGGATGCAGTGTCTCAGTGGCTAAGACGCTGAGCTTGTCGATCGAAAGGTGGGCAGTTCAGCGGTTCAAATCCCGAGTGCCGCATTACAGGGTGAGCTCCCATGACTTGTCCCAGCTCCTGCCAACTTAGCAGTTCGAAAGCACGTAAAAAATGCAAGTAGAAAAATAGGGACCACCTTTGGTGGGAAGGGAACAGCATTCCATGCACCTTTGGCGTTTAGTCCTGCCGGCCACATGACCACGGAGTTGTCTTCAGACAGCACTGGCTCTTTGGCTTTGAAACGGAGATGAGCACCGCTCCCTAGAGTCGGGAACGACTAGCACATATGTGCGAGGGGAACCTTTACCTTTAACCCCAGTATGGGCATCCTTGGAAGAATCCCCCCATATCTGTTTGGGAAGGAGATTTCAGGAGGTTGAGAAAGGCTTCCACTGGTCCTTCTGGCAAGTCACTTTCTTGGCCAGCAAATCTTCTCTAGGCGGCTTAAAGAAATTTGCTGTTGCTCCACATTTTATTTTGTGCCAACCCTACAAGACAGATCACACCAGACTACTTTTGTTGAGAGTGACTGTAATATCAGAATTTTGCGTGCCTGATTGTGTTGCATCTCCTCCTCCTCCTCCTCCTTATACCCATGTGAGTTAGGGAGGGGGTCCCTCTGAGCTGCTTCTACATACTTACTGCTTACTTTGGACTTAAGCCATGTTCTTTCCACTTGTCGCTTTGGTAACAGATCTGGGTTATCTCTATCAAGGTCATTGTCTTTACACTGTAGTACAGTTTAAGCAGCTACCCATTCCGGCTTGCCTCATCAGTTCATTGCTTTAGTGCATGTGCTGCTGAATGCACTTGGAGCACCACCCAGACTGGGATCCTCTCTGTAGAAATGTACTGCTTTCAGTTTATTAATTGCATCTTTATAGTTCCTAATTTAGTTTATCAATCATGTCTCTACAGTTCCAAATGTGAGACTTTGCAGAAAAAGTGGTGAAGAAAAAGCAGTGACTGTGGGAGGGATCTTGGAGTCTTAGTGGACAACCAGCTAAATATGAGCCAGTAGTGTGTAGCGGCAGCCAAAAAAAGCCAATGAAATCCTAAATTGCATTAACAGAGGGTTACAATCAAGATCAAGTGAGGTATTAATACCACTCTATAAAGCCCTGGTGAAGACCACACCTAGAGTACTGCATCCAGTTTTGGTCACAATAAACAAGATGTTGAGACTTTAGAAAGAGTGCAGAGAAGAGCTACCAAGATGATTAGAGGACTGGAGGCTAAAAGATACGATGAACAGTTTCAGGAACTGGGCATGGCTAGTCTAGTGAAGAGCAGGACCAAGGGAGACATGATAGCAGTCTTCCAATATTTGAGGGGTTGTCAGAAAGAGGAGGGGGTCAAGCTATTTTCCAAAGCACCTGAAGGCCAGTCAAGGAATAATGAATAGAAACTGACCAAGGAGAGATTCAACCTAGAAATGAGGAGGAACTTTCTGACAGTGAGAACAATCAACCCATGGAACGGAAGTTGCCTTCAGAAGTTGTGGGAGCTTCATCACTTGAGACTTTCAAGAAAAGATTGGACTGCCATTTGTCAGAAATGGTGTGGGGTCCCCTGCTTGAGTGGGGGGTGGGGGGTGGGGGTGGGGACTAGATGACCTATAAGGTCCCTTCCAACTCTGTTAATCTGATCTGAAATTGTTGCTGCAAGGAAAATTTGAGCTTCAGAGAAGTCTAAGTACGGAGCATTACGTGACACTCACCTCCAAAAGTTTGTGGATCCATGGCTTTCCTTTTTTGCTTGGGGTTGACCCCCTTTGGTTTTCATAGACTCATAGGGCTGCAAGGGACCTCAGAGGTCTTCTAGTCCAACCCCTTGCTCAAGGCAGGAGTCTTACACCAGTCAGATGGTTGCCCAGTCTATTTTTCTGCAGTGGTACCAACATTTCCAGACAATGTATGGTCTGAAAGAACCTGAAAACAAAGAACTACTCTTACGTTTAAGATCAGATAATTGAACGATTTCTTTAAAGGCTTCAGACTGTGAAAAAGTTCATAGAAACCAGCTTAAATTCTTTAGATTCTTCCGGCAGTCTGTTCTATGTGATCTTGGTTACCAATTAATATTTTAGAGGGGGGAAAAAAACCCACAAAGTAGTCACTTGCCTGGATTTAGATACCCGAGGCTTTAATGATTTAGAGCTTTGAATACAGTGCTCAGCACTTTGGGCTTGGCTCAGAAACAAAAGTTGTGCTAATGCAGATTGTGTAATCTTTGAAGTAAGCCTAAAATGGGGTGTGTTGCAATGGCCTCAGTCAAATGCAATAAAAACTTCCAACTTTTGCCTTTTTTTATCCACTCTTTGCAAAAACATCAAATATCGGTAGCCAAGGACAGAGAAAGCGGGACTTGTCGAAATTCATTTTGACGTTTTCTTGAGAACCGTTGTGAGCTAGCCAGATTTATGATGCTGTGTCAAGAGTAATACAATTTTTGTTTTTAATTGGAAATATCTAGAGAGCAAGCTGACTGGTTAACGAAAGTGCTTTCTGTCAAAAGAAAATTGCAGATTACTGAATTATTCATACGTGAGGCGTAGCGTAACATCCACAGGTCTTGAAATGCATCTCTAGTTTTCATATAAATTTTATATCAAAAGAATATAAAAACTAACAGAAACTTAACACAGACTAAAGCGAACAAAGAAAGAGAGAGAGAAAGAAAAAAAGAAGACTGGAAAAAGGAAAGATAAGAAATAGAAAAAGAAGCTTTCACTTTTTTTTGGAATACTAGCATGATTATGAAGTTATCTCTTATTTTTATTACAAAAAAGCTCACTTTTTCCTACTATCCCATTTTTCCCCCTAATCATCAAAAGCACAGATCTTAAGCGTCCATGGAGATTCTCAGTCATCCAGGTCGTGGTTGTCCCAAAGGTGCTTTTTCAAGAGGCAACTTGACTTTCTTTGTTTTTCCTTGAAGATGTTTCGCTTCTTCAGTTCAGTTACTGTTTGAAAAAGCACCTTGGGGACCCAGATCTTAAGCTATCTTTTTTTCTATTTCATGCAAAATATCTAACAAAGGGATTCCAGTCAACCATAAAGGTAGATACTGTCAATTCTCTAATCAAATAAGTTAACTTCCCTATCGCCGTTATTTTCACCAATCATTCCACCACTGTGGATAGTTTCACATTTTTCCACTGAAAAGCATCTCTATTGGTTGTTAATAGATGACACTTTCACTTCTTTAAATGTGCGATGCTTTGATCACACTCCCAGAGACACCATGTTGGCTTTTTGGATGATATCTTGTGGACCCCCCCCCCCCCCCTGATCTCTGGGTGTAGGCACAGAAAACTGTTAATGCAAGGAATGAACAGCCTATAAATTCCTTTATCCTCCCTTAAATTTTTAAGATGCTCTCTCCCAGCCAGAAATACAGTCCTGTTTCAGACAATAGAATGGAATGGAGTGAGTAGAGTGGAGTGGAGTGGAGTGGAGTGGAGTGGAGGCGTAGAGTAGAGTAGGGTAGAGTAGAGTAGAGCAGAGTAATAGTAATAGTAATAGTAATAGTAATAGTAATAGTAATAGTAATAGTAATAGTGTAAGAGTAGAGTAGAGTAGAGTAGAATAAGAGTAGAGTGAATTTGAATTAGAATAGGATAAGAATGGAACAGAACAGAGCAGAGCAGGAAGGTACCTTGGAGTTCTTCTAGAATCTAGTCTAACCCCCTGCCCAAGCAGGAGACCCTATACCATTCCAAACAAGTGGCTGTTCAGTGTCTGCTTAAAAGCCTCCAGTGATGGAGCAGCTACAACTTTTGAAGATAAGCTGTTCCGTTGATTAATTGTTCTCACTGTTAGGAAGTTTCTCCTTAGTTCTAGGTTGCTTCCCTCCTTGATTATTTTCCATCCATTGTTTCTTGTCTTGCATTCTGGTGCTTTGGAAAATAAGTTGACCCTCTTCTTTCTGGCAGCCTCTCAAATATTGGACTATTGCTATCATGTCACCCCTAGTCCTTCTTTTCGCTAGACTAGCTAAACCCAAATCCTATGCTTCATTTTTACTTCTCTTCTATACATCCTTCAAACCTTCTGCCATGAACATTCAGTTCTTCCTCTGTTTGTTTTCTCTCTCCTCCCCCATCTGTAGTCTCTCCAGGCAGCTTTTCCTCTTTGCTGTGTCTTCCTCTTAATAATTTATTTGGCACGGAAGATTTTCATCTAGAAATGGAAAAAGAAAAAGCCAGCTTATTCGAAGCCCAAATTCCCTAATGTCAATTCGTCTTCCATTCCTTCTGAATTCCCATTTCATTGGGAGAATTTTGGAACATTTAAATTGAACATTGGATCTATATCCAGCTTCAAGCTTTTCCTGTTCTGTGGTCAATAAACTGGGTTTGATTAAACACAGTTAACAATCCAAGTCTCATCACTGTGAACTGTTGCGGAGAAAGTGCTCTTAAGTTTGCTTATTTGCTGTGGTTTTTCAGGAGGCTGGGAGGGAAGATGGAAAGAAATTTTAGGACCTGTAACAGAATAACCTTGGAAATCTTCTAGTCCATCCCTCTGCTCAGGCAGGAGACCCTATACCATTTCAGACTAATGACTGTCCAATCTCTTCTTTAAAACTTCCAGTGTTGGAGCATTCACAACTTCTGGAGGCAAGTTGTTCCACTGATTAATTGTTCTGACTGTCAGGAAATTTCTCCTTAGTTCTAAGTTGCTTCTCTCCTTGATTAGTTTCCACCCATTGCTTCTTGTCCTGCCCTCAGGGGCTTTGGAGAATAGCTTGACTCCCTCTTCTTTGTGGCAGCCACTGAGATATTGGAACACTGCTATCATGTCTCCCCTAGTCCTTCTTTTCATTAAACTATTAAACCTGTGAATCATAGCAAATATGGAAAAGAGATAAAAGATAGAAACCTAGACAATTCCTGATGCATCTGATGTGCTCTAAAAGCAAGTGAGTGCTATTCCTAGAGAGACAGCACTTAGGGCCGCCCATCAGAAGGCATTAGATGATGTCTGGGTTTTTTTTCTGTCTTGGATCAATTTTCTGATCCAATAAGAAAGGGAAAAAAGCCAACCACTACCCAATCTTCTCTTATAATCCAGAAATTTCACACACACATTCACACAATTGCAAAAGAAGTCCTCCATTAGTCTTAAATCCATAGTGCCTTTCCATGTCACACAAATACCATAGGATGCTAACTTCTCCTGGTCATTAGACCATTTTTCAATATTCCTAAGTCTCGGAACAACTCTGGGTTGGGTCGATGTTTGGGGTGTTTGATTTCCCCAGTCTTTCTCTATTTCAAGTAGACTCCTGACTTTCACTCACCATTCAACTATACTTTAAAACTGCATGCAGTTTTAGCAATGTTGCTATGTAAGAGCTGGTAAATGCTAAATCTCAGACCAGATCATATACCTTCTCATCCAACAGTACTAATAGTAAAGTCAATTCTTCAAATATTGGCCATTGTGTAGCCTTAATAATGGTGTGTGTGTGTGTGTGTGTGTGTTTATAGAGAAGAGGTATCAAAAAGGCACAATGACAATGACCTGACCCCCCTTTTTTTTGATGGGATCCCCTCCCCGCAAAGACACATAAAATCCAGGCAGAGCTTTGATTGCAATGTTGCAATTGCCACGAGACCTTTTTGATCACTTAACAGGCCAACTTTCCACTGAAACATGTTTACTGAGGCTGGAAAATGTAATGCAAAATTCAGAAAAGATGAATCTTGAACAATAATCCTTGCAAAATGTATTTGACCATTGCCAACGTAGATAGATTTCTCTTGCAGGTATAAGCACTTCAACTTTCTTCTCTATTTCAGCAATACTGGAAGAACTAAGTTGAAGTCTGTGTGTGTGTGTGTGTGTGAGAGAGAGAGAGAGAGAGAAAAGGAGGTGGGAGGGAGAGAGGGGGTGTGAGAGAGGATAGATTACATAAAGAAATTGATAGAGTGATAAACAGAGAAAATAGATAATAAATAACTTTATTGTCATTGTACGTATATACACAGTATGCCCATACAACGAAATTCACTTAACACCCAAAGACCAGGTCCAACACATATAACAATCCCCAAACACCCTCCCACCCACCCCAAATTCCCCGCCCCTAAACCACCCAAACATCCACACAACAGACCAAGTCATGCTGTCCAACAGCTCACTCATGGTGGCCCTTTAGTTCATTGTTGAGTGCAATGATAGCTCTGGGATAAAAACTATTCAAAAAAAGGTGTGGTCCGAGTTTTAATTGTTCTGTATCTTCTGCCAGAAGGCAACAGTCCAAAAAGATTGTAAGCAGGATGGGAAGATATACATGAGAGTGATAGATAGAGTTGGATGGAAGGGTGAATGAATGAATAGGTAGGTAGGTAGGTAGATACATAGATAGGATAGATAGAGAGGATAGATAAATAAATGATAGAGGTATAGATAAGTAGATCATGGAGTTAGAGATGATAATAGATAAATTGATAGAAGTAAATAGATTGATAAAGATCATATCTAGATAGTGATGATAGACAGAGAGATAGAGAGATAAAGAGATAGAGATAGAGAGATAGATAGAGATAGAGATAGAGATAGAGAGATAGAGATAGAGAGGTAGAGAGGTAGAGAGATAGAGAGATAGAGAGATAGAGAGAGATAGAGATAGTGAGGTAGAGAGGTAGAGAGGTAGAGAGATAGAGAGATAGAGATAGAGAGATAGAGAGATAGAGAGAGAGAGAGAGAGAAAGAGAGAGAGAGAGAAAGAGAGAGAGAGATAGAGAGATAGAGGGAGAAAGCTAGAGAGAGAGAGAGAGATCTAGAGAGAGAGAGAGAGAGAGAGAGAGAGAGCGAGAGCGAGACAGAGAGAGAGAGAGAGAGAGAGATTTGCAGTCCTTTTTGGGGCTGGCTGGAGTAGTTGAACAGTGAGCTGTTCAAATGATGGAGCTTTCCAGGTGGCAACCTGGAGGCTCCCGCTAGGTGTGACTCATCCTTTTGCAGCTCTCCTCTGTCCCAGATGACAGCTCCTTCCAATATTTAAACAGCATCATGGAACAGGAAAGCACCAGCTGCTTTGTGGGATGGAGGTTGCAACAGTGAGGAGGGTGGGGCCAGCAGCCTGGAAAGCAAGAACCCACCTTGTGCCCTGCTAACCAAGCTTTTCCTTTAGGAAGGCACCCTCAGTGCTGCAGTTGCAGGGGACTCTGTGTGTGTGTGTGTGTAGGTGTGTATGTGTGTGGGGGGGAGAAGTTGAAAGGGAGGGGGCAAAGTCGGCTGCTGTTCCCTGCTTTATTGCCAGTTACTTTTCCAAGTACAAGCCAGTAACTCTGAGCATTGCAGTTTGCTGGGGGGAGGTTCAATCACATGCAGAAGGAACAATCTATCCACCTTTCCTACTGCATCTTGTCTGGATTTTGGGTTCCTTACTTACACACACACACACACACACACATACAGAGAGAGAGAGAGAGAGAGACAGAGAGAGAGAGAGAGAGAGAGAGAGAGAGACTTGCCTATCAGAGGTGATATTCAGCAGGTTCTGACCAGTTCTGGAGAACCGGCAGTGGATATTTTGAGTAGATCGGAGAAACGGTAAATACTACCTCTGACTGGCCCCACCCCCATCTGTTCTCTGCCTCCTGAATCCCGACTGATTGGGAAGGAATGGGGATTTTGCAGTATCCTTCCCCTGGAGTGGGGTGGGAATGGAGGTTTTGCACTATCCTTCCCCTGCCACGCCCACCAAGCCATATCCACCATGCCACACTCACGGAACCGGTAGTAAAAATGTTTGAAGCCCACCACTGATGCATATTGTATAATGCATACACATTATGCAGAATGAGACGCTTGAATCCTGCGTGATACAGGCAGCCCTCAACTTCCAACAGTTCATTTAGTGACCATTCCAAGTTACAACGGCACTGAAAAAAGGGACTTGTGACCATTTTTCACACTTACGACCATTCAAGCATTCCCATGTTCAGGTGATCAAAATTCAGACGCTTGGTCACCGACTTATATTTATAACCTTCCCCTGCCACGCCACCAAGCCACGCCCACCAAGCCATTTCACACCCTCCAAGCCCCACCCACAGAACCGGTAGTAAAAAAATTTGAAACCCATCACTGGTGCAGGGGTGGTATTCACTTACCTTCGCTACCGGTTTGCAAACACGAGCGCGAGGGCACGCTTTGCGTGCACGAACCATCTTTCCACATGCGCAGGGCCTTCCACCCATGTGCAGAGCATCAAAAATGTGATGTGATGACATCTGGGTGGGTGGGCAGAGCCTCCCACGGCCGTCGCAAAACTGGAGGCCCTCCCAAGTTCCATTTTCACTGGCAGAGGGTTGCAGGAGGCCATCCCAGCCAAAAACAGAACTCGGGAGGCTGTTTTCGCTGGCAGAGCACTCGGGTGCCCCCGACATGAGTGATGTCAAGCTGGCCACGCCCACCCTGGCCACGCCCACTGTAACAGTAACAGAGTTGGAAGGGACCTTGGAGGTCATTTAGTCCAACCCACTGCTCACGCAGGAGACCTATGCTAGGGATTCGAACCACCGAACTGCCAACCTTTCTGATCGACAAGCCCACAACCCTGATGCGGCCTTCAATGAAATCGAGTTTGACACCACTGCTCTAGCCCTATTTTGCACAACAGTCCCGTGTGTTGTGCACACTCAGCCCATCAATATGGGAACACACAGTTTTCAAGTCACTGTGCCTCGTGCGATAGAAGCAGTTGTGATATTTTACCGACTCCCCCATTCTTTGTTACTGTACCTCAGGCCAGGTTGAAGCTCTTCTAAAAAATGTCCAAGTTATACTTGCATTCTTTAAATTCTCACTTCTATTTTTTTCTTATTTTTGCAATAGATAACATCTTCTGTGAATAACACCTCACCCACATTCCTCCCAATTTATAGTTTTGGAAAGCAGCCTTGGGTTGGTGGTCTTGGCCCAATTCCTGAGCATCCTTCCCTAATTTAGCATGAGAAAAACGTAAAGAAATTGGGGGTTTATCGGAATAGGATTTATATGGGCAAGAAGCATAGCAAATCTCAGAAACTGGAGCAAGGGTTCTTAGCTACATGTTTTGTTAAACTCTTATTTTTAAGCTTGTTTGCTGGAAAGCTAGATCATTGATAATGGATGAAAGGTTTAACAGAAATTGGCATGTATGTGTTACATTTTCCTTTAAGGTCTGAATGAGTAAAAAGGGAATGACAATAATAATAATGATGATGATTTGAAAAAAACACACACAAGAATATAATACAGAATAATAGAGTTGGAAGGGACCTAACTGGCCTGCCAATCACTGAGCCTAATCTTTCCTCTCTCAAAAAAGGCCAACACAGTTCTAGGCTGCATAAACAGAGGGACAGAATCAAGATCACATGAAGTGTTAATACCACTTTATGATGCCTTGGTAAAGCCAATTTGGGATATTGCATTCAGTTTTGGTCATCACGATGTAAAAAAGATGTGGAGACTCTAGAAAGAGTGCAGAGAAGAGCAACAAAGAGGATTAGGAAACTGGAGGCTAAAACATATAAAGAACGGTTGCAGGAACTGGGTACGTCTAGTTTGATGAAGAGAAGGACTAGGGGAGACATGATAGCAGTCTTCCAATATTTCAGGGGCTGCCAGAAAGAAGAGGGAGTCAAGCTATTCTCCAAAGCACCCGAGGGCAGGACAAGAAGCAATGGATGGAAACTAATCAAGGAGAGAAGCAACTTAGAACTAAGGAGAAATTTCCTGACAGTCAGAACAATTAACCAGTGGAACAACTTGCCTCCAGGAGTTGTGAATGCTCCAAAACCGGAAGTTTTTAAGAAGAGATTGGATAACCATTTGTCTAAAGAGGTGTAGGGTTTCCTGCCTAAGCAGGGAATTGGACTAGAAGACCTCTAAGGTCCCTTCCAACTATTCTATTCTATTCTATTCTATTCTATTCTATTCTATTCTATTCT
>WNWU01000044.1:3512877-3537149 GCA_012654045.1 Ptyas mucosa | reverse complement strand
CTATTCTATTCTATTCTATTCTATTCTATTCTATTCTATTCTATTCTATTCTATTCTATTCTATTCTATTCTATTCTATTCTATTCTATTCCTGTTTGTTGGTACAAGAGCAAATGCTAAAATATAATATTTTTAAAAAGATTTTCACCCACCCACTTTGATATGTCAGCTGGCCTTTTCCATGCAGCAACTACAAATTCCAAGTGGATCATTGCAGAGACTTTTAAACCGAGGGTAGAATGCAAAAGTCACTGTTGTTTTATCTTGAGTGAATTAAAAATACCCCTGAATTGTCACATCCTACAATGGGAATGAGGTTAGTGGTGCATGGGAGGAAGAGTGTAGGAAGCTCCTTGAACTGAGAAAAAAGCAGATTCACATAACTAACATATCTAAGTGGAATGTACATTGGACTTGAACTGTATCATACTAAACTGTGTATATCTTTGGGGGGGATCGTTTGGGGAGAGAGTGGGGTTGTTTGAATGTTCCTCCACATCAAGCTGATCAAAGCAACAATAATACAACCACAATAGAGTTTATTTTGATGCAAGTTCAGCCAAACTTTCTTCACAAATAAAACTGGCAGAGTTGCTCTTGGAAAAGCTAGGGTTTTTTTTAGTAATTATACAGGGATGAAATTCGCTTCTAAAAGGGGAAGAGATCTTTGATCCTGGTCTTAGCTCTTTGGAAGTGGCACACAATGCACTTGTGTAAAAGATAAAGATTTCCCTTGTCCAGTTGTGTTTGACTCTAGGATGAGATGCTGTTCACCTCCGTTTCTTGGCCGAGGGAGGCAGGGTTTTCTGAAGACAATTTCTGTGGTCATGTGGCCAACATGGCTATATACTAAAGGTACACATCCAGAGGTGGTATTCAGTTGGTTTGGATAGGTTCGCATGAACCAGTACAGAGATCGTGGGTGGACCTGCCCCGGTGCTATTCCATCCTATTTAGGCACATTTTTGAGGCCGGGCGCATGCGTGGAAGGTGTGTGCATGCGCAAAGCAAGCATGTGCACGCAGGGCGAACCGGAGGTAACAAAATATGAAACCCACCACTATGCACACCTAAATAGGAGGAGAAAGATGTGTTGGATATGTTTGCTGCCTTGTTTGTAAAAACAATAAAGGTAGAATGTCAATAAGAATATAAAATAATTGTTGTGGTCCGCCAGCAGCCTGCAGAGCTGGCAGCGGAGTCGGACAGTGAGGAGGCTGAGGAAGAACGTGGGCCAGTCCTGGAGGCTGGGGAAGGCCCAGATGAGGGCTCTGCGTCGGAGGCAGAGATGGGGCCAGGGCCATCGGGGAGTGATGTGCAGACTCTGGAGCCTCCAGAGGCTGACAGTAAAGAGGCAGAGGAACAGGAGGAGCCTGTTCCTAGTGCACGTATGAGAAGAGCTGCCAGAAGGCAAGAGCAGCTAAAGCAAAGAGGACGACTTATTAGTAAGGCCAAGAGATGATTGGCCCCTCCCATAAGGCTTAAAAGACCAGCAACGGTTCTTGGGCTCTTTGTCAGAAAACAACATTGATAAACTTGTTCTTGTCTTGCTGCACTTATATCTTGTCGGCGTCTTCTGCTTCTGAACTTTTGCCAAGAGAAGCCTTTGGCAGTTTGCCTAATTATACCAAGGTTGGTGATTAGACTGAAGAATTTGTGTTATGAGGAATTTGTTTTGATTTAGTTTGGACTACGCTGAGAATGAGTTAATTCTCAGCTGTTCTAATAAAGTCTGTTTTGGAACTGTTTGAGTCTAATACTACCTACTTGGGCCTGGGTCACAACAATAATAATAATAAACATGTTTCCATCAATATAGTGTTCATTCTAGCCTTGAACCGGAACAAGGGAAAGGAAGTCAAAGTTACAATGGCGCTTAAAAAGGTGACTTATGACCGTTTTTTCATGCTTACGACCACTGCAGCATCCCATGGTCACATGATTAAAATTTGGATGCTTGACAAATGACTCATATTTAAGATGGTTCTAGTATTCTGGGGTCAGGTGATCCCCTTCTGCAACCTATTGACAAGCAAAATCAATGGGGAAGCTAGATTCACTTAACAACCGTGTTAACAACTGCAGCGATTCACTTAACAACTGCATCCAAGAAAGGTCGTAAAATGGATCAAAACTCACTGAACAAATGTTTCCTGTTGCAATCTAAATTTTGGGGTCAGTTGTGGCCGTAACTCGAGGATTACCCGTAACCCATGAGATACCAAGACGATACTGCTCAATTAAACCAATAAAAACATTCATGCAAAATCTGTACTACCCTGTTTCCCCAAAAATAAGACATCCCCTGTTAATAAGCCCAATCGGGCTTTTGAGCGCATGCGCTAAAATAAGCCTCCCCCTGAAAATAAGCCCCCCCTGAAAATATTTAAATGCAGAGCTGGAAATAAGGTAAGAGGGGAAGAGGAGCCCCATCTTGCTCCATGCACCCTAAAATAGAATAGAATAACAGAGTTGGAAGGGACCTTGGAGGTCTTCTAGTCCAACCCCCTGCCCAGGCAGGAAACCCTACACCACTTCAGACAAATGGTTCTCCAACATCTTCTTAAAAATTTCCAGTGTTGGGCCATTCACAGCTTCTGGAGGCAAATTGTTCTACTGGTTAATTGTTCTAACTCTCAGGAAATTTCTCCTTAGTTCTAAGTTGCTTCTCTCCTTGATTAGTTTCCATCCATTGCTTCTTGTCCTGCCCTCAGGTGCTTTAGAGAATAGCTTGACTCCCTCTTCTTTGTGGCAGCCCCTGAAATATTGGAAGACTGCTATCATGTCTCCCCTGGTCCTTCTCTTCATTAGACTAGCCATGCCCAGTTCCTGCAACCGTTCTTTATATGTTTTAGTCTCCAGTCCCCCAATCATCTTTGTTGCTCTTCTCTGCATAAGTAATAAGACCTCCCTTAAAATAAGGCCAAGCGCTTATTTTGAGGTTCAAAAAAATATAAGACAGGGTCTTATTTTCAGGGAAACATGGTATCTTGTCTCAAAATATAAGCAGATAACTCACAATGATTTATCCAGGATTCCCTTGAAATCTTTTTCCTTTGTAAAAGTGGTTTTGGTAGACGTTTTCATTTTGTTTTTGTAGAAGCTCCTCAACTCTTATGGTTGTACCATTGAGTTTAGAAGCAAAAACTTCAAGCATTCTCCTTTGGTGAATTTCGGAAAGGAAAATAGGATTTTTCAGAAATCCAAGGGGCAGATCTACCCATTTGAGAAATTATTTTTATTCTCTTCTTTTTTAAAAAAAACACACCAAAACCCCCCCCCTACCTCCACTATTATCTATTTTCAGTAGACTTTAGTAGAACCGTAGAAGAATGTATGACTTTCTCATCGCTTACAGTACGGTTTTCTCTTTTTTAAAATAGCAAAGCCTGTTGAGATGAGAAGTAACTCCTCCCCTCAGTTATTCATAGGAATAAATTACTCACCCTCAGGTCTGCTCACTTTTCCTTGGAGAAAACAGATGCTTGTTAACAAAGCAATAGCATCATTTGCCCTTTTACCCGTGCACGCAAAGGAAAACTTTTGCAACAATACAACTGGCAGCAAAACGGTCTCTTTAAATAATTCACGTGGTCAGTGGCTGCATGGATTTCTGCAGACATGGAGCTGCGTTTCCCCCCTCCCCCTCTTTCTAGCCTGTTTTTTTAAAAAAACCAAGTGGTATTTTTTTGGGCCTTTGTGCCAAATGCACAATCTGAATCAAGGAAATAGGTGACTTAGGTAGTCCTTGACTTACACAATTCACTTAGTGGCAGTTTGATGTTAAAACGGGGCTGGAAAAAGGTGACTTATGACCATTTTTCACACTTACGACTGTTGTAGCCAGGGGTGGGTTCCACTTACCTTAACTACCGGTTCGCAGCGGGATTGCACATGCGCTCTTCTGCACATGCGCAGAAGCTTCACCAGTGATGATGTTGTGCCGGATGGGCGGAGCCTTCCGCCAGTTTTACTACTGGTTCTATTGAACCAGACAGAACTGGGAGCAACCCACCACTGGTTGAAGCCTCTCCATGGTCAAGGGATCAGAATTCAGATGCTTGGCAACTGGCTCGTATTTATGACAGTGGCAATGTTTGTGGTCATGTGGTCAACTTCTGCGACCTTCTGACAAGCAAAGTCACTAGGGAAGCCAGACTCACTTAACAACCTTATTACTAACTTAAGAACGGCAGTGATTAATTTAACAACGGTGGCCAGAAAAGTCATAAAATGGAGCAAAGCTCACTTAGCCAAGATCTCGCTTAGCAAGAGAAATTTTGGGGCTCAACTGTAGTCTTAAGGCAAGGACTACCTCCTTATCTTTATTTATTGATTAGCCCTTGGGCCATATCAAAGTGCAGAGTTCCAGAAACAAATTATTACTATTACTTTGATAAAAACAATCTAAAAATGGAATTGGATAAAATACAGTCTAAAATGAAATTGGAATAAAATACAATAATTTAAGACATAGATAAAATATGATAAAATTATACTTGGGTGTCAGCCCTACAATCTACCCCAATCAGTCCTGCCTATGCAGATCTCAGCTGAACCATTTTGCTTAAGTACTGTGCTGTGTTAAATGTTATTTTCAGATTCTAGTCGCACGTAAGGTAAGTCGTTGTAACATCACTGGGCTTTGGAAGGAGCCTATCTGGTCCTCTCAATCTGAGTAGGTGCTGGCCATGGTGCTGAAATCAGTTCGGCAGCATCTGTTCCTGTCATTACAATGACTTTCAGATGCCTTTTAGCTCCTGGTAAAGAAAATGCAGGTAGCTCACTTAATAAGCCCCACTGGGATTTCCTGCAGCTTGCAACACCACATCTGTCATTTTATTTCTTTGCTTCTTTTCTTTTCAAGCCCTCTTGGAATATTAGGAGTTGATGTGTTTTTTAAAATTTATTTATTAAAAAGGTTGACTCTGACTGAAATAATAGAGTAGAATAGAGCTGGAAGGGACTTTGGAGGTCTCCTAGGCCAGCCCGCTGCTTAAGCAGGAGATATTGGAATGGAAATATTCAGTGCCTTAACCTGCAACTATTAAAATCTATATTCCCTGTGCCTGGGTTTGGGCGAACAACTGTGGAAGATGCCCTCAGTGTTAACCCTGATAGTGAATCCTCTCCCTCTGCAGAGGATTTAAAGAGGCCTTTTATAACTTAGTTGAAAGATTACAAGCTGGTAGTAGTGAAGCTGATACCAAGGAATGTGTGTGCATGCATTAGCATTCCATCTGCAGTCAGAAAAGCAAAAAAAAAAAAAACAAAAAAAAAACCCCTCAAGCCATCTGCTGATTGACAGGGAGATGGCAAGGAAGATATTTATTTACTTATTCATCTAATTTATAGAGTTGGCCACCTCACAAGTAAGTGATTCAGGGTGGAGCACAACATTCGAAGGCCTCCTATGAGATTTGTGGAATCTAGGCCAGGCAATCACCTAGTCTTGGAGCTGCACATGGCTTCAACCATGCTTATTTTTTGTAAATACGTCAAACCCATTCTGTATGAATGTGCTTTTAGCTCTGGGTTGTTTTTAAGCACCTTGTTCATGTGTTTTTATTTTATGTGTATTTTTCTTTGGTACCAAATATTTTACACTGATATCTGTTAAGACTCGGTCAAGATCACAATACTAAAAATAAATAATTTCACATCAACACTGATGAGAAATGGATATTGAATGAATTGAGAAAGAACCTAACTTGGAATTGAGGACTGTTATAGGATGGTGTTAAAATCAGGAGCTGGGACTGAATCTCCTCTGGGACTGGGTTTGACTGTTCACCCCATCAATCAGATGATGCAAGAGGTGGGGCTTTAAGGAAGGGAAAGCCTATCCATTGGCCCAAACTCCTGCTCTTGACAGCATCTATTTCACAAGCTGAAAGAAATGTGATGTTTTATAGCCTCTTAATGCTCAGGGGAAGCTCAGAGAGAATTCTGATTTCCCTTCCTCCCTTCTTTTTCTGAGCTGAAAATTCTCAAACGTTGCAATCTTTCATTTATAGCAGATTTATAATTCTAGTTCTGCCATTGTGGCACAGTGGTTAAGATGCAGTATTGCAGGCAGACTCTGCCCACTGTTAGCAGTTCAATTCTGACTGGCTCAAGGTTGATTCAGCCTTCCATCCTTCGAAGGTAAAACAAGGAGCCAGATTGTTGGGGGAAAGATGCTGATTCTGTAAACTGCTTAGAGAGGGCTGTAAAGCACTGTAAAGCAGTATATAATTCTAAGTGCTATTACTATTGTTGTAGTTTCCTGTTCCTCATAGGCTTTTCAGAGTTATGCTAGCCAGTTCTGTTCAATGTGTAATTGTACCATTGTCTGGTTAATGTTAGTTGTTCAACTCTATTGCAGTGACATGAAAGCTGGAATATACCGTGTTTCCCCCAAAATAAGACCCTGTCTTATATTTTTTTTGAACCCTGAAATAAGTGTTTGGCCTTATTGCCATGTGCTCAAAAGCCCAATGGGGCTTATTATCAGGGGATGTCTTATTTGGGGGGAAACAGAGTATATATGAGCCTTCTCTGTGGGAGCCCCAGCCCTGTGGAACAAACTGCCCCCGGAAATGCGTAAGATCTCTGACCTCCGAGTATTTCGCTGTGCCCTTAAGACCCTGCTGTTCTGCCAGGCCGGGCTATCAACGTAATAATTTTAAATTGGGTGTTTTAAATTTTTGGGGTTTTAAATTCAGCCAAAACTATTTAATAATTTTAAACAATTTTAACTGATGTTGTCTTGTGCTTTTAATAGGCTGTACACCGCCCTGAGTCCCTCGGGAGAAGGGCGGTATAGAAATAAAATTATTATTATTATTATTATTATTATTATTTTAATTTTTGTCCACAAGTCGTCTTCTTAATTCTTCACAGCCAACTCAGGCATCATGAACATATACAGTATGTACCTTTCAGAGTTTTTGCCATAAGCTGTTTCCAAAGTACAATTCTATTGATATTTTATTTATTTATTTATATTCTTCCTTTATTATTTTTGTAAATAACTCAAGGTGGTGAACATAATTAATACTCCTTCTTCTTCTCATTTTCCTCACAACAATAACCCTGTGCAGTGGGCTGGGTTGAGACAATGTGATTGGCCCAAAGTCACCCAGCTGGTCTCCATTACTAGGTTGGGACTGGAACTCACATCTCCTGGTCACCCAGCCAGCTGGCCTTCATGGCTAAAGGGAGACTAAAACTCACAGTCTCCTGGTGACTGGCCCAAAGGTACCCAGCTGGCTTTCATGACAAAGGCAGGACTGGAACTCACATCTCCTAGTGATTGGTCCAACGTCACCCAGCTGGTCTTCATGGCTAAAGTGAGACTAGAATTCATAGTCTCTTGATGATTGGCCCAAAGTCACCCAGCTGGCTTTCATAGCTAAGGTGGGACTAGAACTTACTGTCTCCCAGTTTCTAGCTTGGTGCCTCCACCGGTAGACGAAACTGGTATTAGATTTATAAGGAGCTCTGGTGGCTCAGCAGACTAAAGCAGTGTCATGAACTGTTATTAAGATCAACTGCCTGCAATTACTGCAAGTTCAAATCCCACCAGGCTCAAGGTTGACTCAGCCTTCCATCCTTTCTAAGGTAGGTAAAATGAGGACCCAGATTGTGGGGGCAATAAGCTGACTTTGTGTAAAGATACAAAAGTATGAAGACTATTACTTAACACATTGTAAGCCGCCCCGAGTCTCCGGAGAAGGGTGGCATATAAATCAAATAATAATAATAATAATAATAATAATAATAATAATAATAATAATAGAAATATTACATTTCTTGTGGTGTATAGTAGAAATTTTGAGTAAAGTTTCTCATTCTAGGTGTTAATGAGCATTATTATTCTTGAATATCTTCCTGGAGAGAGAAGCAGAGATGCCAGCAGACAAAGCTTCTCCTGTGCAATGGGAGTGTGTATCTTTAAAAAAAAAATCTAATCCAGTTTTCAGATGAGACAATCTGGTTTTTTTGGTAGTTTTTGTTCCAAAGAAATAACATGGATTTTGAGACATTGCCTCACTTTTAAAATCACAAGCATCACCACCACCAAACCATCTGTTTAAAGTACAGATTTGATTTTGCAAAGGTCACAGGAAATGCCACCTTGCAACGGATTCCTTTCAACGAAGCTTTATCTCTTTAAACATATCACAGTACAGTAGATTTTGTTAAGCAATAGCAATAGCACTTAGATTTATATACTGCTTCACAGTGCTTTACAGCCCTCTCTAAGCAGTTTACAGGGTCAACGAATTGCCCCCAACTATCTGGATCCTCATTTTACTGATCTTGGAAGGATGGAAGGCTGAGTCAATCTTGAGCTGGTCAGGCTCAAACTCCTGGCAGTGGGCAGAGCTAGCTTGCAATATTGCATTCTAACCACTGGGAAGGAGGGAGAGAAGGAAGGAATGAATGAATGAATGAAGGAAGGAAGGAAGGAAGGAAGGAAGGAAGATAGCAATAGCACTTAGACTTATATACCGCTTCATAATGCTTTCCAGCCCGCTCTAAGCAGTTTACAGAGTCAACCTATTGCCCCCAACAATCTGGGTCCCCATTTTACCCACCTCGGAAGGATGGAAGGCCGAGTCAACCCTGAGTGGATCAGGATCAAACTCTTGACTGGGGGCAGAGTCAGCCTGCAATACTGCATTCTAACCACTGCACCACCACCACAGCTTCAAAGCATGGGAAGCATTTCAAAACAGACAGACCCTCCCAAGTTTTCTGAAGACTAAAAAAAAGAGGGGGGGAAACCTTTCCATCTTGCCAGTTTCTGTTAACATAATCTTACAATAAAGTAGGATTAGTTTATTTGGGTGTCCATCTGATCTGGATTACTTCGCAAGACTAACTCTTGGGTTACATTCATCTGAATTTGTCTCACGGAATTTAGACATTGCTGTTACCCCTATACAGGTAGTCCTCAGCTTACGACCCCCAATGGAGCCCAAAATTTATGTTGCTAAGTGAGACATTTGTTAAGTGAGTTTTGGCCCATCTTACATTTTTTCTCACCGCATTGGCTAATCTGAATCCCTGCGGTTGTTAATTTAGTAACACAGTCGTTAAGTGAATCTAGCTTCCTCATTGACTTTGTCTGTCAGAAGGTCACAAAAGGAGGATCCCGTGATCCCCAGGATATTGCAACCATCGTCAATGTGAGTCAGTTGTCAACTGTCCATAAATCACGTGACCGTGTAAATTACGTGACCATGGAGATGCAGCAACGGTCGTAAGTGTGAAAAATGGTCGTGTTGCTTTTTTTCAGTGCCGTTGGAACTCCAAAATGATCACTAAATGAACTGTTGTAAGTCAAGGACTACCTGTACTTTTGTAAAAATCATCATCACCATCATCATCATCATCATCATCAAAAACCAGCCATGTTAAAGGTAAACTCCGACATTTAAGAATGGAGATAATTCTCCAAGAATTTTCTGAGGTTGCTCTACCTTAAAAAGGTAAAGGTTCCCCTCGCACATATGTGCTAGTCGTTCCCGACTCTAGGGGGCGGTGCTCA
Organism: Ptyas mucosa; assembly: GCA_012654045.1. Taxonomy (NCBI): domain Eukaryota; kingdom Metazoa; phylum Chordata; class Lepidosauria; order Squamata; family Colubridae; genus Ptyas; species Ptyas mucosa. The sequence goes on along the minus strand of WNWU01000044.1, from coordinate 3,527,608 downwards.
TCTCCGTTTCAAAGCCGAAGAGCCAGCGCTGTCTGAAGACGTCTCCTTGGCTGAGTCAACCTTGAGTCTGGTGAGATTCAAACTGTCAAACTCCTGGCAGCCGGCAGTCAGGAGAAATAGCCTGCAGTACTGCATTCTAACCACTGCGCCACCAATGCTCTTAATCCGGATGCAATCCAGATGCATCCACAGAACTATGCCAAAGTGCAGGTGAGGAGTCAGTGCTAGGAAGAGGAAAGGCAAGAGATTGGGAGGAGTTTGGTAGTAACTTTTTAAATTGACCTATTTTATAAAAAGGCACCCATTTCCAGGGACCGTAGATAGCTCCCTTCATCAGAGGCAGGAATAAAGTGAGCTGCAGCTCACACAGTTTTCTGCAAGAGTCGTCATGGATTGGAGTGCATTTCAGTGCAACATTGCAATTGCTGAGTCAAACTAGACCGTTTGAGCCTCCCCTCCCCACATTTCATTGAAATGGAAAAGATGGCCTGAAGCTCTGTAAGAGGATCCAGAAGACGACTATCCTTCCAAGTGGAATCGAAAAAGAGAATCATGGCTCATTAGCTAATGCTCCCTTCCTCACAGAGAGAACGAGAGAGAAAGGAAATCTTGAAAGTCAGAGCTATAAATCTTTGTGCCTCTGTCTTTCCAAAAGTCTGTAGGAGTCGGAAGCTGTTCATTGGTTTTCTGTGCAATTCACTTCCAAGGTTTTTTCGCCATCCTGATTGAAATTCATGATTTGGGGGACTCCGGGATCCTGGGAATTTAATAGGAATGCACAATTACGCGGGCCAGGGAACGCAAGACAACAGGAATGCATTATGTGTGCAAGCGAACGTCAAAAGAACAAATAAAATGAAAGCCTGTAAGAAAACCGATCCTGTTGTACTGTATGCGTTGCTCGTGGCAGTGCCAGAGATTGGCATAAGTGGATACTTGGCAAAGTTCATACTTCTGGAAAATCCCAACTGCTGCCCCATTTTCTTTCCCTTTGCAAAGCTTATGTGTCTCTAATATTTCAAACATACTTCCTATATTGGGAGGCTTGTAATAGACCTTCAAATCAGGATAACTTGTGAATTTAAATGTTGCTCCGTTGAAAGGCAGAAACAGAAAACCAAATTCCTGGGAAGATAGGTGGATGGCTGGATAAATGATAGATAGATAGATAGATAGATAGATAGATAGATAGATAGATAGATTGATTGACAGACAGACTGAGGCACACACACTGTAAATAGATAGATGATGGATACATAGATGATACATAGAAATAAAGATAGACATACATACATACATACATACATACAGACATAAACTAAGTTCCTCTTATCCATCCTGATGGTCTGAGTTTGCAGCCATCTCAGAATAACTGAAATGGACAACATGACTATGCTTCTCACCTGCAAGGAGTTGGTATTCCTACTTTTTTTTGCTGCCTGGGATGTCCTGCTTCCCATGCAAGATGCTTTCAAGGGTGCCAAGCTAACATTCAGATGGTGTAAGAGTATGGGTCTAAGGTGACTTAGGTTGACGATGGGTGATCTTTGCGTCAGCCAAAATCAGACCAGATTCCTGGATTTTATCTGGGTGTATGCATAAGATTCTAGGATCATCAATCATAATCTGGCATGGAAGGGGACAAATATGACTTTATGCTTACGAGGTGAAAAGTGGGTTTTTCGAATATTGCTGAGCAGCTGTTTAGAGCCATGCCAGGGGTGAAATCCAGCAGGTTCTGACAGGTTCTGGAGAACCAGTAGTGGAAATTTTGAGTAGTTCGGAGAACCGGCAAATGCCATCTCTGGCTGGCCCAGAATGGGGTGGGAATGGAGATTTTGCAATATCCTTCCCCCAGGAGTGGGGAGGGAATGGAGATTTTGCAGTATCCTTCCCCAGCCATGCCCACCAAGCCATGCCCACCAAGCCACGCCCACAGAACTGGTAGTAAAAAAAATTGGATTTCCCCACTGAGCCATGCATACCATTTTAGAGTACATGAGGATGGATGTAGACATGCTGGTGAAATGGCATTCATCAATATGTGTGTGGTGGAGTTGGGAATTAGTGTTTAGTGAGAGGCACATGGGTGGTGCTTGAATTTTCAGTTCTTTCCCCACCTTATCTTGGCAGCAAATAGACAGAATTTGAAGATCCATTTCAATGGGTATAGTTGTTTCAGGAACTATACCATCCCAAAAATGCGAGAAGCAATGCTAGTGTTTTAGGATTGTGCTAAGGAATTTTGGAGAGGGTCCCGCACATCTACAATTTAGGGAGAAAGGTGATGAATACAGGTGGTTACACAGCATTTCAGAAGCCTGCTTTACAAAATGTGACTTTCCGGTAGAACTTGGACTTTTTCCCAGTGTTCAGAGGGCAGCTGTTATGCACTCAGCTGAAACAATTCCACTTGTGGGAGAAACCTGTAAGAAATCTGTTGGCCTTGATCACTTGTTTTTGTTCTCTTGTGCACCGATGCGATGTTGTTGTGAAAGTGTTGGACTAGGAGCATAGCGACTCGGATTTTAGCTCATCCTCAGCCATGAAACTCCCTGAAGGAAGAGGATGGAGGGCTAAGCAAGCCTGAGCACCTGAACAAAATACGGAATATAAATGGAACCAGGGGTGGGGCTGCTGGGGGCTTGCAGAGGTTCGGGAGAACCTCTAGCTAAGATTCTGTGCAGTTCGGAGAGCCTCCAAATCCCACTCCTGCCTGGCTCCTCCCACCCCACTCCGCCCCTCCCAGGAGTCCCCATGCAGTCCGTTTTGGATACAGGTAACTGCAGGGTGCTCGGCAGCTCGGGGAGGGCGAGAAACGGGCCTACCAGAAGTTAGGAAAGGCCAGAAATGGGCCTGTTTCCAGCCTCCAGAGGGCCTCCAGAGCCTGGGGAGGCTGTTTTCGCCCTCCCGGATGCTTGAGGATAGCCTACGGAACCCGGGGAGGGCAAAAATGACCCCTCCGCTGGGGTGCAGGAAGCCAGCTAGGCCACGCCCACCATGGCCACACCCACCCAGCAACCAGGCAGAAAACCCCTTCCTAAAATTTTTGAAGCCCACCCCTGAATGGAACAGACAAAGTCATTCTAGGGACCACGGTGTCTTTAAATATGTTTTAGCTGCTCTTTTTCCCCCTTCCGTAAGATGTTCCCAGATGCGTTGAATGTCTTTTCTTGAAATTCCTTTGGTATTTCTGCCAGGCAGGTTTTGTGAAAGTAATATGTCAGAAAATATACCACGGCGTGACCTTTCTCTCTCTTTCAAAGCATTTAATTTTGTATTCTCTTTTTTCTTCTTCTCTAGGATGTGACTTTCCACGGGAAGATGGACCATGAAAGCAAACGATCTGCCAGAACTCACTAGCGCCTGATGAGAAGAGCCGCTGATCCCTTGGGTTTCTTCCCGCAACATCGCTTGACAGCTGAAGGATCCAGAAGACACGAAAAGGCAGTGCTAAAATACCATGGCATGCTTCAGGAAGGATACAGTTCCTTAATTCAAGTTTCATCTGAACTGTGGTGGTTTGATCACCTATAAAGCCTCTCTTCAAAGGAAGAGGCAGTTATGCCCATGTAGTTAACTGAACAGGTTAAAATATATCCACTTGCGCAAAAACACACAACAAACATTGATAAAATATAACCGTCCATCCAGACGTATTTGCTCAAAATGGATGATGGCCATAGAAACCAAGGGAGCCATGGGCTTGGTGACTATCGCTACCAAGATGGTGGCTACACAGGTTATGCTCCCAACGACCCAACCTATCACACTGGGGAGGAGCCCAATCAGGAAGAAGATGTTCAGAGCGATGCTACCGAAGGCCACGATGAAGACGATGAAGTCTATGAAGGAGAGTACCAGGGCATTCCTCACCCAGATGACAAGCCCAAGCAGAAGAAGAAAGCTGGCCTGTCCAATGAGTTCAGAGATCATGATGAGCTTATAGCAGAAAAGATGGAAGATGAAGAGCAGTTGGCTCACCAATATGAGAATATCATTGTGGAATGCGGGCATGGACGATTCCAATGGATGCTTTTCATTGTGCTGGGTTTGGCCCTGATGGCGGATGGAGTGGAAGTGTTCGTGGTTGGTTTTGTCTTGCCCAGTGCTGAGAAGGACATGTGCTTATCAAGCTCCAACAAAGGAATGCTAGGTGAGTCCTACATCTCTTAAGGAACTAGGAAGGAGGTTGTATAGTTTTCCTGATTATATATTTATACAAATATATTTAAATGTCTGTGGAGATTCTCAATCTTCCATTCTCGATCTTCCATGGTGGTCCCAAAGATGCTTTCTCAAAAGGCAACTGGACTTTCTTTGTTTTTCCTTGAAGACGTTTTGCTTCTCGTCCAAGAAGCTTCTTTAGTTCTGAGCTAAAGAAGAATAGAGAACTAAGCAGTGGTGAAATCCAATTTTTTTTTACTACCAGTTCTGTGGGCGTGGCTTGGTGGAGTGGCAGGGGAAGGATACTGTAAAATCCCCATTCCTAACCCAATCTGGGGCCAGCCAGAGGTGGTATTTGCCGGTTCTCTGAACTATTCAAAATTTTCACTACCGGTTCTCCAGAACCTGTCAGAACCTGCTGGATTTCACCCCTGGAGCTAACTAAAGAAGTAACCACAGAACTAAAGAAGCTTCTTGGATGAGAAGCAAAACACCTTCAAGGAAAAATAAAGGAAGCCCAGTTGTCTTTTGAAACGGCACCTTTGGGATGATTATATATTTAGTTTCTAATTTCATTGCCTGCTCTTATTCTTGGGTGGAAGTATGGAGAGGTAAAACTGAACAAGCAGAAGGCTGGTAGGTGAATTGCTTCTCCATATTTCTCATTCTAGATCAACCTTACCTAAGTCTTCCCCAATCTATTTAAGAAGTGCTGAGACTGGAGAATTCTTGCTACTCACATCTGAGGGTACCAAAATGTGAATATTTTTTTTTTAAATTGTCAGATGGCTGGGGGTAGGATAAATACAATGCATCACTTGTAAACCAGAAAAATTAAATCTTACCAAATGGAATCCATAGAATCCATAGGCTTTCAGGCATGGTTTCCACATGTTATATTATCTATAAATTATTTTACACATTTGTTTGAAAGGATTGGCCTGATTACGATTCGATTTGATTATTGTTTAGTTTATTTTCTGGGTTTGCTCAATGTGGAATCATAAAATAAGCATAACATTAGCACAAATGCAGGCATGTGCAATCTCATTGAAATTAAAACGAACTATATTTAGCTTGTTGCATGAATTCAGCAAGCTGGTGCGACACCAACCTGGTTAAGTATCTTGTGTGAATTTAGCCACTGTATATGTCAGGGGGTTCAGGCTGAACCATAGAACCAAGTTCATTCACACGCATCTAGACATACAACCAGGTTTGGGAAATTATTGCAAGTTTCAGTCTGCATCCTTTCAGCCGCCAGCAGCCACTGAATTTCATAGTGGTATCCTGAGCAATTCTGCACTTTGGTCTATCAATTCTCATTTACCGTATTTTCCGGCATATAAGACGACTGGGCGTATAAGACGACCCCCTACTTTTCCTATTAAAATATAGGGTTTGGGCTATACTCGCCGTATAAGATTACCCCTCAATGTTGTCGGCGCTCCCGTAGCGTCATCGATCAGCGCCGGCCACTCAGATTCGGGAAGCTGTGCCGATCTCGTCAAGGCTGCATGCCACTGGACCCAGCTGGTTGCTGCGGGGAGCTTCCCCCACCGTCCCAGGCATCCAGGTGGATATTACCGACACTCCAACTTCCCCAGACAGCTGAGGCTCGCCATCACTGGGGGTCAGCTGGGGAAGTTGGAGCGTCAGTAGGCTTATACCCACCGTATAAGATGACCGCCGACTTTTGAGAGGATTTTCCTGTGTTAAAAAGTAGTCTTATACGCCAGAAAATATGGTAGTTGGATGAAAGAGATTTTGCTTTTGAATTTTCTTAAAAGGCGGGGGGGGGGAGAATTTGGATTTAGTGATAAACTCTTCTGGATAAGTCTCCCTGCAATAGTCTGTAGGTTTCCAGGAAGACCGAGGGACTTTAATAGGAATTGCCCTTTGTACAAGCAAAAAAAGAAAGGAAAAAAAGAGAGAGAGAGAGAGAGAGAGAGAGAGAGAGAGAGAGAAAGAGAGAGAGAAAGAAAGAGAAAGAGAGAAAGAAAAAGAAAAAGAAAAAGAAAGAGAGAGAAAAAGAAAGAAAGAAAGAAAGAAAGAAAGAAAGAAAGAAAGAAAGAAAGAAAGAAAGAAAGAAAGGAAGAAAGACCCACTATTGAAATTGAAAAATTAAAAAACCTACTAAGGCCACTCCAGTGATGGGTTGCCCCTGGTTTGGACCGGTTTGCAAAAACCGGCAGTAAAACCGCAGGAGGCTCCGCCCACCGCCCCGGATGTCATCATAGGCGATCTGCGCATGCGCAGAAGCATGGCATACAATCCCGTTGTGAACCTGTAGTAAAGATAAGTAGAACCCACCCCTGGGCCACTCCATTAATATTAGAAGCAGAGTTTCTTGTCCTGGATGTTGTGTTCCACATGGTTAAATGTTTGACATTTTTCTATATGTGAAAATAGATTTGCTGCTCTTCTCACCCACTCCCTGCTCAGTAGTGAAATTCCAATTTTTTCCCTATTGGTTCTGTGGGCGTGACTTGGTGGGCATGGCAGGGGAAGGATACTGCAAAATCCCCATTCTCTCCCCACTCCTGGGGGAAGGATATTGCAAAATCTCCATTCCCACCCCACTCTGGGACCAACCAGAGGTGGTATTTGCCAGTTCTCCGAACTGCTCAAAATGTCCGCTCCGGTTCTCCAGAATCTGTCAGAACCTGCTGGATTTCACCCTTGCTCCTGCCCCTCTGAACGTCAACTTGGCAGGTCTGTTGAGTTCCAATGACGTCTCCTTTTTTGGAGAAAACACTTTGCCAGACAAAACTACGCAGTAATTATATTAGGAAAACTCTGCTGGGCCAAGCAGAAAACCATTTGACTTGGTTTTGTCCCCTCAAGTGATTCATATGTAATTTTATTTCACCTGAATTGCATTAATTTTGTTCTTCAGTTTGGTTTATTTGTGCTGATAGATACTGGAAAAGCATCATTTTCCTTTTTCTTTAAATGTCTTTCTGTTGTCTCGTAAATTGAAATCCAGGCAATACTGCAGGATCGGAAAGTGATTCAATGTGCTGTTTGTGTCCCAGCTGGGATAATTTTTGTTCCTCTTGTCCAGATGTCTCTTTCAATTATAAGCCATGGCTGCATAGCAGGGAGGTGGAAGAGACAATGGTTGTTGTGGTCCGCCAGCAGCCTGCAGAGCTGGCAGCGGAGTCGGACAGCGATGAGGCTGAGGAAGAACAGGGGCCAGTCCTGGAGGCTGGGGAAGGCCCAAATGAGGGCTCTGCGTTGGAGGCAGAGATGGAGTCAGGGCCATCGGGGAGTGATGTGCGGACTTCGGAGCCTCCAGAGGCTGACAGTAGAGAGACAGAGGAACAGGAGGAGCCTGTTCCTAATGCATGCATGAGAAGAGCTGATGGAAGGCAAGAGCAACTCAAGCAAAGAGGACAACTCGGGAGTAGGGCCGAGAGATGATTGGCCCCTCCCATAAGGCTTAAAACAGACCAGCAATGGCGTTTGGGCTTTGCCGGAAAACAACGTTGGTAGTTTCGTCTTCTTCTTAGTCTACATCTTGTATTTATTTTTGTATCTGTGACTTCTGAACGTTTGCCAAGAAAGGCCTTTGGCAGTTTGCCTAATTGGACCAAGGTTTGAGATAGGACTGAGGAATTTGTGTTGGGAGGAATTTGCTTTAATTTAGTTGAACGACGCTGGGAATGAAGTCATTCTCAGCTGTTCGAATAAAGTTTGTTTGTTTTTTCATTGACTGATTTTCCTACTACTTACTTGGGCCTGGGTCACAACAACGGTAAGCAGGAGGGACTGCATCAGTGGTGGGTTTCACTTATCTATGCTGTCAGCTTTCCAGAAAACCCCCGACTCCCAGTAAAGACACGGAAGCAGGCTGACATTTGCTATCAGTTCGCTCGCACGCACGCACCACTTCTGCACGTGCGCAAAAGCTTCTGCGCATGCGGAGAGTGTATTTCATGACTTCTGGGCAGGTGGGTGGAGCCTCCCACCACTGCTACTACTGGTTCTCCCGAACCGGTGAGAACCAGGAACAACCCACCACTGGACTACATGGTATCATCAAAAAAGTCAAAAATGATGTGTTGTGTTGAACACAACACCCCAATGTTATGATCAAGGTGCGACCCAACTGAGTAGAGCTTCAGCTGCCATCTTGACTTTTTGACCAGATCCTGTAGATGCCCATCAGCAACAATTTAGGCTTTGAACCTGAAGGATGGACAAAAGAAAGGAAAAGAAAAGAATGGAGGTCCATTTTGCCAAGACATCAGAAACATTTGCTAAGAGATCGGAGAAAAATCTAGGTGTCGTTCATAGGAATGCTTGTAATGCGGGCCATTTGGGGAAGTAACTTCATCTAACACATTGGGTGCAATTCTTGCAGTTCCTCCATCAGCTGAACACTATTCAAAACAAGCTGTATTTTCATTTTTAAAGGAGAATGAAGACTGGTGACCTTTTTTTAAAAAACAGAGTGAGGAATACCAATACAAGGAAGGAACATTCTTTATTTGATAGCTGGTGATAATCTAGCATTTATGAGACTCTCTCTCCTGCCCCTTCAAATATCTAATATTATTAGGTCACTGCCACCAGCAAAGCCTGACTAGGTGGCTCAATGGCTAAGACACTGAGCTTGTCGATCAGAAAGGTTGGCAGTTTGGCGGTTCAAATCCTAGCACAGGTCTCCTGCGTGGGCACGGGGTTGGACTAGATGACCTCCAAGGTTCCTTCCAACTGTTACTGTTACAAAGTGCAGGCTGAGCGTTTCATATTTTACCTGTGGTAGAAATGTAAAGAAACCTGCTGCAAGAAAATGGTAGGCAACTATCTTACTATTTATTACTATTTATTAGGGACGCGGTGGCTCGGTGGCTAAAACGCTGAGCTTGTCGATCGAAAGGTCAGCAGTTCAGTGGTTCAAATCCCTAGTGCCGCATAACAGGGTGAGCTCCCGTGACTTGTCCCAGCTTCTGCCAACCTAGCAGTTCGAAAGCAGGCAAAAAATTTACATAGAAAAATAGGGACCACCTTTGGTGGGAAAGTAACAGCGTTCCGTGTGCCTTTGGTATTTAGTCATGCTGGCCACATGACCATGGAGATGTCTTTGGACAGCACTGGCTCTTCGGCTTTGAAATGGAGATGAGCACCGCCCCCTAGTGTCAGGAACGACTAGCACATATGTGCGAGGGGAGCCTTTACCTTTACCTTATAGAAACCAACCATTAGGTTGCTAGACCAGACCTGGACATTTTAGGGCCTCCAAGCCACATCCAGCTCTTTGGCTGTTCCTGCCCAGCCCTCATGAGGTCAACTGGAAATCAAATATCAATAAGTGTACGCCGTACACACAATACAACTGTATTGCTTTTATTCTGAAGGCAACTGCTATTTATTTTTTCAGTTTACGTTTCTGCCTGCCTGCCTGCACACCTTCACGACTCTATTGGTTTGGCCCTCTGCAATAATCCCAGTTTCTCATGTGACTCCTGGGGAAAATGAATTGCCCATCGCTGTGCTATACTCACATTACTGATTTATGAGACAGCACAGCAGCCAGGAAAGACATTGGCGCAAAGATTTCAGCATTCCCATGGCCCAATCCTTGGACCCGTGTGTGTGTGTGTGTGTGTGTGTGTGTGTGTGTGTGTGTTTGTGTAATTCAACTGGATCCAGAGCAGGAGTGGGTTCTACTTACCTTTACTACCGGTTCACACGTGTAGGTTTTGCTCGCTTACACGCTCTTCTGCGCATGGGCAGATCAACTTTGATGATGTCCGGGTCAGTGGGAGGAGCCTCCCGCTGGTTTTACTACCGGTTCTTGCGAACCAGTCCGAACCGGGAGTAACCCACCACCAATCCAGAGAGCTGTGTGCTGTTTCAGCACTGAGAACAGGCAGTTAAACTCTAGCAAACAGGTTTTCATGCAGATTATATTTATTTCGGGTATCCTCAAAACATAGACTTACAATCATGGTGAGTCAAGGTGAGATTCATCCGAGTATTGCATAATCTATCCCATTTCCTAGTGTAAAATGATGGTAGATCTGTCCCTCTGTTCAGAAAGCATGCTTCTTTCCTCTGTGGCAATTCATAATTGATTACGAGTTCAAATCTCACCAGGCTCAAGGTTGACTCAGCCTTCCATCCTTTCGAGGTAGGTAAAATGTGGACCCGATGTGTGGGGGCAATAAGCTGACTTTGTATAAAATAGAACACTGCTTAGGGGGCCCCAAAAAGCCCTACTGAGCAGGTATATACAAAAGTATGAAGGCTATTGCTTAACGCATTGTAGGCCGCCCTGAGTCTCCGGAGAAGTGCGGCATATAAATCAAATGAATGAATGAATGAATGAATGAATGAATGAATGAATGCTGAGTCTTTGTTCTGCACCCCAGGCAGAGAGCTTCCATGGCCAATCAGACACCCACATGTGGTCGCATGTCATGGACTACATTTCCCATAATGCAATCTCTCTCTACATCTCCCACAATGCAATCTCTTAAGGAGACAGCTCTTAATTCTTAAGGTAACTAATTCACTATAACTCACTAGCTGAAACAGCACAACCTGGATTTCATTTCAAGAGCATTAAAAAAATGTTTAGGATGGGGGCTGCCCCTTTATGTCCCATAACTGGGACATAACATATTTGGCAAGAGTTTAGATTGGTTGAAGGAGCTCTACATCCCTTGTTACGTTAATTGAGCGTGTTTGCAGAGAGCAACGGAATGATGATGTGTCCCTATTAAAAGTGGTGTGGAAAAGTTGGATCACAGGCATTTATATATGTGCCGAGCGAAGGAGGAGAATGGCTTCTGCTTTTAAGAAGCTTTGGAGAACAGCTGGCATGGAGGATTTTCTCTGCAGAAAAGGCTGTTTACCGCCCCTCCCCCCTTCCCTTTTTAATCTGTCAGCGAAGGCTCGAGTCAAAGCAGGGCATCCGTACTTTCCTGATGGCATTAATCATTCCCATTTGTGACCTGGGGATTGTATTGATCTTACAAGAGTATTTTACCTAATCTGATGCATTGATCTACATCAGAGGTCTTCAAACTTGGCAGCTTTAAGACTTGTGGACTTCAACTCTCAGAATTCTCCAGCCAGCTATGCTGGCTGGAGAATTCTGGGAGTTGAAGTCCACAAGTCTTAAAGCTGCCAAGTTTGGGGACCTCTGATCTACATGGACCATGCTGATTGCGAACGATGAGACACATTTCAGTTAACGTGATGTTTCGGGTAACGAGACACGTTTCAGATAACCTGATGTTTCAGTTAACAAACCTTCATCTCAGTTAACAAAACTTTTCTTTTGTCTGTAATAATTGCCTTGAACTAGTCATTATTAAATAAATATTACATCAATTATTAAGTAATAAATCGGATAGAATTTCTATAATTGGAGCGGTGCGTTGGCCTAGAAGGTGGACTGCTCGCCTCACAATCAGGAGGCTGTGAGTTCGATCCTAGGTAGAGGCAGATCTTTCTCTCTCTGGGCACAATGAGAATATGTCTGCTGAACAAAACTCCGCATTGGCAACCTGAAGGGCATCTGGCCAGTAAACACTCAGCTCCATTCAGTTGCCCAGACTCCACCCTGCAAGGGATTATGGGGTCATAAAAAGGAGATGATGGTTTGTTGTTGTTAGTTGTGAAGTCATGTCCAACCCATTGCGACCCCATGGACAATGTTCCTCCAGGCCTTCCTGTCCTCTACCATCCTCTGGAGTCCATTGAAGCTCATGACGACTGCTTCAGTGACTCCATCCAGCCACCTCATTCTCTGTCGTCCCCTTCTTTTTTTGCCCTCAATCTTTCCCAGCATTAGGCTCTTCTCCAGTGAATCCTTCCTTCTCATTAAATGGCGAAATTATTTGAGTTTCATCTTCAGGATCTGGCCTTCTAAAGAGCAGTCAGGGTTGATCTCCTTTAGGCCTGACTGGTTTGATCGCCTTGCAGTCCAAGGAACTCGCAGGAGTCTTCTCCAGCACCAGAGTTCAAAGACCTCAATTCTTTGGTGCTCAGCCTCTCTTATGGTCCAACTTTCACAGCCATATATTGCAACTGGTGATTATGATGATAGATGATGATAGAACTTCTATAATTGTCTGGTTTGGTACAGCAACCAAATAGGACAGGTACAGACTCCAGTGGATAGTTAAGACAGCAGAAGGAACAGTTGCAACCAGCCTGCCTTCCATAGAAGGCCTGTATGGGTCAGAAGGAAGGCTGAGAAGATACCTATAGACCCTTCACATCCCTGGACATAAACTGTTTCAATTCCTTCCCTCAGGAAGGTGCTGTAGGGCATTGCATGCCAAAACAACTCAACACAAGGACAGTTTTTTTTAACCCCTTGTGGCATCATTCTGCAGAACGCCTAATTCTCACAGTACAGCCATACCAGTGAGTAAATAATTTTACCCATTGGTATGTCTGTATCATTATTATCCTTTTCATCTTCTCTACTACATCCTCTTATTGGTATCATTATTATAATTATTATTACTCTGCTGGTTTGCATGAACACTGAGTGCTTCTGTCCTGGAGACAAATTCCTTGTGTGTCAAATCATAGTTCAATTCAATTCAATACTTTTATTTCCAATATACTGGTATAGCCTTTCACAAGTTGGTATCTAATGGCCAGTGTTGGGCTTCCAGGTTTAGTGATTGTTGGACTAGGCAACAGATTTCCTGAAGTTTGCCTGGCAACTGTGGTTGGCATTTTCAGAGGTGGTTGAGCAATTTCACGGGTTGTAGAGGCCACTCCACTCTGGCTGCTGTGGGTAACCCTGCGATACAGCCTTGAGAGAGATAAGTCTGGAATGTGCATCTGTCTTTGGCTGCTGTGCCGTTTCATTGGTTTCTCATCCCCTTTTGCTTATGGCAACTCAAGAGTAGGCTAGGGATGCTTTGAGAGTTGACAGTAGTTCCCTGAATCTGAAAATTTTGGTTTCTTCTTTGAGACAGAAGCATGTCTGCCCTTTGGGACACCTTAACCCCCCTCCCACCCAAGTGAGGGGGATAAGAATGAGGTCAGGTCCTGGAGTGAGGTCAATTCCAACCCTCCTTACCTTCCATAAGAGTTTAAAAACCAGGCTCTGCCAGTTGGCTTGGGGGTCCAACAGAGGGGTTTCACATTGGGGGTGGTTAATAGGTTAACAACAGATCCCACCCGCTTCCCCTTCTCATCATACTCCCACCCCATCTTTTTAGCTAGGCTTTTTTTTTGTCATAGTGTATTTATATTATTTATTAGTTTTTATACCCTTTTATCATATAATATTGTAATTTAATATTGTAAGATGCCCAGAGTTACCATGTGGTAAGATGAATGGCTAATAACTTTTACAAATCATTCATTCATTCATTCATTCAATCAATCAATCAATCAATCAATCCCACCTTACATGTCATCTTAATCTGCTATTTGTTTTCATGGAGTTTACTTCCATGTTGTATGATCTTAGTAAATTGTCATTTATTTCCTCCCAATAGCCGATGGGGACAATAATCACCCTTCCATCCTTCCGAGGTGGGTAAAATGGGGACCCAGATTGTTGGGGGCAATAGGCTGACTCTGTAAACTGCTTAGAGAGGGCTGCAAAAGCACTATTAAGTGGTATATAAGTCTAAGTGCTATTGCTATGTAAAGCACTATGAAGCAGTATATAAGTGTAAGGGCTATTGCTATGTAAAGAACTATGAAGTGGTATATAAGGCTAAGTGCTATTGCTATTGCAAGCTAACTCTGCCAACTGCCAGCAGTTCGATCCTGATTGGCTCAAGGTTGACTCAGCCTTCCATCCTTCTGACGTGGGTAAAATGAGGACCCAGATTGTTGGGGGCAATAGGCTGACTCTAAACCGCTTAGAGAGGGCTGTAAAGCTCTATGAAGCAGTATATAAGTCTAAGTGTAATTGCTATTGCTATGTAAAGAACTATGAAGTGGTATATAAGTCTAAGACAGTGCTATTGCTATTGCTATAACTCCAGTGGCTAGAAGCCCATCAACTATCAGGTCAGATTCCATTTAAAAAGAATAAATTCTCCTAATATCCACAGGCAGTCAATCTGGTGGAATAATTTCTCCAAATTGCCCCAGGAACAGGAGAACCTCAATCATTTTTTTTTTTAGGACAAGGCACCGCCTTAGAGATCAATACTGCTCCTCTGAGAACTTCCTAGTAGAGGTTCCTCCTGATGACTCATCTTGGCATGGGATGGAAACATTGGAATACAGAGAGGAGGCAGATGGTTGGAGGGATGACGGTATAGCGGATGAGGTGACATTAATAGGCAATTCTTCAAATGTCTGGTCCTTATTTAAGCGGAAGTACATTGAAATCCACTCAGGAAAATATCTCCATATCCACAGCTTTAGAATAACTTTCTTAAGCAAAATCTTCCTTCATGCTGTTGAATAGGAACTGGTGGGGAAAAGGAGGATAAATTTCAGCCCAAGGCTCTCTTGAAATAGCCAGGAGCTGTGAGTATCCAAAGCTCTGGAGATGATGCCAGAGGAGCACAAGATAGATAGATAGATAGATAGATAGATAGATAGATAGATAGATAGA
>WNWU01000044.1:3485540-3507316 GCA_012654045.1 Ptyas mucosa | reverse complement strand
AACTAACTAACTAACTAACTAACTAACTAACTAACTAACTAACTAACTAACTAACTAACTATGAAACCCTTTCTATGGTTTCTAAGTTGTTTTATCCTTCCAGTTTCCTCCTTTTCTTTCTTCAGTGTCGGAGGTTCCCTGCCCATCGTCTTTGCCTATTTCTCTGAATTCTTAGCCCGTGAGAAGCGAGGAGAACACCTGAGCTGGCTCTGCATGTTCTGGATGATTGGTGGTTTGTACGCCTCGGTCATGGCCTGGAGCATCATCCCACATTACGGTAACTGCTTCCAGACCTAGAGGGAATTTTCCTGCTTCTGTGTCTTGTCTCCAGGCTGTGGTTGGCTAGCTTTTATTTCATTGAAATTATGTGCTTCCAATCACCTAGTGCAGGGGTCAGCAACCCGCGGTTCTGGAGCCGCATGTGGCTCTTTCATCCCTCTGTTGTGGCTTCCTGTCGCCCAAAATATGCATCACAACTGCCAATGTGCGACACCCACTGACTCAGAATTTATTAAGCTTTTCAACCCCCAGTAAGGCAACCATGGATAAATCCAAGAAAAGAAAAGTTTCAGAAGAAAACAGAATCTTTAATTCAACTATATATGCTAGTTTTGTGGCCGCTCAGGAAATAGTCAAGTACAGGAAGAGTTTTGTGGTTCCCAGTGTTTTCTTTTCTGTGGGAAATGGGTCCAAATGGTTCTTTGAGTGTTTAATGGCTCTTTGAGTGTTTAAGTTTGCCGACCCCTGACCTAGTGGGACCAGGACCAAATTAGGTTAAACAGGCTGCAATATACCTTTGTTCAACTAGGTGGCCTCCAAGTTTTGGCCAATACCTTCTGTGTAACAGAATTTGGAAGAAACTTTGTGACTATTTCCATACACTAGCTACCACAAAATCCTCATGGGCATGTCCATCAAATCATTGTGAGTCATGCTTGACTCAAAGGATGAGGATGATGATGAAGATGATGGTGAGACCTCACCTTCTTTAGCCAGGTATCATAGTCCAACTGTTTGTAGAAGGAATCTAGTTGAAGAAGGCCAATCCTAAATCTGCCAATTGTGGGGTGTTTCTGGGGTTCTGGATGGATTCTAGAGTAATCTTGAATGTATCGATGCATTTTATTGCATATACATCTACCTAGCATCCACATGTCATCTTATCTCTAGACCATCCAAACCTGCTTTGTTTCACAAAGGGGGATGTAACAGATCTCTTGGACTATGCTGTATGCCGTAATGCTGAATAATGATAGTCCGTGGCTTTCTTGATCAGTCCAGCAAAATAATGAGCTGGATCAGCAGCTCCTAAATTTAAGGCTCTTGGACAATGCACATAGTGGTGAATAAACCTGAAGAAAAAAAAATCTGATGCTGATTGGACATCTTTCTGGTTATTTCATGTATCTTATAGCTAGAGGTTTGTTAGATTCTTTTTCTTTGCTCTATTTAATTTATATAAGTTCCATTTTATCTAGTCACTGACCGCAATAAGTATCAGCCAGCCATCCAGCCAGCCAGCCAGCCAGCCAGTCGGCTGTCTATCCCTCCCTCCCTCCCTCCCTCCCTCCATCCATCCATCCATCCATCTATCTATCTATCTATCTATCTATCTATCTATCTATCTATCTATCTATCTATCTTCCATCTTCCTGTCTGTCTGTCTGCGTCTGCCCGTCTGCCCGTCTGCCCGTCTGCCCGTCTGTCTGTCTGTCTGCCTGCCTGCCTGCCTGCCTGCCTGCCTGCCTGCCTATCTATCTATCTATCTATCTATCTATCTATCTATCTATCTATCTATCTATCTATCTATCTATCATCTATCCAGCCAGTCCTCTATCTTCCCAGGAATTTTCCTTTCAGTGGAGCAAGGAAGAACTTAGTTTATGTCTGGTTGTCTGGCTGTCTATCTATCTTTATTTCTATGTATCATCTATTCATCCATCATCTATCTATCCACAGTATCTCTCTCTCTCCCCCCCTCTCTCTCATCTCTCTCATCTGTTTCTATCATCTATCATCTCCCTGAATTTTCAACCTGGAATGCCTGACATTTGTACTGCCACTGATCTATTGTATTCTATTTTTCCTGTCCTCTTTCTCCCTTACAGGTTGGGGGTTCAGTATGGGGACGCATTACCACTTCCACAGCTGGAGGGTTTTTGTGGTGGTCTGTTCCCTGCCTTGCATAGCATCCCTTGTGGCTCTGAAATTCATGCCGGAAAGCCCACGTTTTTTGTTAGAGGTGAGCCAATCTGATCTGGGAAAGGAGACAGTTTGCACAGAGTGGGTAATCCCAGGATCACTCGGAATCCTCTCCCCTTTTTTTGGCACAGATTTTTAAAAAACGGGGCTACAAAGCAGCAGCAGCATGCTTTCTTGCTATTTTGAGGCTGAAAGGACCGCACCATTAGACTGAAGCCCAGAAAAAGGCTTAACGTAGACTAAAAATAACCAGACTACAAACTCTACGCCAACTATGAAAATATGGAAAGTTCTGTACACAGAAGTTTTCCGTGTCAGAAAGAGAGATTGTTATGTAAGATTTTCTCTTACCACTAAAGATACAGATACATGGCAGGATGAAAAAAGGGGATGACTCTCCCTTTTAATTTGCTTTTAAGTTTTATACAAATTGGGAGTTTTTAAATTCGTTTTTTGGGCCAAAATTATTTAATGTACTTTTAAATGGTTTTTAACTTTTGTATGATGTATTTTTATCTTGTGGCTGTTCACCACCCTGAGTCCTTCGGGAGTATGGCGGTATATAAATTGAATAAAAAATAAATAAATAAATAAATAACTCTGTACTAAGAAGGCTTATAAAGCGTGGTGAGTCAAGAATCTGCCCAGTTTTCATTCTTGTTATATACTTTGTTTCAATGACTCACAATTTGCTTTAGAGCCCTACGAGATTGTCCCTATGAGAAAAACACTACCCCTCAAAACCCGTTTTAGAGGAGTTGGTTCCTAGATGGTAAAGATTCAGGAGACCATGATTAAACCACCAGTGTCAAGCTTCCCTTGTTATCTGGGAAGAGGTCTATCTCCTTGCCATTTCAGCAGAAGACCGTTAGAAGGACAAATGGAAAGTTTCCTTCCAAATTCCACGATGACTTGTTGGTTCTTAAAGACAAATAGTTCAGTTGCTGGAATTTCTGTAACCCCATGTATGTATGGCAGTAAGTCTTACTTAAGAGAATTTCTTAAATGATCATGCTTGGAAAGCAATCACTTTTAATTTCAGGCAGCTACCACAAAGTCAGATGTGAGCTCTCCAGATAGATAGATAGATAGATAGATAGATAGATAGATAGATAGATGATAGATAGATAAATAGCTAGCTAGCTAGCTAGCTAGCTAGATAGCTAGCTAGATAGCTAGATAAATAGATAATAGATGATAGATGATAGATGATAGATAAATAAATAGATAGATGATAGATAGATAGATAGATAGATAGATAGATAGATAGATAGATAGAATTGTTTATTGACCAAGTGTGATTGGACACACAAGGAATTTGTCTTTGGTGCATATGCTCTCAGTGTACATAAAAAGACCAGATACATACATCAAGAATCATAAGGTACAACACTTAGTGATAGTCATAGGGTACAAATTGAATCATACTAGGAAACAATCAATATAAACCGTAAGGATTCAGCAACAAGTTACAGTCATGCAATCATAAGTGGGAAGAGATGGGTGATAGGAACAGTGAGAACAATGAGAACAAATGTGTTGGTCTTCAGCTCCCAATGATCTTCCTCCACCATGTCTAAGGGCTGGGGGTATAAGGAAAATTGGGAGAATTTATTTGGAGGGCAGCAGTTGAGTAGAATTTACACCAAAGCCATGTGCACAACTGCTTCGTGGTGAAGTTCCTACTTGTCCTTTGACTGTCACTCTTCAACAAATCTGGGGAAGCCGGATTAACTTTGATTTAATTTAAAATACAATTGATAGAGTTAACATGAAAGCAAATTAAATAGGATTAACATGATTACGTCTTATGGCTCTGCAGTGTTCATTTCTTCTTTCTCTCTCCTCTTAAAATATTGTTGGAGTTATTTCCAACATTTCTTGGAAATGCAAACAGTCCTGCATTTAAGATTATATTCACACACAAAAAAAGGGAGACACGATAACCCCAGAGAACCACAATTCTTCAAGCATTCCTCCATCTTTGTTGTTCTCTAGAAGGAGAGGTTTCCCATAAAGCTGGGAGGAGAGAATGCTGATTAAGTACAAGTTATTCAGTCACCGGGACCAGAAGTTTATTCTTCCAAGATTTCAGATTCCTGGTAGAGCTCATCCTCAGGGAACTTCTCTTTCTCCAGAATGTGTCATTCTGGAGAGAGAGAGAGATGATCCCTGAGGATGTGTTCCAGCACAAGTCCGAAAGCTTGAAAGGAAAAACCTCTGGTTCTGGTGACTGACTCATATTGGATCCTCTAACATTATCCCAGGATATTGATCTTCATTTGTAAAAGTTACTCATTCAGGAATGGAAGCAATTTCCATCCAGAGCAGTGCTCCCTCAGCTGTGGACATCTGGAGTTGCAGTTTCATCTGGATAGGAGTCGTTTGGGTGAGGATGGTATACCAGATGGGACTTCTGACTTCCTCTCCTCTGATTTTACTAGATTGGTAAGCATGATGAAGCATGGATGATCCTTAAGCAAGTCCATGATGTCAACATGAGAGCCAAGGGAGAGCCGGAAAGGGTATTTACGGTGAGCTGGATCGACGTGATTTCTTCTTTCTCCTAGATCAGGGGTGTCAAAACTTGATTTTATTGAGGGCCACAAACATTGTAGTGACACAAACAATTGTGGCTTCCGGAGGATTAGCAATTCAGAGATAGGAATGGGCCCTCTTCTGCCTTCTGTAGCCTTTGTGAAGTTGCTAACACAAACAAGGTTGTGTCTGAAGAGGCTGCTGGTGATGATGAGTTTTGTAAATTCTACTTCACTTTCTTCTTCTTCTTCAGGTAGCTCAGATAAAAACTCCCAAGCAAGTTGATGAATTTATTGAAATACAGAGCTCCACAGGAACATGGTACCAGCGTTGCTTTGTTAGAGCCATGACTACCATCAGACAGGTACGGAATAAGGGTAACTCCGCAAAAGACATCCAGGATTTCGATTCGTACAACCCAACAACCTGCATTAGCAAAACACAGTTACCATGGTCACATAACATGCAATGTTCCAACAAACAAGCCATTTTATGGGTTAAGAAACAACATTTTTTTTCCCATTTAGTATATGAAGACAATGGCTAAATACCTATGACATCTTCAGTCACAATCTAGTGTATTATCTATGATGACCTAATTCAACAATTTATTCTGCTTTCCTTTCAATGAATAATCCTTGGATGAAACTATTCTGGAATGCATTTTGAAAATCTATGACCACGTGGTTGCATATTTTGCTTAGTCATAAACGTTTAACCATAGGAGTGGTGCGGTGGCCTAGAGTTAGAGCTCTCATCTCACAATCAGGAGGCTGTGAGTTCGATCCTAGGTAGAGGCAGATAGTTCTCT
This sequence comes from Ptyas mucosa, assembly GCA_012654045.1. NCBI lineage: Eukaryota > Metazoa > Chordata > Lepidosauria > Squamata > Colubridae > Ptyas > Ptyas mucosa. The sequence goes on along the minus strand of WNWU01000044.1, from coordinate 3,501,765 downwards.
CTCTGGACACTCTGAGAATATATAAACTGAACAAAAACTCTGCATTGGCGACAGGAAGGTCATCCGGTCATTAAAACACTCTGGTAGCTACATTCAGTTGCCCAGACTCCACCCCCGCAAGGGATTATGGGGTCATTAAATGAAGATGATGATGATAAATGTTTAACCATGATTTGTTGAATATGTTCCTGTGGTCCATATATTGCCTTAAACTAAGATCAATCAAATCAAATTACCGTATTTTTCAGAGTATAAGATGCACCTTCCCCCCCCCCAAAAGGAGGTGAAAATTTAGACGCGTCTTATACACCAAATGTAGCCCCGCCCACCCACTGGCCCCCACCCTTTGGCCTCTGCCTCCCAGCAGTTTACCTCCTTGAAGCAAGCAGCAAGAAAAAACAGCTCCTTTCAGCTTCAGCACAGCCTAATTAGCACAAGTTGATTGGATCAGCCTCCCGACTCTCAGCTGTTTTGCTCTCAGCTGTTTTGCCCCGGCCTCTGCTGCTTGCTGCAAGGAGGTAAATTGCTGGAGCAGATTTTTTTTTTCTTGTGCTAATCAAGCTACGCTGAAAACGAAAATGAAAGTAAAGCAGGCTGTTTACTGTTTGCTGCAAGGAGGCAAAATTGCTGGGAGGCAGAGACAGATTTCTTTTTCTTGTTTTCCACACCAAAAAAGGTAGGTGCATCTTATAGTCCAGTATGTCTTATACTCCGAAAAATATGGTATATCCTAACACAGTGTGTGATCCAACAAACATTAGTTCACACAAAACTGTCAGCCTATGAGTGATGTTGATTAAACACAAGAATTTTCACTTAGTTGAATAGCTTAGCTGAACATGCCTTTTGAAATATGAAAGAAATCACAACAAATTATAGAATAAATTAAGGTCACCCATCTCGTTGAACTAATTTGAGATTGTCAGTGGTTTTACCAAGAGTTAGTTATTTTTCATGATAACTTTTTTGTTTTTTGATTTTCTAGGTAGTGGACAATGTGGTTTATTGTCTGACAGCGCAGTACAGAATGAACACACTATTACTGTCAGTTATCTGGTTTTCAATGGCCTTAAGGTAAGTGTCTTAGAGAGTTTTTTTAGGTTTGTAGAACATTATCCTTGCTCTTTGACCTGCAGTCAGTACGTCCAACATATCAGCTATGAAATCAACTCTAATTGATGCATCCCTACATATTTTTCAAAATTGAAACCTTTCAAAATTCTGCATCAGTAGACAGGAAAATTGACTGGATGATTTTTCTACATATGTCCAGAGGAAGGAGAGAGTGGTGTGCTGGTCTAGAGATGATATCTTTGAATCTCGCTGTTTAAGGAAGTTGCATAACATTCTCAGAGACTCTTCCCATCCTGCTTACAATCTTTTTGGACGGTTGCCTTCTGCAGAAGATATAGAACAATGAAAACTGAGACCACACGTTTTCTGAATAGTTTTTATCCCAGAGCTATAATTGCACTCAACAATGAACTAAAGGGCCACCATCAGTGAGCTGTTGGACATTATTACTTGGTCTGTTGTGTGGATGTTTGGGTGGTTTAGGGGTGGGGAATTGTGATGGATGGGGGTGTGTTTGGGGATTGTTATGTGTGTTGGACCTGGTCTTTGGGTGTTAAGTGAATTTCGTTGTATGGGGATACTGTGTATACATGTACAATGACAATAGAGTTGTTGTTGTTGTTGTTGTTATTATTATTATTATTATTATTTGTGTACAATGGAGGATTGGGAGTGAACTCATAGAATTTAGACAAGTAGCCAGCTTCTATTTTCAGTCCTAAAACTATGGAAGACTTCTTTTGAGTCACCAAGAAAAGCAATGCAACTGATATTTCCACTTCTCCGCAGTTATTACGGCCTAATTGTCTGGTTCCCTGATATGATACGGTATTACCAAGAGGAAGCATATAAGTCTGAGAGGAAGGTATTCGAGTCAGAATTAGTGAAGGACTTCACCTTTGACTTCAATCTCCGAAACCAGCTCTACTTGAATTGGACATTCAAGAATGACAGGTGAGTGCCCCAGCCTGTGATGATCAGCCCTCTGAGCCTCTAGGGCTGGACTCACGTTCTGTCCGATATTCCAAATGGCGGAACTCATACAAGGTGGGTGGAGATCAACCTTTGTATGTGAATCCTCTCCCAGCTCTTGGGAAGTCAGTGACCAGAGGATTCAATTTGAAGAAGTTCACTGATCCAGTCAATTCATGTGAGATGTGTCCGAAACACATCTCAGCTGGAACCAGTTGGTTAAACCAACTTGTTAAGAAATAAGCCTTGAGTAGCAAGGGTGTGCACATGAAAGTGGTTGAGAGTAGTTATGAATAAGCACAGTCATCACACAAATACACTGAGTCGTGTTACAGTTTACATTCAGGAAAAATAAAGCACAGTCCAATAAACAAAGTCTTCATACCAGTCATATTAATCATACACAGTAAACAGTTCTTCTGGAGTGGCAAACAGTAATACAATAAGTCAGATAGAGATATCAGAGAGCAAGAACAACAAAGAGAACAAGCCATGTTTCCAGCTCCCTCTTAAGGACATTGGCAACAAAGCTAACCAATCAGGACACAGTATGATGTATAGCAGTCTTAAAGCTATACAATACAATACAATACACCGCAAACATACATTGATGGTTTATATATTGTCAACCCTACAAGTTAGGTGATAGTCTTATTCCTAACACAACTTCTCCCCAGCAGCCATATCTTACTAACCAAGGGGCTAACTAATTCCTGACTCTCCTGATATAGAAGTTGAAGCCCTGGAAAGGACCCACAAAAAAGTTGTGTGTGTGTGTGTGTTTCTTAGGCATCCCATCAATTTTACTACCCTGTTTCCCTAAAAATAAAACCCAACTGGAAAAATAAGCCCTAGCGTGATTTTTCAAGGTGCTCGTAATATAAGCCGTACCCCCAAAATAAGCCCCAGTTAAGATCATCTCCCAGACGGATGCAATTAGTGCCGTATTTCTCCAAAAATAAGACCTAACCAGAATAATAAGCCCTAATGCATCTTTTGAAGCAAAAAAATAATATAAGACCCCGTTTTATTTTTGGAAAACACGGTACTTAATTACTCCCTTCCTGCCACGACAGAGAAGGATTGACTGTGAAAAATGAGCTGGAATGAGTTGATAGGTTGTACCTAAAAGGTTCATATTATCTCCAGATTGATAAAATGGCTCCAGAAACCCCATTTATAAATTAAGAATCACAGGGAGATACTCATGAGCCTCGGTGGTACAGCGGACTAAGTACTGTTATGTAGCGCTTGGCTGCCAGCTGCCTGCAATTAGTGCGAGTTCAACTCTCACCAGGCTCAAGGTTGACTCAGCCTTCCATCCTTCCGAGGTAGGTAAATTGAGGACCCGGATTGTGGGGGCAATAAGCTGACTTTGTAGAAACACCGCTTATGGGGGGGCCAAAAGCCCTAATAAGCAGGTATACACAAAAGAATGAAGGCTATTGCTATAAGTGCATTGTAAGCCACCCTGAGTCTTCGGAGAAGGGCGGCATATAAATTGAACTAATAAATAAATAAATAATACCTTTTTAAATTGGGGTCTGTGGTGGGAGGGAGAAATGAAGACCTCCAGGGGGTCTTCATACCTTGTCATGGTTTTATCCTACTCAACGTAGACACTATTTGCTGTTTTAACAGACGGTGTATTCCAAGAGAAGAGAAAGCAGTATATTACATAATAATATAACTGATAACAACAAAAAAAGATGGTTAGAAAAATCTTTAATGAAATGCATTGCACATTTGGCCGATATACAGCCAGCGACCACTTAGGGGTTAAGGGCTGCTATTAGGCCTTTAAATTAATTTAACTCCATTTAATGTGATTATTCCGCATGGATGTAATACTTTCCCCCTTCTATTTGATTAAGTAAAAAAGAAAAGAAAAGATCCTTCTAGTTGAACTCAATTCTCGGGGCTACACGAACAATTCCTTGTCAATACAGAAGTGGCTCATAATTGCTTCTTTCATTGTTTGGCCTGTTGCCCAGACTCTCCTACCCAAATACTAACTAGGTTTGAAGTGGTTTAGCACTTCGGGAGACCACTCAAGGTTGCCACAAATTGGAGACTTGGTCCCATTAAGTGATGGTTTTGAAGGTGGAGATGACCTTGGAGATAGGAAGAAGAGCTGCAGCCTAGACAATGGTCTGAACAAGGAAATCTAAGTCCAAAGGAGGAATGGGGCAGGGGTGAAATGCTCCCGGTTCAGACCGGATTGCCTGATCAGGTAGTGAGGGCGGCAGGGTGGTTTGGTAGCAAAAATCCCTGCCATGCACCCACCGCCCCACCATGCCCAGCTGAGCCAAGAGATCATCAGAGGCTTTTTTAAAAAAATTTTTAAAAGCATTTTTTCTACAACCTCTTTGGCCGAAAAAATGCTTTTAAAAGTAAAAAAAAAAAGTCTCTGATGATCCCGCGGCTCATCTGGGATCATCAAAGACTTTAAAAGCATTTTTTTCGGCTGAAGAGGTTGTAGAAAAAATGCTTTTAAAAGCCTCTGATGATCCTAGATGAGTTACCTGATCATCAAAGGCTTTTAAAAGCATTTTTTTTACAACCTCTTCGGCCAAAGAGGTTGTAGAAAAAGTGGTTTTAAAAGTAAAAAAAAAAAAGTTGGCCACGCCCACTCAGTCACATTACCCCCCACCATCACCAAGCCACGCCCACAGAACTGGTAGTAACAAATTTTACATTTCACCACTGGAATGGGAGTGGAGAAAACATCTCAGAAGGAGAGAGGGGGAGTCCCTGCAGATTTTACTCCGCTAGTTGTTGCCGACTATAGGGACTGGTCTCATCTCCATTTCAAGGCCAATAATGTCCATGGTCCATTTCCATGGTCATGTGGCCAGCATGACATCATGGAGCACATCATGGCCATAGTTGGCAACAACAACTTCCCATCGAAGTGGTACCTATTTACCTACTCGCATTTGCATGCTTTCGAACTGCTCGGTTGGCAGGAGCTGGGGCAAGGACGGGAGCTTACCCTGTCACATGATGCTTGGGTCTCGAACCTCCAGCTGACAAGCTCAGCATCTTCACCACGAAGCCATCACGCCACCCATCTCAGAAGGAACCCTCCCTAATTTCCAGGGCAGTGAAATGGAAGGAGGGAGGGAGGGAGGGGAGAGGTACTTTCAGAAATCAGGTCTTTGAGGTAGTCCAGACAAGAAGCACCAGCCCTGAACACCAAGCCTACCTTTATGGTAAGTTTCTAGTGATAGAAACATGCAAATCGGGAAGTATCCTGCTTTCCCGTATTTTTTAATCTAGTGAAAACTAGGAAGGGTCCCATTTGAGATGCTTTTCCCACCCCCATTTCTTCTGTGGGCTGAGATTATCTCTTGCCTGACCTCTCTGCAGCTCTTTCTCCTGTCTCCCAAGGTCATTCTCATGCACCATTATAGGACTCTCTGGAGTTTGCACACAAGGATTTGGGGACATATGCTGTGTACAGGGATGGGCTTTCCTTGAGCCTCCGGGAGGGCGAAAACTGCTTCCCCTGGGCTCCGGAGACCGTCTGGAGGCTGAAACAGGCCCATTTCTAGACTTCCAGAACTTTCAGGAGGCCTGTTTTTCGCTCTCCCCAGCCTTCAGAGGCTTTCCTTGAGCCTCTGGGAGGGCTAAAACAGCTTTCTCTGGGCTCTGGAGGCCCTCTGGAGGCTGGAAACAGGCCCATATCCAGACTTTCGGACCCTCTGCACAGCCCCTGCACTTAGCTGGAATGATGAACGGGCTGCGTGGAGACTCCTGGGAGTGGAGCGGCATCGCCAGCCAGGGGTGGCATTTGGGGGTTCAGCGAACCCCTTGGCTAGAGGATCGCCCGAACCCTGCTGAACCCCCAGGACACCCCCCCCCCCGGGGCTGTGTACCTTTGTTCAACTGCAATGGAAACTGCTAATGGAAACTGTGCAGAAGCTCACGTTTCAGAACCTGAATATTTCAGTTGTACTAGCCAGTTTCTCAGTTCTTGCACGAGTAAGCTGGTTGATGTCATGTGTTTGTTCAAAACAGGAGAAATAACGCTACATCACTCCCAACCAGTGGTCGGTTCCTCCCGATTCCGCCTGGTTCCACTGAGCCGGTAGCGATGACAATATGACATCACCGAAACGGTTCTGCCCCCCCCGCCCCCCCCCCCCCCGCATTATTCTTACCTTTTATTTGGCCCCACCCCCAATCTATTGCTGCCTCCTGAGTCCCAGCTGATGGCTACAGGGAAAAAAACTGTTTAAACTCTTCCCGCCAGGCTTCAAAGGGCCGCCGTACAGCTGATCAGTGTTAAAAGAAAACAAATGAGTAGACCGGTGCCTGCAAAAAATAAATGGGTAGACCGGTGCCTGCAAAAAATAAATGGGTAGACCAGTGCCTGCAAAAATACATGAGTAGATCAGTGCCTACAAAAATACATGTGTAGATCAGTGCCTGCAAAAAATAAATGGGTAGATCGTTACAGCTCTGCAAGCAGTTAAAAGCCTGATAGACCAGTACCTCTGCTAAATCCTAAAGAATTGTCACATGACCATCAAGCCACGCCCACAAAATAAGCCACGCCCACAGAACCAGTAGTAAAAAAATTTAGAACCCACCCCTGCTCCCAACTATTTTAGTTCAGAAGAGATGAAATACAAATTGCTTTAGAGGTTTTTAGATGTTTCATATCTCCATCCAGATGGGTCAAGCAAGCAAGGTCAGATCTGTTTTGACGATCCCCACTGGGAAATCCTGCAGCTCTCCATTAAATTTGAGACATTTAAAAGAAGAAAAAAAATTCCCAGAGGAAGGCAAGCAAAGCACTTCCATACTATTGCCATAGAAGCCACATGGACACAACCATGTGCGATGGAAAGTGCAGCAGGGGAAGAAGTGGAGGGAGGGAGAAATCTCCACAATCGCACTGCAACTTCCCAGAGAGGAAAGCAGCATATTTCAACTTAGAACTAAGGAGAAATTTCCTGACAGTGAGAACAATGAATCAGTGGAACAACTTGCCTCCAGACGTTGTGAATGCTCCAACACTGGAAGTTTTAGAGAAGAGATTAGACAATCGTTTGTCTGAAGTGGTGTAGGGGGTTGGACTAGAAGACCTCCAAGGTCCCTTCCAAATTCTGTTATTCTGTCTTTTCTGAGGTGCCCAAGACAAGAGACTGTAGAGTCCTATTCTGGCTGATGTAAAGAAGAAAAGGTTATTTTTTTTTAAAAAAAATCTAAAATCTCTCAGGGTATATCTATTAAGTTAGAAGATTATATCTTTAGTTTGGCAAGATTGTATTAAGTGTAAGGAATTAAAAGATCTGGACTCCAGAGGATCTCACTGCCAGGTCATTTCTGGGCTGACACCAGGAGGCACCAGAAATTAAGCTCAACTTGAAGGAAATTTACCTTTATTCCATGGGTGAAATCCAGCAGGTTCTGACAGGTTCTGGAGAACCAGTAGTGGAAATTTTGAGTAGTTTGGAGAACCGGCAAATACCACCTCTGGCTGTCCCCAGAGTAGGGTGGGAATGGAGATTTTGCAATATCCTTCCCCCAGGAGTGGGGTGGGAATGGAGATTTTGCAATATCCTTTCCCCGGGAGTGGGGAGGAAATGGGGATTTTGCAGTATCCTTCCCCTGGAGTGGGGTGGGAATGGGAATTTTGCAGTATCCTTCCCCCTGGAGTGGGGTGGGAATGGAGATTTTGCAATATCCTTCCCCTGCCATGCCCAGAAAGCCATGCCCACAGAACCGGTAGGGAAAAATTTTGGATTTCACCCCTGCTTTGTTCTAGTTGTCAGATTTCCCCCCTTTCTTTCCCCATTTCTTTGCACCTTAAAACTACTTGTTGGTCTCTATTTGGGGGCATGCTGACCTCTTGTGGCAATATGAGGGAAAGCAGCTCAGGTAAACCTTTTCTGCTGAAATTTATGGTTGGGGCTGCATTTCATGACTCTCTTCCTTCTATAATCTATCCTGTCTAATCATTAAAATCATAGATCACAAGCTCTTTTTCCCAATTTTTGCTCACAAAGACCATAAGAGGCTTCCGGTCACCAATAAACATTAGCGTGTCCGTTTTTCTAATCAAGAAATTTATCTTTTCCACCAGCATTGGTCAACTTCACTGTCCATTCCTCCGTAGGAGGTCGTGTAGAATCTTTCCACCTTTATGCATATAATAATATCGCCACAGTCATCGTATATTGAAATAATTTCAGAAGTGGGAGCTTCTGAGCATCATCTGGTTTCCTATCCCAGCAGCGTCTTCTGGAAGGATTTCAGTTATTTCCCCAACACACACACCCCCTCCACACCTTGAAAGGAAGTCTTAGCAAGACTTGATGGACCTCCTTACATCAAATTTCTCCAACTCTTCCACTAACAAAAATGCCTATGAGTACCTAAAGTTTCTAAAACTGGCGGGTGGAAAGGTTTGTATTCTAAGTTTAAAGATGCTCCTAGTCTTGGTTTTAACTCATTGCATCTTGGATAGATTCTGTAGTAGCCTGTTGTATTTCTTACATTCTGCCATTGGCTAATGAAAAGGTTTGAGGTATGATGTCAAGGTCATAGCTCTTGTCCAGTGGTGGGATTCAGCCAGTTCGCACAGGTTTGGGCGAACTGATAGTTAAATTGCTGGCTGGCCCCACCCCTTCCTGTCCCGCCCCTTCCAGGAGTTCCCACATGCCCCATTTTGGCTCCCAGGTAAGTGCAGGGAGGCCTCCTAGGCCCAAAACGGGGCACGGGGGGGGTGGCGCATCCCCCCTGCGGCCCATTTTTGCTCCCAGGGGGGTGCAGGAGGCCAAGTGCTGCCTGTCACACCCCCTGGCCACACCCACCAAGCCACACCCACAGAACCAGTAGTTAAATTTTTTTGAATCCCACCACTGCTCTTGTCCATCCTCAGGTTCATTCAAATGAAAATGCGCGATGTGACTTTTGACAACTCCCTCTTTGAGGACTGTCATTTTGAAGATGTGACATCCAGCGAGACCTACTTCAAAAAGTGCACTCTTGTAAATACCATCTTCTATGACACAGGTACTGTGGAGGAGCACCTGGGCATGCATGCATGGGGAGGGGAGCTTTTTTTTGTCCCTGTAAAAGCAGAAGACACAGAACCAAGTCTTTAGAGCAGAACATGTAAGAGAAGCAAAATAATCCCTCCGCAGAGCTGGGGAGTGGAGGGTCTGCAGTGTGTGGCCAAAATAGTCAAGATGGCAGCTCCAGTAGTGGAATTCAAGCTCTACCTGCAACCCATAATTAAACAGAATTTGGATCGCACCATCATGGCTGCCATGTTGAATAATTTGATTAAACCCTACAGACAACCCTGGACTGAATGTCAGCTGTCACCTTATGTTTGCTGTACTTCACTTTATTATGCAGTGTCAGACTGCCATGAACTGTGGGGAGAGGGAATGATGGGGGAGGGAAATGCTTGGGGGAAACGAAAGTAGATACTGTGCCTGCCATCCTGAGAAGCTGCTTCAAGGTCACCCAGCTGGAAGAAAGAGGAAGCTGCATACCAACCTGCGGTCAGACTGACTGTTGTGAAAACATTTTGCATGGACCTGATTGGTTACAGTGGGGTGAGCAGAGAAGGGCAGATAAGGGGGAGGAAATAGAACTTAGTGATTCTCAGTTCTGGCTATGCATGACTGCAGTACACTTGGTCTCTCATAAAACTATACATTTCTCAACAAATGGAGCCAAGGATCATTTCTGCTTAGAGATTTACGTCGTGGCAGGTCTGAGACTGAGTCCAAAACATACACTTTTCTTTCTTTTTTGAAGGATGGAAAGGCCATGTCATTACTTGTAATTTTCATGCTAAGGGTTTGATTCAGCAGTATTCCTGGGATCATCAGATCAGGGCAGAGGATTCAGGTTCCAACAGGACAATCTAAATCTTGTTCTTTTTGCAAAGTAGCCTTAAAGCCATGTGCACATGAGTTAGGCTGGAATTGGGAACCCATGACCACCATCTTGTCAGGTCTGAAACCTCCCTGCAGCCACGCCATGATATGATTTCTAGCTTTCCAACTTTCAATCGGAAAGATGTTCCTTCTCAGAATAACATATAGAATTAAGGTTCTAGATTGGGGATTGACGAAGCTCTGGTCCCAATGAACTTTTTAAATAGCAGTCCTGCAAATTGTGAAGTTAAGTAAAGGTTATAAATGTCTGAAGAATTCTGGAGACCTACTTTTCAAGACTTCACAAGACCTCATGGAAGATCGTTTGCACAATCCCCTCATTCATCCAAATTCTCTCAGAAATTCAGAATGTTGTGACCCTCCCCATGAGAAATATACATTCCCCCCCTCAATAATTCTCACCCTCGCTGTGAACAGTTGTCTCCAGGAATCTGAGCCGCTAGTAATTTGTCACTCACGTTGAAAGCTGTTCTAGTGATGGTCATCCATTGTTTCCTTCTCACAGATCTCTACAAGTATAAATTCATTGACTGTGAATTAGCGAACGTCTCTTACTATGGGCAGAAGAGGGGCTGCCAGCTGGATTTTGAAGAAGACAACGATTTCCTCATTTACCTTGTCAGCTTCTTGGGCAGCCTTTCTGTCTTGCCTGGTAATATCATCTCAGCTCTGCTGATGGACAAATTAGGAAGAATCAAGATGATCGGTGAGTGGGGATGAACCAGGGGTGAAATCCAGCAGGTTCTGACAGGTTCTGGAGAACCGGTAGTGGAAATTTTGAGTAGTTCAGAGAACCGGCAAATACCACCTCTGGCTGGCCCAGAGTTGGGTGGGAATGGAGATTTTGCAATAACCTTCCCCCAGGAGTAGGGAGGGAATGGGGATTTTGCAGTATCCTTTGCCTGGAGTGGGGTGGGAATGGAGATTTTGCAGTATCCTTCCCCCAGGAGTGGGGTGGGAATGGGGATTTTGCAGTATTCTTCCCCTGCCACGCCCTCCAAACCACAGCACGCCCACCAAGCCATGCTCACAGAACCGGTACTAAAAAAAATTGGATTTCACCATTGGGATGAATGGTATCAAAGGAGAAGGATGGGTCTGGCAGTCCTTTCATGTGATGAAGATGCTGAGCTTGTCGATCGAAAGGTCGGCAGTTCAGCAGTTCGAATCCCTAGTGCTGCATAACGTGGTGAGTTCCTGTTACTTGTCCCAGCTTCTGCCAACCTAGCAGTTCAAAAGCACATAAGAAATGCAAGTAGAAAAACAGGGACCACCTTTGGTGGGAAGGTAACAGTGTTCCATGCACCTTCAGCATTTAGTCATGCCGGCCACATGACCACGGAGACGTCTTTGGACAATGCTGGCTCTTGGGCCTTGAAATGGAGATGAGCACTGCCCCCTAGAGTCCTGAATAACTAGCACATATGTGCAAGGGGAACCTTTACCTTTACCTAAATAAAGGAAATCTACAAATGCTAGACACAATGCAGTCCTGATAGCCTAAATTGTTAGTTCATTCTGCTCTATGCTTGCGTGCCTATCCTTGGTGCATCGCAGGGAGTGCACTAACTTTCCTCAGCCGACTAGCGGCACTCAGGTTACTGGCAGTTCCAGGCTCCTCTGCCGGTCTCGCCTTGTCTCGCCTCGTGTTGCATGACCTCATGTCCATCTAGGTCCAGTGCCAGCTTCTGGTTTCCACACACACAAATACAGCTAATGTTTTCCCCACAGAAGTGGTACCCATTTATCTACTTGCCATATTGCAAATTTTTCGAACTGCTGGGTAAGCAGGAGCCAGGGAGTGAGCGGCGGGAGCTCACCCAATCTCTTGGAGCCAGGCTCAAACCACTGAAGTGCAAATAATTTCTGGATGGCAGTTTCAGCATCATTACGCCCCCGTGCCCCCTCGATGAATTCTCATCCCACCTTCTTTGCTTTGAAGTGGCCTGATCCAGAAAGGGCATGGCAAGTTCTACTCAATTTTGGATGGACACAACAGAAGTGTCTGCAAGGGACATCAAAACAGCCATCAGGCAATTAAACCTTCTGTACAGTGCACATTTTTTAAGAGGACGGGCTTTTAATTACCTAAATTTGGATCGGGGTGAAATTTGACCGGTTCAGACTGGTTTGGACAAACCGGTAGGGACGATTTGAATCGGTTCGCCGAACTGGTAAAAACCACCCCTGGTTGGCCCTTCCCATGCCCTCCTGGTCTCCCGGTCACCACTCACCCTTTCCGGCTGCTCGACCCATTCAACATTAAATGCTGCAGCAGAGAGAATCCGAACCTTTCTCCCTCTATTCAGAGTGGAGCTGCTGCAGCCTGTCCCTTTTAGGTACTTCGACCCCCAGGAGGGAGGGGGCCAGTGGGGGACCATAAAAGGAGCAGCAGCTCCGCTGTGAATGGAGAGAGAAAAGTTCTCTCTGCCACAGCATTCACTATGAGCCCTTCTGGTGCTCATACACACATTTTTTCCCACCAGGCTCTGTGGGCGTGGCTTGGTGGAGGGGGTCATGTGATCGGGCATGAGTGACATTGAGTTGGCCACACCCACTCAGTCACAGGATCCCCACCACCAAGCCACACCCACATAACCGGTAGGGAAAAAATTTGAATGTCACCACTGATCTGGATGCCATCTTTGACTTTGTTGACTGCCATGCTCATATTTCTCCCCTCTTTCTTGCTTTCCCTTGCAGGGGGGTCCATGCTGATCTCGGCAGTGTGCTGTTTCTTCTTGTTCTTTGGCCAGAGCGAGTCAGCCATGATCGGATGGCAATGTCTCTTTTGCGGCACGAGCATCGCTGCCTGGAACGCTTTGAATGTCATCACGGTAGAGCTGTATCCCACACATAAAAGGTGATTCACTTTCGCTGACCTCCTTTTGGGAGAATCCTAGTTTCCAGCTTTCAGTCACTTCTATCCTAGAATATACTTATTAGAGTCATGCAAAATGTATTGCTTGTAAGCGCCCCTTGGGAATCTGGCCAACTCACATCTACTTTGCTGTCCCAGAAAAGAACACAGAACATAGAATAATAGGGTTGGAAGGGACATTGGAGGTCTTCTAGTCCAACCCGTGCCCAAGGGCAGAAGATCCCATACCATTCCAGACTTGGGATGGGTACACATGATCATAGAAGGGATTCCAGAAAAACAGAACAGAATAACAAAGTTGTAAAGGACCTTGGAGATCTTCTAGTCCAACCCACTGCTCAGGCAGGAAGCCCTATTCTGTTTCAGACAACTGGTTGTCCAATCTCTTCTTAATAACCTTCAGCGTTGGAGCATTCACAACTTCTAGAGGCAAGTTGTTCCACTGATTAATTGTTCTAACTGTCAGGAAAATCCTCCTTAGTTCTAGGTTGCTTCTCTCCTTGAGTAGTTTCCACCCATTGCTTCTTGTCCTGCCTTCAGGTGCTTTGGAGAATAGCTTGACTCCCTCTTCTTTGGGGGCAGCCCCTGAGATATTGGAAGACTCTTATCATGTCACCCCTGGTCCTTCTTTTCATTACACGGGATCATCCTTCTCTTTCTTTTTAAATTCTAATGTTGGCTAAAAGTGACATTTTCTCTTGGGAAAAGAGATCCAAAGCTAACCTTTAGAACTCTGAGAAATGTGCTAATGGAATTAGGAGTAAAGATTATGCAACTGAAGTTGAAACGTAAGCTGTGTTTTGTTTTGTAACAAAACAAAACATAGATAAAAATAAGGCTGGATAACATTGGTGTAATTCTTGTCCAGTTACAGCTGCAAAACCATATGTAGAGATTAGATGGATGTCCTATTTGGAATGTGTTTACCTTCAATTAAAATGGAGTCGTATTTCTTTAATCCACCTAATTCCTCCCACAAAGCCAAACTATTTCCTTCTAAACTTAGGGATGCTGGAAGATCTCAAGCAATAGTAGATATGGATGGGGAACCACTAGGAAATCACACTGTGCAGATTAAACTGGACAACAACAACAACAAAAATCCTGGGGAGAACGCAATAGCAAATTCCCTCTTGCTGCCAGGAAAGCTACAAATGGGTTCAGTAATGACATTACGGTTGAGTTTGACATGAGAGATACCTTAATTTAACTCTTGTAGAGAGGAAGGGAGATGATCTTGGTGGAAATATTCAAGAACTGTTCTAAACTGTTATAAGATGACATCCATCTCTAGAGGGTAAGGTCGATGACCTTGATGGAGATGTGTAGGAATCATTGCCTAGGCAAAAATGGGCTGAAGCATTTTTAAAGTCCAGGACGAGCAAGATAATGTTTGGAAGTGGATCAAACAGATGCCTCCCTAATTGACATGGACATTGTGGGTGCTCCATCACTATGGAGTATGGACAGTATGGACAATATGGACATATGGCACCATGTCCAATCTATTCTTAAAAATCTCCAGTGATGGAGCAACCAAAAATCTGGGAGACAAGCTGTTTCACCAATTCATTAATTGGTGGGTTAATTAATTAATTAATTAACCCACTGATTGGACTTTTGGAATCACAGAATTGTAGAAGTGGAAGCCAGTACTGAAGGTTTTCAAGAAAAGACTGGACAGTCTGTAATGGGATAGGGTCTCCTACTTGAGCAGGAGTCTTCTGGACTAGAAGACCTCCAAGGTCCCTTCCAACCCTATTGTTCTATGTTCTAAGGGAGAAGAGGTCCAACACGATCAGACATGTAACAGACTGTTTCCTCTGTTATTGTAGCCATTCTCAAGAAAGCATTGTTCTACTCTTCCTGTAAGAGTTGATTTCCTAGTCTAATCTACCTATAGTAGGATTGATAAACTATACATTAACCCATTTTTAACCACCAGTGATAAGGTTAGCCTATTCACAGGAATGTTAACGCTGGCATCTCATTCTTTGCACTATACAAACTCTTCTGAAAGCTATTCATTGTATTGTGTTGGTTCTAGTTTATTACTGGACCCTCAAATCTTTCTCTACCCATTTTTCCCTTCTCTTTTGTGTCATCTCCTTCTTAATTACTCTGTCTGCTGTTCCTGCCTCTGTACAAAATGTTTCGTAACGTTCAAAGCAGAGGTGGGTTTCAGCAGATTCTGACCAGTTCCGGAGAACCGGTAGCGGAAATTTTGAGTAGTTCAGAGAACTGGTAGTAAAAATTCTGACTGGCCCCACCCCCATCTATTCTCTGCCTCCCAATTCCCAGCTGATCAGGAGGAAATGGGGATTTTGCAGTAACCTTCCCCTGGAGTGGGGCAGGAATGGAGATTTTACAGTATCCTTCCCCTGCCACGCCCACCAAGGCACACCCACCAAGCCATGCCACAGCCACCAAGCCACACCCACAGAACCAGTAGTAAAGAAAATTGAAACCTACCACTGGTTCAAAGAGGTGGATCCGCTATAATGAATTCACCATAAAGGAGGTTAGGAAATCCCTTTTTCAGGTTTCATAATTCCTGTGCTTGATGTAAGATGCCTATTGAAGTCTGGATAGTTAGTTCTGCCTTCCTTGGTGTGCCCAGTTATATGCCCGTGAGGATGAAATAATTATTATAAATATTTAAAAGAACTGAAATGTTCATATGTTAAAATAACTGAGCTTTGGATCTCTGGCTTTTGAATTCTGAAACCTTTCTATGATTTTTCTCTCCTTCTTATCTAGAGCCACAGCCTTTGGGATACTCACCGGCGTCTGTAAAATTGGGGCCATCTTGGGAAACTCCATCTTTGCCTCTTTTGTTGGGATCACCAAAGTGATCCCCATTCTTCTGGCTTCTTCTGCTCTAGTTGGAGGAGGCCTCCTATCCCTCCGGCTGCCAGACACACGGGACCAAGTCCTGATGTGAGCAGCTGGAGGATGAACCGCTACACCGGCCTATGGTGAAGAGACCTGCTTAGAAGAAAATCCAAACGTCTACCGATATTTCTCTGCCAATACCTCATATTTTATGGGGAAAGGGGGAGAAGAAGAGACCTTCTATTGAAGGAAGGTTAAAACCCTGATTCTAGGACTATTGTGTAGTGATGGTGGAGCCCACACAGCCAGGCAAAATACATGATACATCCCTTATTACCTGACAAATCTGTGCAAAGTTCTAATCAGTAGCCACCACAGCCTACTAGATTGGAGAAATTCTACATTAAAAGGAATGTATAAACATCAATATACAGTAGATATCAATATAGCTTGATATCTGTATTTCTAGCATTTTCCAGGAAATTTTTATCTATCTATCTATCTATCTATCTATCTATCTATCTATCTATCTATC
>WNWU01000044.1:3429953-3440572 GCA_012654045.1 Ptyas mucosa | reverse complement strand
CTTCTTCTTCTTCTTCTTCTTCTTCTTCTTCTTCTTCTTCTTCTTCTCCTTCTCCTTCTCCTTCTCCTTCTCCTTCTCCTCCTCCTCCTCCTCCTCCTTCTCCTTCTTCTTCTTCTTCTTTTTGCCTTCATGTCTCTGTTCACTCTTAGCGATTCCCCAGAATATTCCTGCAGTTTTCTTGGCAAGATTTCAGAAGTCGGTTGATGCAGCCTCCTTCCTAGGGCTGAGAGAGAGGGAGAGTAATGGACTAGAATGAAGCAAATAAACACCAGCATCTATTAAAAGCAAGTATCAATGCATTCGAATGGGGTGTATGGTGTCACAATCCAAGCCACTATCCTTTCGTGTGTAAATCAACATTACAAGCACATTCAGAAGGGGGCAGAATGTGGGTTGCAATGCCTCCCCTGCTATTTTGCGGATTTCGGCATACACACCCTGTGGATCAGAGCAGGGGTGGGTTCTAATTTTTTATTCTACCGGTTCTGTGGGCATGGCTTATTTTGTGGGCATGGCTTGATGATCATGTGACAATTCTTTAGGATTTAGCAGAGGTACTGGTCTTCCAGGCTTTTAACTGCTTGCAGAGCTGTACCGATCTACCCATTTATATTTGAAGGCACTCATTTGTTTTCTTGTAACACTGATCAGCTGTAAGGTGGCCCTTTGGGTAAGAGTTTAAACACGTTTTTTCCCCCTAGCCGATAGCTGGGACTCAGGAGGCAGCAATAGATTGGGGGTGGGGCCAAATAAAAGATAAGAATAATGCAGGGGTGGTGATGGGGACGAGGGGGGGGGGCAGAACTGGTTCGGTGATGTCATATCGTCACCGCTACCAGCTTGGGAGAACTGGGCCAAACCGGGAGGAACCCACCACTGGATCAGGGGTGAAATCCAGCAGGTTCTGACAGGTTCTGGTAGCGGAAATTTTGAGCAGTTCGGAGAACTGGCAAATCCACCTCTGGCTGGCCCCAGAGTGGGGTGGGAATGGGGATTTTGTAGTATCCTTCCCCTGCCATGCCTACCAAGCCACGCCCACCAAGCCACACTCACAGAACCAGTAGTTAAAAAAAAAATTGAATTTCACCACTGCTGTGGATCCCTGTAGATCTAAATCAGTTGATTGCCTACTTCCATGTGAGAATGCAGTCCCCTTCTTACATCCGGTAAAGTAATATAAATGTGGCCCTGTTCTTTGTCTTGCTTGTCTTATACACTGTCTAAATTTCTCATGCTTCATCCAAAGCAGCATTTTCTGTCATTGACAGAACTGGCCCTTTTGCCCTAGGAAATTCTGGCTCCCGAATTAACTCTCCCATGAATGTTAATGTGGGAGGTGAAATGAACCCAAGCCCAGATTATATTTGTTTGTTTTGAGGCCAATGGATGGAACATGAAGCTTATTTGATGCTAGTGGAATCTGAAGTTGCTTGACCTACTTTTCTTAATGATGAAATGATAATGTCAAATAATTCCTCTCAAAGAGGACAATAGATATATAAATATCCAAGATGGTCTGTATAGGCATAGGGGATAATGTCTGCTTTTCAATCCTTCAGAATAGAGCTGGAAGGGACCTTGGTGGCCTTCAACTCTCTGCTCAAGTCAGAGATCCTATACCATTTCAGACAAATGGTTGTCCAATCTCTTCTGGAAAATCTCCAGTGATGGAGCACCCACAACTTCTGAAGGCAAGGCATTCCACTAGTTAATTGTTCTCAGTGTTAGGAAGTTTCTCCTTAATTTCAGGTTACTTCTCTCCTTGATTAGGTAGTCCAAGTAGACAAGATAGATCAGACTAGGGAACCAAAGGCCAGACAAGGAATAATGGATGGAAACTGACCAAGGAGAAATTCAACCTAGAAATGAGGAGGAACTTTCTGACAGTGAGAACAATCAACCAATGGAACAGAAGTTACCTTCAGAAGTTGTGGGAGCTTCATCACTTGAGACTTTCAAGAAAAGATTGAATGGCCATTTGTCAAAAATGGTATAGAGTCTCCTGCTTGAGTGGGGGGTTGGACTAGATGACTTATAAAGTCCCTTCCAACTCTGTTAATCTGATATATACAGTATCTGACTTTTACAGTAGTAAACTAATAGAATCCTGCAAGTGTGAATGTGCTTCCTCCCCCACACCTTTATTTTTGTGAGAAGTAGGCGGTGTCTTACAGATGTTGACTCCGAATTTAAGAGAAATAGGACAAGAGCCACTTACTCTAATTACACTTCTGGTCTGGACTCAGATTTCTTTTATCTAACTGTTGTCTTGGTAACAGCTTTTCCTCCTGTTCTTCAAGGTTACTCCTTCTCTCATTACAGGCAAGCAATTCCACATGCTTCATGTTGTCATTGAACAGATGACATCACAACAAACAGATGTCATTACAGCTTCAGATGGACACCTATGTGATAGAGTTGTGCACGGTCTTTATTTTTGTTTTGCCCCAGCTACGGACCCCAAAGAACGCAGCACACACAAAGTCTGTACAAACCTTAGTTTACTAAATTAAATCAGTCTTTTTCAAACAAAGGCTGTTAATTAACTTTCTTAACAGCCTACAAGAATCCAAAGAATAAACAATCATAATTTTACTATGGTTGGCAGAAAGCCCAGAAGCAATTTGCAGAGAACTAAGATCAAGACGAAGGAGAGTGAAAGAAGTTGTTCCCTGCAAATTGCCTCAGTCGTCGTCCTTCCTTAAATAGGCTAAGGGAGTGGCCAATTAGCCCCAAGCCTTACTCTCGAGGAGACCTCCTCCTGAGGAGCCACTCCTGCCTTTTGGCAGCTCTGCGCACCCATGCATCGAGAAGAGGCTCCTCCTCTTCGTCCTCTTCACTTAAGGGAGCTTCTGAAGGTTCTGAAGGCCCTGGCTGAATCCCCGCCTCTGGCACCACATCTTCTCCAGCCTCCTCACTGTCCGACTTGAGCTCCAGCTGCACAGGCTGCTGGCGCAGCACCACACCAGCCTCCTCACTGTCAGAATCAGCTACTAACTGCACAGGCCGCTGAAGGGCCACAACAATTTTCCTTGTTCTAGTAAGGTAGCCCTCCCTTGAAGTTACCACCATTGCACCATCTCCATGGTCACATGATTGTGATTCAGGTGCTTGGCACCCAGCATGCAGTAATGATGGTCACCAGCATCCTGTGGTCACGTGTGATCACCATTTATGACTTTCACTGCTAGCGTCCAAGAAGCAAAGTCAATGGAGAAGCTGGTAGGAGGTCATGAGTTGTGGTCATGTGACAACGTGCTTAACAACTGCTACCAGAACTGCTGTATTAAGTCAGTCTGGACACATTATTATTATTATTTTGCAACTGTGTCGCTTAGCAATGGAGTTCCTGGTCCCAGTTACAGTCGTACATGATTATAAAAATGCTCTTATTCCACAAATCAATTGTCCAATAGTCTTCCATCTCATCCCCTAATTGTATTTCTTGGTTTAATCATGTATACCTTATCCAGTACATTCAGAAGCACTTTATCTGTGGGAAGATTAAGTCCCTGACATGAAGTTATGTAAGTAGCAGCCAATAAATGCATATCATAGGCAACCTGTCAAATAAACCTATATTTGACCATAATCACAACCATTTAACAATCGGAAACCTGGGCGCAATTATTCCTGTGACATTTTATTTATCATACAAATGCAGCCAGGCCTGTAACATTTCCCCAAAATACATAAATCAATTTGTTCAAGGTAAACTGTATGCCTAGCAGGTTTTAATTAATTCCTCCGTAAATTGTGCTGTGAGTTAAACACCACCAAAACTGCAACACAGGCCTTAATAATGTGCACTTGGGGTTCATGGTTGTTGTTGCTAGTCACGAAGTTGTGTCTGACCCGTCACGACCCCATGAACAACGTTCCTCTAGGCCTTCCTGTTCTCTACCATTCTGTGAAGTCCATTTAAGCTCACGCCAGCGGTGGGTTCCTCCCGGTTCGGCCCAGTTCTCGCGAGCCAGTAGTGGTGATGATATGATGTCACCGAACCGGTTCTGCCCCTCCGCCCCCCCCACGCCCCCCCACATTATTCTTACCTTTTATTTGGCCCCACCCCCAATCTATAGCTGCCTCCTGAGTCCCAGATGATGGCTAGAGGGGAAAAAAACTGTTTAAACTCCTGCTGCGGGGCTTCAAAGGGCCGCCCTACAGCTGATCAGTGTTAAAAGAAAACAAATGAGTAGACCCGTGCCCGCAAAAAATACATGAGTAGATCAGTGACTGCAAAAATAAATGGGTAGATCAGTGCCTGAAAAAATAAATGGGTAGACCAGTGCCTGCAAAAATACATGAGTAGATCAGTGCCTGCAAAAATAAATGGATAGATCAGTGCCTGCAAAAATAAATGGGTAGACCAGTGCCTGCAAAAATACATGAGTAGATCAGTGCCTGCAAAAATAAATGGGTAGATCAGTGCCTGCAAAAATAAACGGGTAGATCAGTGCCTGCAAAAATAAATGGGTAGATCAGTGCCTGCAAAAATACATGGGTAGATCAGTGCCTGCAAAAATACATGAGTAGATCAGTGCCTGCAAAAATACATGGGTAGATCAGTGCCTACAAAAATACATGAGTAGATCAGTGCCTGCAAAAATAAATGGGTAGATCGGTACAGCTCTGCAAGCAGTTAAAAGCCTGGTAGACTAGTACCTCTGCTGAATCCTAAAGAATTGTCACATGACCATCAAGCCACGCTCACAAAATAAGCCACGCCCACAGAACCGGTAGTAAAAAATTTTAGAACCCACCCCTGGCTCAGCCTACTGCTTCCATGACTCCATCCAGCCATCTCATTCTCCACCGTCCCCTTCTTTTGCCCTCCATCGTTCCCACCCTTAAGCTCTTCTCCAGTGAGTCCTTCCTTCACATTAGGTGGCCAAAGTATTTGAGTTTCATCTTCAGGATCTGGCCTTTTAAGGGGACATGGGATTTACCATGTTTTTGGGAGTATAAGACTCACCTTCCCCCCCCCCCAAAAGAGGGTGTAAATCTGGGTGCATCTTATACTCCGAATGTAGCCCTGCCCAGCTTCTCAAACGGAGGTTTCAGAGGCTGAAAAAAGCATCAGAAAAGAAGCTTCAGAAAAGAATCCCCCAAACAGCTTCAGAGGCTTTTTTACTGAAGCTCTGTTTCGGAGGCTTTCAGAGGCAGGAAAAAAAAAGTTTGTTCTGAAACAGAATTTCAGAAGTTTCAGAGGCAGAAAAAAAAGCAAGGCACAGAGCTCACAACCAAGGAACCTGTTGCTAAAATTCACCTCTGGAACAGCTGATTGGGGGTATTCCGGGAGGCCCATCCACCTGCCAATCAGCTTTTTTCTTATTTTCCTCCCCAAAAACTAAGGTGCCTCTATACTCTGGCGCGTCTTATACTCTGAAAAGTACGGTACTTATTCCAAAAGCTAAGTTTTAGGCTTCTCTTGTTGCATTGATATCAAGTTATAGGCATGACCTAACTATTAAGCAATAAATCTGGTTTGATTAGCTGTCAGTGGGTGGTGTGACAGTGGTAGGTGAGGGCATCACATTTGTGACAAATCTCCCCACACTGTCATTTTGCACATCTGTTTCCAAAATGCACCATAAAGAGCAAATGCTAGAATGAGGTTAAAAAAAAAAAGCTGGTTAAATGACTTTTGCATAAACTGTCAGTGTTATTCGACATGCGCTACTAAAATCTTCTCATTCAGGTGGAAAGGATGCCCAGCATGTCACGGAGTAAATCTGCTCCTAATCTTAGTGATGTAACAATCGTTTGTTTCTCATCTGACACCCCTGCAAGAGAAGTATTCTATTTTCCTCTAAAACGAGTATCTTTGGTCAGGACAAAACGAATTCTGTTTGTCTTGGATCAAAGGACATAAGGGAGAAAGTAATTATTTTTGTGTCTTCTTATTTAGACCCCCGCTTTGCTTTGAAGTTCACTCTCAGCCTAATCTACTTGACAGATGGATTAATGTTTATTTAAAACTTGGATATTGTACACCATTCTATTGTGTTTTCAAAGTAGCTCGCATAATTTCGAGGCACGATGTTGGAAACTAACTAAAAACAACGAAAACAGAAGCATAAAGCATCTGCCAATGTAATCAGTCCACAGTAAATTACACTGTTCCATATTTGCTCATCTTAAGGCCATATGTTGTACTACATTTTGGAGCTCCGGAGGCTCTTATTTTGGCTTCAACAGCTAACGAGGCTGAACCTCTGGAATAAAAATATTGCAATAATTGAAAGCTACAGAGAACTTTGGAAGGAACATGAAAAGTTCTTTACAGATGAGAAAATCAATCGAGTCTTTCTAGGGAGAATTTTTCCAAAGCTAGGATAGCAGTAGTAAAAGGTTATTTCCCATCACCAACTGCCTTGACCGAAATCAGTGAGGAATATGGAAAGAAGTGACACCTTAGAAAGAAAACCTGAAATTAAATGTTAACTTAGGTTAGCTGAAGCATTTGTCAGTCTGGATTTATCTTCATTTTGCTTCTCTATGATCTGGTAGAGAATGAGTAAGGATGGAGGAGACTGGAGCAATGACTCTATTGAAAATCTGTCCATTGGTTTCAGATTGTATACCATCTTCACTTTCAGGGGAAAGATAAGTCGTCATCATCCTCTTTTAATGACCCCATAATCCCTTGCGGGGTGGAGTCTGGACAACTGAATGGCGCTGTGTGTTTACTGTCCGGATGCTCTTCCTGTCACCAACGCGGAGTTATATTCAGCAGATATATTCTCATTGTGCCTAGAGAGAGAAATATTTGCCTCTACATAGGATCGAACTAAAGGAGAACGATGAGGAATGGTGCTTATTTTATCCAGATGTGTGGTTCCCCAGATGGGTGAGTTTTATAATATGAAGTTGGGGAGCAGGGACAAGGTGAGTTTCTGCTGTGACCCAGGCCCAAGTAAGTAGTAGGAAAATCAGTCAGTGAAAAAACAAAACAAACAAACTATTCAAACAGCTGAGAATTACTTCATTCCCAGCATCGCTCAACTAAATTAAAGCAAATTCCTTGCAACACAAATTCCTCAGTCCTATCGCAAACCTTGGTCCAATTAGGCAAACTGCCAAAGGCTTTTCTTGGCAAACATTCAGAAGTCACAGATACAAAAATAAATACAAGACGTAGATGAAGAAGAAGACGAAGCTACCAACGTTGTTTTCCGGCAAAGCCCAAACGCCATTGCTGGTCTGTTTTAAGCCTTATGGGAGGGGCCAATCATCTCTTGGCCCTATTCCCGAGTTGTCCTCTTTGCTTGAGCTGCTCTTGCCTTCTGGCAGCTCTTCTCATGTGTGCATTAGGAACAGGCTCCTTCTGTTCCTCTGCCTCACTCCTATCAGTGTCTGGAGGCTCCAGAGTCCGCACATCACTCCCCGTTGGCCCTGGCCCCATCTCTGCCTCCGACGCAGAGCCCTCATCCAGGCCTTCCCCAGCCTCCAGGACTGACCCCTGTTCTTCCTCAGCCTCATTGCCATCTGACTCCGCTGCCAGCTCCTCAGGCTGCTGGTGGACCACAACAGATGTGTGGTTTCTATTGTTGACTAGAATATAAAATCTCTGGGCTGGAAGGGACCTTGGGGGTCTACTAGTCCAACACCTTGCTCACGGCAGAAGACCTTGTATCAGTGATGGCTAAGCTTTTTGCCATCATGTGCCAAAAGCGGGGGGAGTGCAGGGGGGGTCACATGTGTGCATGCCCACACCCATAATTCAATGCCTCCTGCCCCCTGCGATGCACATGCGGCCCCCCACACGACTC
The DNA here is from genome assembly GCA_012654045.1 of Ptyas mucosa. Taxonomy (NCBI): domain Eukaryota; kingdom Metazoa; phylum Chordata; class Lepidosauria; order Squamata; family Colubridae; genus Ptyas; species Ptyas mucosa. Next base: position 3,432,797 of record WNWU01000044.1, on the reverse strand, counting down.
CTGCTTTTGGCACGCGATGGGACAGTGGGCCTAGTAGGCCCATTTTTTGCCCTCCCCAGGCTCCAGAGGCTTTTTTGGAGTCTGGGGAGTGCAAAAAAGGCCTTCCCCACCCCCGGAAGTCCTCCGGAGGCTCTCCGGAGGCTGGAAACATTTCCTGACTTCCGTTGGGCCTGGAAGGCCCAAAAATCAGCTGGCTGGCGCAGGCATACGTGTTGGAGTTCAGCTAGGGCAATGCTCGCATGCCCACAAATATGGCTCCACGTGCACCTCCACGTGCCACGCATCACGGCCTTATATCATCCCGGTCAAATGGTTGTCTAGTCCGATGGAACACCCACAATTCCAGAAGGCAATCTCTTCCATTGATTAATTATTCTCATTGTCAGGAAGTCTAGGTTGGATCTCTCCTTACCAAGCTTTCACCCATTACTTCTTGTCCAGCCCTCTGGTGCTTTGGAGAATAAGTCCAATCCCCTCTTTTCTGTGACAGCTCAAGTACTAGAAGACAGTCATAGCCTTTCTAATCCTTATCTTTGATAGGCTAGACAAAGTTCCCTCAACAGTTCATCGTTATGATTTAACCTTCTGCTGACTCTCTTCAAACTCCTTAACTTTATCATTAGATGGTCTTCTCTAGGTTGTGTGTGTTAGGAGATGGGATCAAAGCAGAATAACGGAGTTGGAAGGGACCTTGGAGGTCTTCTGGTCCAACCCACCTCTCAAGTTAGTTTAGTGCCCACCATTGAATCTCCTTTAGAACACTGATCTCTAAACTTGACAACTTTTAAGACTTGTGAACCTCAACTCTCAGAGTTCCTTAGCCAGCTGGCAGAGAATTCTGCGAGTTGAAGTCCACAAGTCTAAAAATTGCCAGGTTTGGAAACTCTGCTTTAGAAAATCGGTTAACTCAGGTCTCTTCTGCAGCACAACTCGGAGAAGGAGATTTTAACTGAGGACAGCAACGTATGTTGCTTCCAGCTGTTCGTGTTAACATTTATTTTATGGTTGTTTAACGTTATTGTAAAGCTGCCTAGGGTTGCATGAGTAGGCGGCATACAAATAATTTTAATAAATGAATGATGAATCTCCCAGTTAGAAAACTCATACAGTGCGAAAGCCAATCTTATTAAAGAATCCATTTCTCTCCTGCAAACTGAGGTTAATTTAGGTGATTAAAAGTGCACCTCAGCTGGAATACTGTCAGCTCCTTTTAGATCGCTTGCTTTGAAATAATTTTAGCCTCTGAATTACCAGGGAGAAGACGGGGAATGGTTGCTATGGTAATTTCTGCCTGCCATATTGCTCCTCTAGAATCTGCCCCGTGGAATTTTGCAAGTTAATGGAATCTTGTCATTTGCAGAGAGAGGGGAAAATTCTTCCTCTTTGCTACAACAACATAACGTTTGATTAAACAGATTTGCCCATGGGTTTCTCACAGTCTCTCCCGCTGATTCCCCTCCTCTTTTAATTATACATTATAAAAAGAAAGACAACGATCTAACTTAGTGTTTCTCGATTTGGACAACTTTAAGACGGGTGGATTTCAACTCCCAGAATTCTCCAGCCAGCAGGATTTAAGATGAGTGGACGTCAGTTCCCAGAATGCCCCAATCTGGGAAACCTTAAGAAGGGCGGACTTCAACTCCCAGAATTTCCTCAGCTAGCGAGAAGACTAACTTCAGTTGCAAGTAGACCCTTAAATTATAAGAAGTGATCTGAGATTGCTCACCTCTTTTGTTTCCAAAAGATTTTGGAGCGGTAAAAATTACAATTCATAATAAGGAAGTGGAACTAAATTGTCAGTATATCTGTCAGATCCTATAGGAACCTCTGGTTCATATCAAACAATGCAAAAACAAGTATGGCATCATAATTTATTGTAGGGAGGTTTAGAATTTTATGACTTCTCTTTTCAAACCTGAGCTACAAATGGTCTTCTTTATTGGTACTGCTTCCATACTTAGCTATTGTGCCATACTTAGCTATGAGCCACGGTGGCGCAGTGGTTAGAGTGCAGTACTGCAGGCTACTTCTGCTGACTGCCAGCTGCATGCAATTTGGCAGTTCGAATCTCACCAGGCTCAAGGTTGACTCATCCTTCCTTCCTTCCGAGGTGGGTAAAATGAGGACCCAAAATTGTTGGGAATAATGTGCTGACTCTGTAAACCACTTACAGAGAGCTATAAAGCAGTATATAACTCTAAGTGCTATTGCTACTGTCCCAATTGTCCACCTCATTCAATGATCCCACAAAATCTTAAAGTGTTGCAATGGGTTTATATTCCAAGATGCACTGGATAATGTTATGTAGCCTGATTGTGTATGGTGTGTGTTTTGGAGTTTAGAAGAACAGGCACTAATTTTATTGAGTATTATAGCTTCTAGTGGACCAGACTAAGCCTTTTCTGTCAATATAAGTTTACTTTGTCTTTGTCTTTGGGATATCTCTGTTAGGATATGGGGAGGGATGTCACAGCACAACCCATACAAAGGATTGATTGTATGCTAATGACAAGATTCAGTCATGTTATTGTGAATAGGTTAATTATAGGGGTGTTGTGGTGGCTCAGCGATTAAGACACTGAGCTTGTCAGCTGGAGCGCCAGCAGCCCAGGTTCGAGACCTGAATGCCACTCAGTGGCATGAGCTCCCATCCTCGCTGCAGCTCCTACCAACCTAGCAGTTTGAAAGCATGCAAATGCGAGTAGATAAATAGGTACCACTTTGGTGGGAAGATGGCTAGCATGACTCTCTGTGATGTCATGCTAGCCACAGGAGAAGGGCGGCATATAAGTATAACTAAACTAAACTAAACTAAACTAAACTAAACTAAACTAAACTAAA
>WNWU01000044.1:3401564-3416871 GCA_012654045.1 Ptyas mucosa | reverse complement strand
ATAGAATAGAATAGAATAGAATAGAATAGAATAGAATAGAATAGAATTCTTTATTGGCCAAGTGTGATTGGACACACAAGGAATTTGTCTTTGGTGCATAAGCTCTCAGTGTACATAAAAAGAAAAGATACATTCGTCAAGAATCATAAGGTACAACACTTAATGATACTCATAGGGTACAAATAAGCAATCAAATCATATTAGGAAACAGTCAATATAAATCATAAGGATACAAGCAACAAGGTTACAGTCATACAGTCATAAGTGGGAAGAGATAGGTGATAGGAACGATGAGAAGATTAATAGTAGTGCAGACTTAGCAACTAGTTTGACAGTGTTGAGGGAATTGTTTGTTTAGCTGGGTGATGACGTTCAGGAAAAAACTGTTCTTGTGTCTAGTTGTTCTGGTGTGGAGTGCTCTATAGCGTCATTTTGAGGATAGGAGTTGAAACAATTTATGTCCAGGATGCGAGGGGTTTGTAGATATTTTCACAGCCCTCTTTTTGACTCGTTCAGCATACAGGTCCTCAACGGAAGGCAGGTTGGTAGTAATTGTTTTTTTCTACAGTTCTAATTATCCCTTGAAGTCTCTGTCTGTCTTTTTTGGAGGGGTTCACAACCAAACCAGACAGTTATAGAGGTGCAGATGACAGACTCAATAATTCCTCTGTAGAACTGGATCAGCAGCTCTTTGGGGCAGTTTGAGCTTCCTGAGTTGGCGCAGAAAGAACATTCTTTGTTGTGCTTTTTTGATGACGTTTTTGATGTTAGGTGTCCATTTTAGGTCTTGAGATATGGTAGAACCTACAAATTTGAAGGTCTCTACTGTTGATACTGTGTTGTCTAGCATTGTAAGAGGTGGAAGTATGGGAGGGTTTCTCCTAACTAAACATGATTTTTTTTTAAAAAAATCATCATTATTAGAGATTGGACAACTATTTGTCTGAAATGGTATAAGGATTTCCTGCATGAACAAAGGGTTTGTTTGTTTTTAATTTTATTTATATGCTGCCCTTCTCCGGAGACTCAGGGCGGCTTACAATGCGTTAAGCAATAGGGTTGGACTAGAAGTCCTGCAAGGTCCCTTCCAACTCTGTTATTCTAATTAATTCTAACTAATTCCAAAATCATTGTTATTATTTATTTTATTTGTAAAAAGATAAAGTTAAAGGTTTCCCCTGTTCAGTTGTCTCTGACTCTAGGGGCCAATGCTCATCTCTGTTTCTTAGCTGAGAAGTGTTGTGTTTAGAGACACTTCTGTGGTTACGTATCTGGTATGACTATACGCTGAAGTGCATGGAACATTGTTACCTTCTCATCTAAGTGGTACCTATTTATCTACTTGCATTTGCATGCTTTCGAACTGCTAGATTGGCAGGAGCTGAGGCAAGAACAGGAGCTCTCCCCATCTTGCAGTAATTGGGTCTCAAACTCCAACCTTCCAGCTGACAAGCCCAGCATCTTAACTGCTAGGCCATCAGGCCCCATCCAGCCTTCATTATTTCTACAAATAAGTTGGCAGACATACCTAATCTTCCTTCTGCCTCTGTTTTTTCCACAACTACGACCCTGGTGAAGTGAGTTGGGCTGAGAGACAATGACTGGGCCAAAGTCACCCAGCTGGTTTTCACGAACTAGAACTTTCTACTTTCTAGAGGTAGTCCTCAACTTTCCACCACAACGGAGCCCCAAATTTATGTTGCTAAGTGAGAAATCTGTCAAGTGAGTTTTAAATATGAATCAATTGCCCAGCATTCAAATTTTGATCATGTCGATGCTGCAACAGTCATAAGTGTGAAAAATGTGCATAAGTCACTTTTTCCAGTGCTGTTGTAACTTTGAATGGTTGTTAAGTGAACTGTTGTAAGTTGAGGAGTACCTGTGCTTTCTAGCCTGATACCTTAACCCAGAGGTCTTCAAACTTGGTAGCTTTAAGACTTGTGGACTTCAACTCCCAGAATTCTCCAGCCAGCATAGTTTGAAGACCTCTGCCTTAACCACTAGACCAAATTGGCTTCTGGGGACAATGCTGGGTAGTTCCCAGTCTGAAGACTGGGAAATAAATTTTTTGATTCAAAACAGTGGGAGAATGACCTTCAGCTCCACTGAAGCTTTATACTGAGTGATAAAACTAACTCAAAAATATATTCGCATAATTCTGTAAATTGGAGAAAACTAAAGCACCTAAGTAAACCATAACCAAAAGAGTGCAGAGAAGAGCAACAAAGATGATTAGGGGACTGGAGGCTAAAACATCTGAAGAACGGTTGCGGGAACTGGGTATGTCTAGTTTAATGAAAAGAAGGACTAGTGGAGACATGATAGCAGTCTTCCAATATCTTTTTTTAATTTAATTTAATTTAATTTAATTTTTTTTATTTATATTTATATGTCGCCCTTCTCCAGAGACTCAGGGCAGCTTACAATGCATTAAGCAATAGCCTTCATACTTTTGTATATTTTATACAAAGTCAGCTTATTGCCCCCACAAACCAGGTCCTCATTTTACCCACCTTAGAAAGGATGGAAGGCTGAGTCGACCTTGAGCCTGGTGAGAATTGAACTCGCAGTAATTGCAGGCAGCTGGATGTTAAATGCTGCCTTAGTACGAGGCATTAGCCTCCTACGACACTCAGGCTCCTATCTCAGGGGCTGCCACAAAGAAGAGGGAGTCAAACTATTCTCCAAAGCACCTGAGGGTAGAACAAGAAGCAATGGGTGGAAACTAATCAAGGAGAGAAGCAGTATAGAACTAAGGAGAAATTTCCTGACAGTGAGAACAATTAATAAGTGGAACAACTTGCCTGCAGAAATTGTGAATGCTCCAACACTGGACGTTTTTAAGAAAAGATTGGATAACCATTTGTCTGAAATGGTATAGGGATTCTTGTTTGAGCAGGGGGTTGGACTAGAAGACCTTCAAAGTCCCTCCCAACCAGTGGTGGGTTGCCCCCGGTTCGCACCGGTTCTATAGAATCAGTAGTAAAACCGTCGGGAGGCGCCGCCCACTGACCCCGATGTCATCAAAATGCGTCAAATGCGCAGAAGAATGCGTCCATGCACAAGCAAAGTGAGAGAGCACGCACGCAGCCCCGTTGCGAACCGGTAGTAAAGATAAGTAGAACTCAGCCCTGCTCCCAACCCTGTTATTCTGTTCTGTTATTCTGAAAATACTTAGGATTCAAAATCCGGGGCTAACATCCAGAGACACACTTGGACTTCTGTGGTAGTCAGTTTCTGCATGTCGTCTGTCTTCTTTCTTATCTGCAATGAAGCAATTCATCAATCCGCCCTGAGTTTGTGAAGCTTCTCCGGTTATCTAGTTCTCCAAAGAGGAGTCAAGTTTCCAGGGAGTGGAGATTTATGACTACGCCTGGCCTGAGGTCTGACAGATGGGAGGTAACATCTGTGCACGCTGATCCCAAGTCCACTTTAAAGGCAAGACGGGTGATCAGATAGGACATGGACAGGATATTAAATAGCAGATATGCCTGGCCAAGCTGGATGGCATTTCTGTTTGCATTCTTGTCATTATTTTCAGACTTGCCCTTCTACCTTTCAATTAGCTCTAAATCTACACCCTTAAACCCGTGGCCTTATTTGCCCTCTTTTGTAAGGTTGGCTGTTCTGTAGGGTCGCCTAGGACCTCCTTGAAATAGCTCTCTCCCGCAACTACAGGTAGTCCTTGACTTACAACAGTTCGTTTAATGACCGTTCGAAGTTACAAGAGCGCTGAAAAAAAATGACTTACATCTGTTTTTCACATTTACGACCATCACAGCATTCCCCATGGTCACGTGATTAAAATTCAGATGCTTGGGCAATGGACTCATATTTATGACAGTTGCATTGTCCTGTGGATCATGCAATCATGAACCCAAGAGCCATGGTGGCGCAGTGGTTAGAATGCAGTATTGCAGGCGAACTCTGCCCACTGCCAGGAGTTCGATCCTGACCAGTTTAAGGTTAACTTGTCATTCGGTCCCTCCAAAGTTGATATTGCTCCCCAAAAGTCCCCAGGCATTATGCTGACACTGTAAACTGCTTAGAGAGGGCTGTAAAAGCACTGTGAATGTTCCGCCCCAGCGACGGACCCCAAAGAACGCAGCACACACAAGCTCTATACAAAGCTTATTTTACTCAAATAACTTAGTTTTTATCAACCAAAGGCTGTTAATAAACTGTCTTAACAGCCTACCAGAATTCTAAGATAAGGTAATTTCAGTCTTACTAGAGTTGGGAGAAAGCCCAGAAATAATTTTTCAGAGAATCCAGACGCAAAGGAGATTGAACTAAAGTTGTTCCCTACAGCTTGCTGCAAGCGGCGTTCCTCCTTAAATAGGCTAAGGGAGTGGCCAATTAGCCCCAAGCCTTACTCTTGAGGAGACCTCCTCCTGAGGAGCCACTCCTGCCTTTTGGCAGCTCTGCGCGCCTGTGCATCGAGAAGAGGCTCCTCTTCTTCGTCCTCTTCACTTAAAGGAGCTTCTGGAGGTTCTGAAGGCCCTGGCTGAATCCCTGTCTCTGGCACCACATCTTCTCCAGCCTCCTCACTGTCCAACTCGAGCGCCAGCTGCACAGGCTGCTGGCGCAGCACCACACCAGCCTCCTCACTGTCAGAATCAATTATAATCCGCACAGGCCGCTGACAGGCCACAACAGTGAAGCGGTATATAAGTCTAACTGCTATTGCTAAATGCTATTGCCATCCCCTTTTGCGACCGTCTAACAAGCAAAGTCAATGGGGAAGCCAGATTCACTTAGCAGCCATGTTATTAACTTAATAACTGCAGCGGTTCAGCTAACCACTATGGCAAGAAAGGTTAAAAAGTGGGTCAAAAACTCACTTAACAATTGTCTCATTAGGAATGGAAATTTTGGGCTGAACTGTGGTCGTACGTCAAGGACTACTATAGTTGTTTGCTTGGGTTCCCCCTGGGTCAAGAAGGCACGTGTTCTATGGGAATGCCCCAAAAGCTGTTCTCTGTGGACAACCAGTTAAATATTAGTCAACATTGTGCAGCGGCAGCAAAAAAAGCCAATGCAAGCCTAAAATGCATTAACAGAGGGATTCAATCAAGATCAAGTGAGGTACTAATATCACTCTATAAAGCCTTAATAAGACCACACCTAGAATACTGCATCCAATTTTGGTCACCACACTATAAAAAAGATGTTGAGACTCTAGAAAGAGTGCAGAGAAGAGCAACCAGGATGATTAGGGGACTGGAGGCTAAAACGTAGGATGAACGGTTGCAGGAACTGGGCCTGGCTAGTCTAGTGAAGAGAAGGACCAGGGGAGACATGATAGCTGTCTTCCAATATTTGAGGGGCTGCCACAGAGAGGAAGAGGTCAAGCTATTCTCCAAAAACATCCAAATTTTCCACTTATGGAAAATGCTGATTTGAGAAGGTAAGCGACAACGCTAACAATCTGCCCACAACATGACATGTGACTTTTCTTCAGCATGAATAAGTGAAATCCATGGATTTGAGTCAGTGTATTGAGTGACCAAAAACAAGGGGAGAGGCCAGACAAGGAACAATGGATGGAAACTGAACAAGGAGAGATTCAACCTGGAAACAAGGAGAAATTTTCTGACAGTGAGAACCATCAACCCATGGAACAGAAGTTGCCTTCGGATGTGGTGGGAGCTTCATCCCTGGAGGCTTTCAAGAAGAGACTGAACTGCCATCTGTCAGAAATGGTGTAGGGTGTCCTGCTTGGGTGGGGGGTTGGACTAGATGACCTACAAGGTCCCTTCCAACTCTGTTAATCTGTTAAATCTGTTAAATCTGTCTTTTAACCAGCTGATGCAGACACCAGTTGAAGCTCATTCCCTAACTTCTCCTGCTGATTTCTGCTTTCGAGAACAATGGCTCACTATGGGGGGGATCATCAATAACTGCTGAGATTAGCGAGATGAGAATTTAATTAAATGCATTCTGACGCAGACGGAACAAGAATCCAAGGCGAGGGTTTTCTCCTTGGAGAAGTTGCAAGGAGCTGCAGTCTGCAGAGGGGAAATGGCTGTCTTCCCACACTCCTTTTTTTCTCCCCCCTCTTTAATTCTGCTTAAATTCCATCAGGCAGGATTTAAATATCCTAAAGGCAAAATAGCTCCGTCAGTCAGCACACCGACTGCATTTTTGAAGGAATATGTTTAACTTGGGGGCCTTTCAAATAAATAAAAGAGTGATAAACTCCCCTTCCTCTTTCTTTTCTTTCCTTAGGCATTGCTTACATAATATTGAAAAAAAAAAAACCTCTCCAAATCTTCAACAATACATCTCATGCAATTATTTGTATCTGATTGAAAATGGCAATGCCATTTTAAAAAAATAAAATAAAGCTCCTTAAAACTTTTAGGTTCTAACCAAACGCTGTTCAAAAAAGAAAATAAGTCCATTTAGCCTCTTATTCCCAGTCCAGGAAAGGGACGTGGTGGTTCAGTGGCTAAGATGCTGAGCTTGTCTATCGAAAGGTCAGCAGTTCAGCGGTTCGAATCCCTAGTGCCGCGTGACAGGATGATCTCCCATTGTTTGTTCCAGGTTCTGCCAACTTAGCAGTTCGAAAGCCGTAAAAAATGCAAGTAGAAAAATAGGAACCATCTTTGGTGGGAAGGAAACAGCATTCCATGCGCCTTTGGCATTGAGTCATGCTGGCCACATGACCATGGAGACGTCTTCGGACAGCGCTGGCTCTTTGGCGTTGAAACGGAGATGAGCACCGTCCCCTAGAGTCAGGAACGACTAGCACGTATGTGTGAGGGGAACCTTTACTTCCCAGTCTGGGGAAATTTGGCTAAGTAAAGTCAGATTTGATTTGTTTGTGAGTGGGAGGCCTCCAAAGAAAACAAGAGTTAGACTGGGAAATTAAAAAAGAAAAAAAGAATTATTCTATAAGAAAGCAGTGGCACGGCACTTCCGTTTGATTGCCAATAAAACAATGACTCCATGATGGTCCAAGAACTGAGCCTCACCTCGGAGGCGATGTGAGATCATTTGAGTTCTATAAAACAGAAATCTCATGATCTCAACTCAGAAGTTATGAGCCAGCACTAATGAAGCAGAAGATGGATGATTTTAAAAATTTGGCAATAAAACAGCAGGCATCACTTCTGGAAAATGCTGATTTGAGAAGGTAAGTGACAACACTAGCAACCTGCCCACAATACAGCACGTGAGTTGTTTCCAGCATGAATAAGTGAAATCCGTGGATGTGGGTCACTGTAATGGGTGACCAAAAACAAAGAGAGAGGCAAGACCATTCTAGCTTTACACTGTTGATAGAGGACCGTTAAGACTGGCACTTTTGCAAAGAACCAGATTGAGGAACTATGTTGTCCCTTAAGTGAGGACCTGGCTGTTTGGAACTTATAATGCTAAAGAAGCTGAAATGAAATGGAAGAGGTCAACCACCAAGCAAAGGGGATAGACTCAATGACAGCAGCAATGGATGCACCCTAAAGGACAGTGAAAATCTGAAGAGAAGAGGAGAAGAGAAGAGAAGAGAAGAGAAGAGAAGAGAAGAGAAGAGAAGAGAAGAGAAGAGGGGAGGGGAGGGGAGGGGAGGGGAGGGGAGGGGAGGGGGGAAGGGAAGGGAAGGGAAGGGATAGGAGTAGAGTAGAGTAGAATAGAATGAGCTGGAAAGGACCTTGGAGGTCTTCTAGTTCAGCCCCCTGCTCAAGCAGGAGATCCTATACCAGTGATGGCTAACCTTTTTGCCATTGCGTGCCAAAAGTGGGGGGGTGGGTTTGCACGTATGCGTGCCCACACCCATAATTCTATGCGCCCCGCCCCCATGCATGTGTGTGTGACCCTCCTATGCTTTCCTTGCTTTTGGCATGTGATGGCATGGCAGGCCGGGTAGACCCGTTTTTCACCCTCCCCAGGCTCCAGAGCCTTTCTAGGAGTCTGGGGAGGGTGAAAATGGCCTTCCCGACCCTCCCTGGAGGCCCTCCAGAGACTGGAAATGGCCTGTTTGCCGACTTCCAGTGGGCCCAGAAGACCTGAAAATCAGCTGGCCAGTGCGCGCATATGTGCCAGAGCTGAGCTCGCGTGCCCACTGATATGGCTCCATGTGCCACCTGTGGCACGCGTGCCATAGGTTCACCATCATGGTCCTATACCATTTCAGATAAGTGATTATCTAGATTCTTCTTAAAAACATTCAGTGATGGAGCGCTCACAATTTCTGGAGGCAAGCTGTTCCACTGGTTAATTGTCCTCACTGTTAGGAAGTTTCTCCTTAATTCCAGGTTGCTTCTCTCTTTGATTAGTTTCCAACCATTGTTTCTTGTCCTGCCCTCGGGTGCTTTGGATAATACGTTGTCCCCCTCTTCTTTGTGGCAGCCCCTCAAGTACTGGAATACTATGCCAAGATGTTTTGACTCTTCATAGTTACATCAAAGGCTCTTTCCTCTGAACTGGAGTTTCTGGTAGAGTCGAAAAGGTCTGCAAGAAGGGACAACGACTCAGACCACGTCTGCGCATCCTGCTTCGTCTGTGACCAGCATGGGCCACCTCTTTGAGAGTGCAAGAATGGATGGTGCTGTGAGGCTCCCAGTCCCAGCGCATCACAAAAGCAGCATCTGTCTATGATTTGCACCTGTGCTTCAGATGTAATGGTGAGGGTGAGGGTGTTTCTGTCCAAGTCACCTTAAGCCTTGTAATGCAGATTGTTTCAAGCAATCTGCGTTACAGTTTAAGTAATAGTCACAACAATGGTTGTTTGAATGGCTTTCCACATCACAGTTCTGTTGTGGCCCGCCAGCAGTCTGCAGAGCTGGCAGCAGAGTCAGACAGAGAGGAGGCTGAGGAAGAACATGGGTCAGTCCTGGAGGCTGGGGAAGGCCCAGATGAGGGCTCTGCGTCGGAGGCAGAGATGGGGCCAAGGCTATCAGGGAGTGATGTGTGGACTCCGGAGCTTCCAGAGGTTGACAGTAGAGAGGCAGAGGAACAGGAGGAGCCTGTTCCTAGTGCATGCATGAGAAGAGCTGTCAGAAGGCAAGAGTAGTTACAGCAAAGAGGACGACTCGGGAGTAGGGCCAAGAGATGTTTGGCCCCTCCCATAAGGCTTAAAAGACCAGCAACGGCTCTTGGGCTCTTTGTCGGAAAACAACGTTGATATACTTGTTCTTGTCTTGCTGCACATCTCTTGTTGGCGTCTTCTGCTTCTGAACTTTTGCCAAGAGATGCCTTTGGCAGTTTGCCTAATTATACCAAGGTTGGTGATTAGACTGAAGAATTTGTGTTATGAAGAATTTGTTTTAATATAGTTTGGGCTACGCCGAGAATGAGTTAATTCTCAACTGTTCTAATAAAGTCTGCTTGTTTTGGAACTGTTTGCATCTAATACTACCTACTTGGGCCTGGGTCACAACACATTCCTGACTGGCAATGTGGGATGCCAGCCCCAATTTCCATTCTCGTTTCTTTCTTTAAAATCTACCGTTTCAAAGTTATAAAATCAATCTGTTGTAAATCTAACAATTGATCCAAGGCAGGATCAAAATGGTGATTTTCTGACCTATTTGCTTAATTTTTGTAAGTCTCTTTCAGTTTCTCCCCAGACTACGCTAAACCAGTGGTGAAATCTAAAACTTGTTACTACTGGTTCTGTGGGCGTGGCTTGGTGGTGGTGGGGGTAATGTGACTGGGTGGGTGTGGCCAATTTTTTTTTTTTTACTTTTAAAACCGTTTTTTTCTACAACCTCTTCAGTGAAGAGGTTGTAAAAAATGCTTTCAAAAGGCTCTGATGATCCCAGCTGAGTTGCCTGATCGGCGGAGGCTTTTTTAAAAAACTCAGCTTGGATCGTCAGAGGCATTTAAAAGAAAAGAAGGGTTTTTTTTCTTTTAAAAGCCTTTGACGATCCCAGCTGAGCCGCGCAATCATCAGAGGCTTTTTTTTTATTTTTAAAAGCATTTTTTCAACCGAAGAGATTGTAGAAAAAATCCTTTTAAAAGTTTTTTAAAAGCCTTTGATGATTGTGCGGCTCAGCTGGGCATGGTGGGGGAGGGGCAGGGATTTTTGCTACCGGTTCTCCGAACCACCCGCCTCCATCGCTACTGGATTGGGTGATCTGGTCTGAACCGGGAGCATTTCACCCCTGCGCTAAACCCATTACACTTCCTCTCCCACCCTTTGTCCACTGTATGCAATATTTCCCCTTTGCTTCTGCCAAAGAAAAACCTCTAGATAGGTAGGTAGGTAAAACCTTACTGTGGCCGGAAGCCAGCAAAACAAGCAAACATAGAACAATACAAAGAAAAAAAGTTTCTATGGGTGGGACCTAGGCTTCAGGAAGCAGCTTCTGTTGCATTCTTGAAGCAAAAGAGCAAAACTTGGCAACATGATAGATGACCTAAAAGATTCTGTCAGTTAACAGGAAAGTTACAGAGGGAACATTTCACTGCCCTGGAATTGAAAGGTAGACGCACGTTTGACGTGAACCCAAATAAAATTTGCAATGTACTGTAGCAGCAGTTTGTGACAGCACTAGATAAGAACGTTGCATCAAACTCCTAAACAAACAGCTGACAGTTGTGACAGCATTGAAAAAAAGGGGGACATCTTGAAGATATAATAGTGGTAGGAATGATGGAATGGCACACAGCCTAGGTTCTTCAGGGCAACGTTGGGAAGAGGGAGGGAGGGAGGGGAGGAGGGAGGGAGGGAGGGAGGGAGGAAGGAAGGGGAAGATAATGAAGGAAGAGGGAAGGAAGGAAGGGGAAGATGATGAAGGAAGGAGGGAAGAAAGGAAGAGGAAGATGATGAAGGAAGGAAGGGAGGAAGGAAGGAAGGAAGGGGAAGATGATGAAGGAAGGAAGGAGGTAAGGAAGGAAGGGGAAGATAATGAAGGAAGAGGGGAGGAAGGAAGGAAGGAGGGAGGGAGGGAAGGAAAGAAGGAAGGAAGGAAGGGGAAGATGATGAAGGAGGGATGGAAGGGGAAGATGAAGGAAGGAAAGAGCAGAATTTATTTATTTATTTATTTATTTATTTATTTATTTATTTATTTTGTTTGCCATCCATCTCGCTGCAAGAATACAGGAATACAGGAAGGCAAGGCAGAAGGACATCCATGAGTGAAAGAGACCTGGACAAAGACGTGCTGGGGTACATAGAAATGGAAGAGCAACCATTTGGTGGGTTTCAAATTTTTTTACTACTAGTTCTGTGGGTGTGGCTTGGTGGGCGTGGCAGGGGAAGGATACTGTAAAATCTCCATTCCCTCCCAATCAGCTGGGACTCAGGAGGCAGAGAATAGATTGGGGCGGGGCCAGTCAGAATTTTTACTACTGGTTCTCCGAACTACTCAAAATTTCCGTTACCAGTTTTCCAGAACTGGTCAGAACCTGCTGAAACCCACTTCTGGAGCAACCTATTCTCTATTGTGGTTATTATTGTAGCCTCAGTGCAACAATGCCAAAATAGTGGGGGGGGGGGGGATGAAAGAGTCAGGTTTAGTTAAAGAGATAATGTAGGTAGGGGATGTGATGTGCAAAGGAATGGTACAGAGCAGTGGTGGGTTTCAATTTTTTTTACTACTGGTTCTATGGGCGTGGCTTGGTGGGCATGGTTTGGTGGGTGTGGCAGGGGAAGGATACTGTAAAATTTGCATTCCTTCCCGAATCCATGGGAAGGTTACTGCAAAATACCCATTTCCTCCAGATCAGCTGGGACTCAGGAGGCAGAGATTAGATGGGGGCGGGGCCAGTCAGAATTTTTACTACCGGTTCTCCGAACTACTCAAAATTTCCACTACCGGTTCTCCAGAACTGGTCAGAACCTGCTGACCTCTGGTACAGAGACTAGTAAGGAGCTACATTCGGTATATAAGATGCACACAAATTTTCACCCCTTTTTAGGGGGAAAAAAGGTATGTCTTATATTCCAAAAAATACGGTACTTTAGCAGGCTTTCAAGATTTTTTTTAAAAAGTTTTTTATTAATAATTCAAAATTAAAAATGTTGGACATAGATATGACATCACTAGTCCCAAGCATCTTCCAACACTTTAAGTTAATACATAATATACTAATGATGATATAATAATATATTCCTTACACCTTATAGGTTATTTAAACATAGTATAATATAAGTCATTTATACCTTATTCCTGTTCTGCCCCAGCTACAGACCCCAAAGAACGCAGCACACACAAAGTCTGTACAAACCTTAGTTTACTAAATTAAATCAGTTTTTTCAAACAAAGGCTGTTAATTAACTTTCTTAACAGCCTACAAGAATCCAAAGAATAAATAATCTTAATCTTACTATGGTTGGCAGAAAGCCCAGAAGCAATTTGCAGAGAACTAAGATCAAGGCACGAAGGAGAGTGAATGAAGTTGTTCCCTGCAAAGTGCTTCAGTCGGCGTTCCTCCTTAAATAGACTAAGGGAGTGGCCAATTAGCCCCAAGCCTTACTCTCGAGGAGACCTCCTCCTGAGGAGCCATTCCTGCCTTTTGGCAGCTCTGTGTGCCCGTGTAACAAGAAGAGGCCCCTTCTCTTCTTCCTCTTCACTTATGGGAGCTTCTGGAGGTTCTGAAGGCCCTGGCTGAATCCCTGCCTCTGGCACCACATCTTCTCTAGCCTCCTCATTGTCCGACTCGAGTGCCAGCTGCATAAGCTGCTGGCGCAGCACCACACCAGCCTCCTCGCTGTCCGAATCAGCCACCAGCCGCACAGGCCACATACGGGCCACAACAATTCCTATACAATTATACATATCTATACCTACATATACCTATCTATACAATTGACATACATATTTATCTATAATAACGTATATAATTCTAATCTAACACTACACATTTGTCTCGGCTCTCCTCCTTTTATCTAACCATTCATAGAATTTTGCCTAGATTTTATAATACAATGTTTCGCTTTTATCCTTGAGTTCCAAGGTGAGTCTATCCATTTCTGCGCAGTTGAAAATTTTTAGTAGTATTTCCTCTTCATCTGGGGTATCTTTCTCTTTCCACTTCTGCGCAAAGGCTATGCGTGCCACTGTAAGGCTTTCAAGATTTTGTTACATATCTGACTGCCAATAAATGTCTTTCCGGAAATCCAAGTATTCTTGTCCTGAATTTCCTAATGTCAAAGAGCTTTATACAATCTTGAGTGCCCATAGTTTCTACTAAGTGCTAGCTCAGTGACTCCATTGCCACTCTCTTTGTCTCTGGATTGGAATTTCTTAAAATGGCTTATGGAACATTTAGGAATTGTGTGGGAAATGAGTAGGATAACCTGGAATACAGACTTGTCCTTATTTAACTGTCACCAACTCGAGTCCGACTTTTGATGTCCATCTGGACAAATCTTTACTATCGTAGCCTGTTCCTGGTGACAACTCACTGGTCTTCCAGAGAGAATTCAGTGATACCCTTCATCCTTCTCTGCTCTTGATCCATCTTCTCCTTTCTTCAAGCTTGCCAGGCATATTTGCTTTTTCCGGTTCACCTAGTTCCTAATTCACATGTCCTAAAAATGTGAGTGCCTGCTTGCTAATCGTTGCCTCAAGGGAACAGTCATTTTTTATTTAAAACTGATTGATTGGCTCTTCTTGTCATCCATGTATTCTTAGTAATGTCCCCCAGATCCATAATTCAGAGTCATTTATTTTCTTCCTCTGATTCTTTACCAGCATTTAACTCTCACACTAGGGATGCGGTGGCTCAGTGGCTAAGACGCTGAGCTTGTCAATCGAAATGTCAGCAGTTCAGTGGTTTGAATCCCTAGTGCCACATAACGGGGTGAGCTCCCGTTACTTGTCTCAGCTTCTGCCAACCTAGCAGTTCAAAAGCATGTAAAAAATGCAAGTAGAAAAATAGGGACCACCTTTGGTGGGAAGGTAACAGTGTTCCGTGCACCTTTGATGTTTAGTCATTTATTTATTTTATTAGTCATATTTCTATGCCGCCCACTCTCCGAGGACTCTGGGCGGCTTACACCAAAGACAGTATACTAAATAGCATATTGCCCCCAACAATCTGGGTCCTCATTTTACCCACCTCGGAAGGATGCCGATCTACTCCACTCCACTCCACTCCACTCCACTCCACTCCACTCCACTCCACTCCACTCCACTCCACTCCACTCCACTCCATTCCATTCCATTCCATTCCATTCCATTCTATTCTATTCTATTCTATTCTATTCTATTCTATTCTATTCTATTCTTTTCTAATCTTTTCAGTGGAAAAAAGAAAATGAGTCTCTCCTGAAGATTACAGACCAATTACTTGTTTCCCTACAACGCTCCTTTGAATAATAGCAAATTCCATGTATCTGAAGGGAGATTCTCTCCATCCAGTTCAGAAGAAGGGAAAGTACCAAAAAAATCAGGAGGAACAACGAACAACCTTTAAAACAAATCACAACAGACATTAATTTCGCTATGGATTGGATTGACTTCAAAACATCCTGAAAAAGCTAGCTATAAGATACGAGGACTTTTTTCCCCAGCGTTGTGCAAAATTTGTCCTCCCAGCCGCGGGCGTGCATCTTAATAAATGATGGTGTTTTTATAGGCACTAATAATAATTTGATATACTGCAGGAATAGTCCACTGGACTCAGATGGACCTCAATAACCTTGGCCAGCAAAACCAGAAAACTGCTCTATGAATAATACAGAACAACCCTCCCGGTGTCAGAAATCTTTCTCGACAAAACCGCAGAAGATTTATATCTGTATCATTTGCACATAAATGTCTGCTTTTATCTTCAAAAAAAAAAAAAAGGCTTTCGAAACACAACTCTGCCGAAAAAGGCCTCCAAGCAAAAAAATATTCGGTGGACCGTAGGTTACATCCTCTTTTTTGTCTTTCTTCTTTTACCTGAGAGATAAATAGGGTGATATAGTCAGGTGCAATTGTATTTATGCAAACTTGCTTTCTCTTTCCCTTCGGCAAAGCGTCAGCGGCCTGCAGTGAGTGAAATAAGCTGTCGGTTTTCTAGCACTTGGGAATGGAAAGGCGCCACGGAACAGAGTTTTTTTTCAGGGTGATACACCAGCTTCTGCTACCTACAGATAGAACTGAACCCAAACCAAGGCGAAAGGATTGGCTGCAAATAATATATTATTTCCAGTTATTTAAAGCTCTCTCCGAAGAGCAGGATTTGGGATCAGCCAGGAGGGAGATGGGTTTTTTTAAAAAAATGTAAGTGGATTGATTTTAAAGTCTTTGTAAATTGTTTTTAATTGAAAGCCTTACAAAGAACGTGAAAACTAACACAAACTAGTAAAGGGTAAAAAGCAGGGAAGGAAGGAAGGGAGGGAGGGAGGGAGGGAGGGAGGGAGGGA
>WNWU01000044.1:3383023-3395812 GCA_012654045.1 Ptyas mucosa | reverse complement strand
ATACATACATACATACATACATACATACATACATACCAGTGGTGAATTGCCCCCGGTTCTCACTGGTTCTATAGAACCAGTAGTAAAACCGGTGGGAGGCTTTGCCCACTGACCCTGACATCATCAAAATGCTTCTGTGCTTGCGCAGAAGAGCGCGCGCGTGCATAAGCAAAGCGATCATGTGCGTGCGGTCCCATTGCAAACCGGTAGTAAAGGTAAGTAGAACCCACCCTTGATACATACATATAATGGTTCCTGCTACATGGACATCTCTCTCTCTCTCCCTCCTGCCCTCCCTCCCTCTCTCTTTCTCTTTCACAGCTCCCAAATCTGCTGGAGAATTTGAGGCCCAGCTGGCTTCATTACAACATCTTAAACATATAGATAAGATTGTTCCATGAAAGAGACCTTGAGACTCTATAAAGGATACTAAAAAGAGATTAGTGGAAAGGACCCAGAATCAGTGCTGTCACACTGAAGAAGAAGAAAAAAGAAGCCCGTTTTGTAGAGATGTTTAGAAAGGGGACAGATTAACAAGGTCACCCTCCCAAACCAGTTGACCTGGAGGATACACCCAGTATGTCCAATTAACACCTGGTAGTATGAACAAGAAATCCAAAAGTATGAAGATTGTCCAGTTACAGCATAAAAACACAAAACTCCAAATTAATGATAATTTAAATATCGCAGAGTTAGGACAGCCATACCCAATGACACTGGAAGAGTCCAGCTGTTCTAGTGTCATCCCCAAGCATTGTGCATTTTCTCTGGATCTTAAAAATAAATTATGGTGCTTTGCCTTTGGAGAATTGTCATGCCTTCCCAGAAGCCCTGGAAGCAGGGGTGAAATTCAGCCAGTTCTGACAGGTTCTGAAGAACCAGTAGCAGAAACTTTGAGTAGTTCGGAGAACCAGAAAATACCACCTCTGGCTGGCCCCAGAGTGGGGAGGGAATGGGGATTTTGCAATATCCTTCCTCTGCCACGTCCACCAAGCCACACCCACAGAACCGGTAGTAAAAAAAATTGAATTCCACCACTGCCTAGAAGGACGTTTTGACAACACCGAATGTCTTCTTCTAAACCATAAACAAAGTCCCTAGGATGGGGTCCTTGTGGTCTCTGAGCTTGGTTACTTCCTTTCAGATGCTTCATTATCCAACTAGGTAATATCATCAGTGCTCTGATGATGTTACCTAGTTTGGTAATGAAATGCCTCCAAGAAAACAACCAAGCTCAGAGACCACCAAGGACTCCACAGTTCAATCCTGAGCTACAAATCTTCTCTTCTAAAATCCCTAGTGTGGGAATGCCGGAGGAATATCCTTATGAAATGTTCTACTTTCTGGAAAGGCATTTTAGGATGACCTTCAGTAACAAGATTCCTGGGCCATCCTAGCAGTTCCCAACATCAATCAAGAGTGAGCATCACTGTCCGGTTATAATAACCTCCTGGCAATCTCTCCAAGATTTAAGTCAGCAGCACTTTCATTAACACCATCCTACTGCATGACATTTTACTACATTTTATACAGGGGTGAAATCCTACCGGTTTGGACTGGTTTGGACGAACTGCTAGGGATTATTGGCATCAGTTTGCTGAACCGTTAATAATTACCCCTCCTTGGCCCCACTCACATCCGGCTGGTCACCGCTCACCTCTTCTAGCCGCTCAATATTCCACAGAATTCAATGTTAAATGCAGCAGAGAGAATGCTAACTTTTCTCCCTCCATTCAGAATGGAGTTGTTGCAGCCTGTCCCTTTTAAGGTAGTCCCCAGGAGGGAGCAGTCTGGGAGGGAACCATAAAGGGAGCAGCAGCTCCGTTCTGAATGGAGGAAGAAAAGTTAGCATTCTCTCTGCCACAGAATTCAATGTTAAATGCAGCAGAGAGAATGCTAACTTTTCTCCCTCCATTCAGAACGGAGCTGTTGCAGCCTGTCCCTTTTAAGGTAGTCTCCAGGAGGGAGCAGCCTGGGAGGGAACCATAAAGGGAGCAGCAGCTCCGTTGTGAATGGAGGAAGAAAAGTTAGTATTCTCTCTGCCACAGAATTCAATGTTAAATGCAGCAGAGAGAATGCTAACTTTTCTCCCTCCATTCAGAACGGAGCTGCTGCAGCCTGTCCCTTTTAAGGTAGTCCCCAGGAGGGGGGGGGGAGCAGCTGGAATGGAGCTGTTGTTGTGAAAGGCAGGAAAATGGGGAAGGGGATTTTCCTGCCTGTCATCCATTCAATCAATCTCAGCACAGACTGAGGGAAGGATGGTAGGCAGGAATATTCTCCTCCCCATTTTTCTGCCATTTGCAACAAGGAGTGGCTGGGAGGGGAGGAGCCGGTGAGGAGCCACTTGATGTGAGTGATGTCAAATTGGCCATGCCCACCCAGTCACATGACCTCCCCCAATAAGCCACGCCCACAGAACCAGTAGGGGAAATTTTTTTAATTTCACCTCTGATTTTATACCTGGAGACCCCAAAAGAGTAAACCATAAAGGGGAAACATAAAGGACAATTGCTAAAGGTTCTTGAGTTTACACTTGCTTTGAAGGAGTAATCTGTGGGAAGTATAAGGTTGGCATATCTCTGAGGGTGGACTGTGACCACTTGCCAAGGCAACTCACCGTGGCCAACTTGCTGCAGGACAACTCACTGTGTGACAATTTAAGAATTCTATTTAATTATTTAAAATAAATAACATTTTAATGTTTGTCATTCGCATTTCATTCTGCTTCTCCTTTGGCATACTTTCTTTAATTATTCTATTCCACCATTTCTTCAATATAAGTGTAACTCTTGTCCTGCAGTGAGTTGCCCTTTGCTGAAGTTGGCTTGAGTTGGCCATGGTGAGTTGACTGTAGCAAGTTGGCCGTGGCAAGTTGATCGTGGCTAGTTGGCTTTGGCGAGTTGGCTGTGGTGAGTTGGCCGTGATGAGTTGGCTGTGGTGAGTTGGCCATGGCAAGTTGGCTGTGGTAAGTTGGTTGTGGTGAATTGACTGTGGTGAGTTGGCCATGGCAAGCTGGCTGTGGTGAGTTGGCCATGGCTAATTGTCCTCTGATGGAGCCCTGCAAATTTTGCTGAGGTCTCTGGTTTCCCTGTCTGTGACGACTCCAAGCTCGATTCAGATGCAACTGAGAAGCAGAGAGGTGGTGCGAGGCAGTCAAAAGGATGTGCTCAGATCAATGACACTGAAATAGTTTGGTTCCCTTCCAAATAGCCACAGGACTGCATTGACTTTCTGAACAGCTTTGGGATGTATTTAAAACCCAGTGTGATTAGAGGCTTACACAGTGGATTCAAGCATTGCCTGCAAATGGGCAAATAAAAACATGCTGTTTATTTATTTTAGAGCTTAATTTGATATACTGTACAGGAGTCAGGCCATTTCGGTACATTAGGAAGAGGGAAGGGTGCTAATCAGTTGCAGAAGGCCCCTAAATCTGGTTGGTAAGCAAGTGATGATTTTACACATCATGTAAAGTCCTGGTTTGCTTCAGCTTCCTTAGAAAATAAACAGCACAAACTTAGTCCTGGCAAACCTCTTTAATTCAAACGGCTGTGAATTATTGTCATTCCCAGTCCGAAAGGCTTCTCAAACAGTCTATCAGGAGAGTGTTTGCAAACACCCACCTTATCTCCCTTGGAATGCTGCCAGAGAATTAATTGCCAAACACAGGGCAAGGCCAAACTTAGCACAGACTCAAACAGAGCTTTTCCAGACCAGATGAACTAATTGCTTCCTGCAAAAGCTCATGTCCCGTTCGCTTCTCTTTTATGTCTTATGGGAGGGGCCAATCATCTCCAAGCCTTACTCTCAAGTCGACCCTGTTTTCTTAATTGTTCCTGTCTTCTGGCAGCTCTGCGCATGCGCGCAATGGGAACCGGTTCCCGCTGTTCTTCTGCCTCACTGATGTCAGACTCCAGAGGCTGCACATAACTATCAGATGGCCCTGGCCCCATCTCTGCCTCCGACTCAGAGCTCTCGTCCGAGCCTTCCCCAGACTCCAGGACTGGCCCACGTTCCTCCCAAACGTCCTCACTGTCTGATTCTGCTGCCAGCTCTGCTGGCTGCTGGTGGGCCACAACAGCATAATGCATTGGCTTGAGTTGGTTGAGTATGCACAATATACAATATTGTGCACGCAATATACAAGTTGTAAACTGTGGTTTCCATGCAGTATTCTTCCCCTGGAGTGGGGTGGGAATGGAGATTTTAACAGTATCTTTCCCCTGCCATGCCCACCAAGCCATGCCACGCCCACCAAGCCACAGCCACAGAACCGGTAGTAAAAAAATTTGAAACCCACCACTGTTTTAGTCCCATTTTTTTTTTTTTTTTGCCTTTGGGCATGTCCATCACATATGGTAATATGAATCTGATATCTGATTACAGATACCAACATTCCAACATTTAGCTGATAAGTTTTCAAACATCTTTGTTAGCCTCGCTGGTAGTAAATGCCATCTATAAAACACAAAGCACCTGAAGGCCAGACAAGGATTAATGGATGGAAACTGACCAAGGAGAGATTCAACCTAGAAACGAGGAGGAACTTTCTGACAGTGAGAACAATCAACCCGTGGAACAGAAGTTGCCTTCGGAAGTTGTGGGAGCTTCATCAGTTGAGACTTTCAAGAAGAGATTGGACTGCCATTTGTCAGAAATGTTATATGGTCTCTTGCTTGAGCGGGGGGTTGGACTAGATGACCTATAAGGTCCCTTCTAACTCTGTTAATCTGTTAAATTTTGTATAGATTTTCCTTATAGGCCGTTGACATTGTTAACTTACAGTTCATATCCCACAATTTCTGCCATTTGTCTAGTTCTATGGAGTAACCAATTTTTTTAGCTGAAATCCGTGCATCTTAAAGTTGCTGGAATCAATGTAGTAAAGCAGTTAAAATACAGGAAGCATGGAATCCTGGAACCAAAAACAGCCATTTATGTCTTTAAATCCAACCCACGCAATGCAGAAATCCAAATGAAAGCTTCTTTAGCTTCCTCATCCAACTATTGCACTAAAATCTCAGAAATGAAAACATGCTTCACATCATTCCGACAAGGGCCTGCGTGATATTATGAAGATGCTATAAGGTACATTGAGTATATGATCCTGGAAATGATGCGTATAAAATAGGCTTTAGAAACTTGGCTGCGTACCCAAGACTGGGACTCTGAATATGGAAAGGGCACCATTTTAAAACTTTACTATTAACTGGTTAATTAGTTAGGCCAGGGGTCAGCAACCTGCAGCTCTTGAGCCGGATGTGGCTCTTTCACCCCTTTGCTACAGCTCCCTGTCATTCAAAATATGTGTCACAACCGCCAATATGCGACACCCACTGGCATGCGATTTATTGAGCTTTTCAACTCCCAGTAGGCCAACCATGGATGAATCCAAGAAAAGAAAAGTTTCAGAAGAAAACAGAACATCTAATTCAACTACATATGTTTATAGTTTTGTGGCCGCTCAAGAAATAGTCAGGCACGGGAAGGGTTTTGTGGCTCCCGGTGTTTTCTTTTCTGTGGGAAACGGATCCAAATGGCTCTTTGAGTGTTGAAGGTTGCAGACCCCTGAGCTAGGCGTTCTATATACAGATAATCCTCGACTTACAACAGTTCATTTAGTGACCGATCAAAGTTACTTACAACCATTGCAGCATCCCCATAGTCATAGGATCAAAATCCAGATGCTTGACAATGGATGACAGTTGCAACGTCCCGGGGTCACGTGATTCACTTTTATGACCTTCTGACAAGCAAAGACAATGGGGAAGCCAGATTCGCTTAACAACCATGCTACAAGCTTAACAATTGCAGCGATTCACTTAACAATGGTGGCAAGAAAGGTCACAAAACGGGGCAAAATTCACTGAACGCGTGTCCCGCTTAGCAACATAAAGTTTGGGCCTCAATTGTGGCTGTATGTCAACGACTACCTGTATTTACTTTAGGACATTTTGATTGTTTTCAATGTTTTTTTTTTATTGTTCTTATAGCTTTGGAATCGTAAGGCACCAGAGTCATTAGTTGAGATGGGCAGTTATAGAAATCGAATAAATAAATGTGGAGTCTGATGCGTGATGGACCCATAGTGATGCACGCTGAAGCCTCTATTCCCAAAATACAAACAGCATAGTCCCAAGTGCCATCATCCACCTTGCAATCTATGCAATCTTGCAATCTTATATCTATAAAAATATGAGCCAGCCGTGTGCAGCAGCTGCCAAAAAAGCCAACGAAGTTCTGGGCTGCATAAACAGAGGGATAGAATCAAGATCACGTGAAGTATTCATACCACTTTATAATGCCGTGGTAAGGCCACACTTGGATCCACTTTTGCTCGCCACGATGAAAAAAAGGAAGTTGACACTCTAGAAAGTGTGCAGAGAAGAGCAACAAAGATGATTAGGGGACTGGTGGCTAAAACATATGAAGAACGGTTGCAGGAACTGGGTATGTCTAGTTTAATGAAAAGAAGGACTAGGGGAGACATGATGGCAGTGTTCTGATATCTCAGGGGCTGCCACAAAGAAGGAATCAAGCTATTCTCCAAAGCACCTGAGGGCAGGACAAGAAGCAATGGGTGGAAACTAATCAAGGAGAGCAGCAAGCTAGAACTAAGGAGAAACTTCCTGACAGTTAGAACAATTAGCCAGTGGACCTACTTGCCTCCAGAAATTGTGAATGCTCCAACACTGGAAGTTTTTAAGAAGATGTTGGATAACCATTTGTCTGAAGTGGTGTAGGGTTTCCTGCCTAAGCAGGGGGTTGGACTAGAAGACCTCCAAGGTCCCTTCCAACGCTGTTATTCTATTTCTATTTCTATTTCTATTCTATTCTATTCTATTCTATTCTATTCTATTCTATTCTATTCTATTCTATTCTATTCTATTCTATTCTATTCCTATTTCTATTTTAGTCTTCTTTTTTCTATTTTTAAGGCAAATGAAGGGAATAAGATTCTGGCAACCTCAATTTTTCTTCTGAAAGTTGAGTCTGACAATGGATCTCTGTTGCAAAGAAATCCTAGATCATCAAGCAGATGATCAACTGAAAAGGTTGCCTTCCCTCTCATGAATCACACTCTGGAAGGCCAGAAAGTGAATGGTGGTTATTTTTAGCAGCTGAACGCGAGATAACTGACTTTGCTCGGGGTAGTAACTCTGAGGTGCAGAGGCACAGCAGCGTGCTGGAGATTGCGTTCCAAAGAAAGTTATGGATCGTCCCTGGAAAGGGGGAAAAAATCCCCATAAAATAAATCATTAATGTGGTAGAGTCCGGATGGAGGAAATGGGAGTGGACATGTGTGGGAGGGGATCAGAGAAAAGTCTGGCAGATTGAGATAAATAAATAGGTTTCTATTCCTGCTTGAATTTGGGTACGTCAGTTAGACTTTGTAAACCAGACTTCCACGTTAGACATGGATACATACAACCATATGGATGTTTTATGTTCTTATGGATTCTTAGGGAATGAGGAATCTTTACTTCATGTGGGAAAAGTTACATGAGAAGAACTCTGGAGGATTATGCTCAAGGCTAATCAACCAGCATCCCGTGAGCTTGTCCACCTTCTGCAGCTAATGCCATCATTCAAACTTTTCTAAACTGAGATTAATATGTAGTAACTGGCTGACAAAGCCTACCCCTCTCTCTGAATACTTCTCCCACTAGGTTCTGTCTGTGAAAGAGGAATACCAAGATTTTTTTATTTATATATCTCTGTCTGTCATCTATCTATCTATCTATCTATCTATCTATCTATCTATCTATCCACCTACCCACCCACCGTCATCTGTCTCTCTGTCTGTTTTTCTGTCTGTCCATCTATCCATCTGTCCGTCCATCCATCCATTCATTCATCCATCCATGTGTCTTTCTTTCTTTCTTTCTTTCTTTCTTTCTTTCTTTCTCTCTCTCTCTTTCTCTCTCTTTCTCTATCTACCTATCTACCTATCTACCCACTCACCCTCATCTGTCTGTCCATCTGTCTGTCCATCCATCCATCCATCCATCCATCTGTTTGTCTGTTTCTTTCTTTCTATCTATCTATCTATCTATCTATCTACCTACCCACCCACCCACCTATCCACCCACCCACCATCATCTGTCTGTCTATCTGTCCATCCATTCGTCTGTCCATCCATCCACCCGTCCATTTATCCTACCTTTATTATTTTTACCAATAACTCAAGGTGGCAAACATAACCAACGCACCTTCCTCCTCCTGTTTTCCCCACGACCACCCCACCCTGTGAGGTGAGTTGGGCTGAAAGGAGAGTCCAAGGTCACTCAGTTGTCTTTCGTGGCTGAGGCAAGAAGGGAACTCACAGTCTCCTTCTTCCTCACCCGGTGCCTTAATCACTAGACCAAACTGGTTCTATCAATAGGTAGTATAGATAGGTGTTGTCCAAGCTGACCAACATTTTATCCTGGCCTCCTCCAGTGCATCTGAACCATGGAATGGTTCTGAAACTGAACCGGAAAATATTTTCAACTGTCCTCTTCTCAGAAAAATAATACAAAAAAAAAAATGCTTTGAGTTGTTGAGACTCTAGAAAGAGTGCAGAAAAGAGCCACAAAGATAATTAGGGGGCTGGAGGCTAAAATATATGAAGAACAGTTGCAGGAACTGGGTATGTCTAGTTTGATGAAGAGAAGGACTAGGGAAGACATGATAGCAGTGTTCCAATATCTCAGAGGCTGCCACAAAGAAGAGGGAGTCAAGCGATTCTCCAAAGCACCTAAGGGTAGGACAAGAAGCAATAGGTGGAAACTAATCAAGGAGAGAACTAAGGAAGAATTTCCTGACAGTTGGAACAATTAATCAGTGGAACAACTTGCCTCCAGAAGCTGTGAATGCTCCAACACTAGAAATTTTTAAGGAGAGATTGGATAACCATTTGTCTGAAGTGGTGTAGGGTTTCCTGCCTAAGCAGCGGGTTGGACTAGAAGACCTCCAAGGTCCCTTCCAATTCTGTTATTCTATTCTATTCCCTTTTATTTTTGCCTGTCTCTTCCTCCACGATCTGTTTGCCTAATGAAAACACAATCCAGGCATTTTGGAAGCTAGTCATAAAAGCAAATTAGGTTTGGGGTGCTGAGAAATTGTGAACCTTGGATCCCGTTTGGATTTATGGAGAGGTAGGGAGAAGTAATTACAACAGGGTGAGGTCTAAAGCTACAGGCCGAATGAGGAAGTTGAAACAATCTCCGCTCCCTACCTGTTGGCATTAGCGCGTCACCTGTGACTTATCACCGTAGGGTTGAACTTTGATTTTGTTTTATTATATTTTGGTCAATATTTGTAGCCATCTATTTTATGGACCGTCCTGCCAGGAAAACTAGAAACACATCAAACAAATTCTTTTTTCCGTTTTTTAAAGTCAGTATTTCTGGGAGAAAGAGATTCACCAGAATGTGAACTAGAATGTGATGCTTTCGTGTAAGTCGAATCTCCAGCCTCATTTTCTCAATTCGTCCTCCTCTGAAGTGCAATTTTTCTTTAGCCGTGGTACGTACTTTCATTCTTCTTGTAAGCCCCAAAAAAAAAGAAGAAGAAAGAAATAGAAAGTGACATTCACGAAAGGAAGCTGGCTGGGTTAATCCTTCCCCTTCTCGGCTGCTTAAAAGTGATCCACTGCCATCGTGGTATTTCCCACTTTCTCAGTGGAACCTAATTGAACTGAAATTACAATCTTGAGAACATGCTGAAAAGGCAAAAAGATAAATTGTCCCTTTCATACAATGCCCAGGAAGCTGACAAAAAGAATAATTTCTTTGGGCACCGATTCATAATGGCATTCATTATCCAGGGAAGGAAACAACTCCTTGCTGGAAAGGAAAATTGTATGGATGTTCCTGCTTGGGGCAAAGAGATTTTCATTAAAGAGCAGGGAGCACTGCAGCTACTGTTCCAGTATAGGATTCACTAATTCTAATTCAGCATTGCATGGAAGGGAGAAGAGACACGTTATTATAAAACACGAGGAAGGTTAGATCTCCAACAGAAGCAAATATTTCTAGCTCAGGGTTGAATTGAGGGATCCTTGGGGCCAGGGGTGGGGCTGCTGGGGGTTCTCAGGGGTTCGGGAGAACCTCTAGATAAGATTCTGTGCAGTTCGGAGAACCCCCAAATCCCACTCCTGGCTGGCTCCGCCCACCCGCCCCTCCCCTCCCAGGAGTCCCCACGTAGTCCGTTTTGGATGCAGGTAAGTGCAGGGCATGCACCGAGACTTGGGGAGGGTGAAAAACGGTCCTACCGGACATTTGGGAAGGCCAGAAATGGACCTGTTTCCAGCGAGGGCCTCCGGAGCCTGGGGGGCTGTTTTTGCCCTCCTGGAGGCTCAAGGAAAGCCTCCAGAACCTGGGGAGGGCAAAAATGCCCCCCCCATTATGGTGCAGGAGGCTGACCAGGCCACACCCACCATGGCCACGCCCACCCAGCAACTGGGCAGAGAACCCCTTGCTAAAATTTTTGAAGCCCACCCCTGCTTGGTGCTCTCTGATCTTTATGGTTTATTTTACAACAGTTCTGCATTGGTGTATATCCACAATTTATATTTACCCCGCTCTCCCTCATATTCACATATTTATATTTGTGGTTCCCTTATTCCTTCCATATTGTATATACTACTTCTTACTTATTATACATACTGTTATAGCGATATGTTACTTTACATACATTGTATATTTAATACCATTTTACTAATACTTCCTAATTTCTAGATCACCTCTATTATATATTTTCTTACTTGTTATTCCTGTCCTCTAACCATTCGTACCATTTATTCCATATTCAGTAATATTCTGTTTCATCTTTCTCTTTTATTTTTTCTTTCGTCAATTTATCCATCTCCGCACAGTCCAAAATTTTCCTTATCACCTCTTCGTCTTTTGGTATGACATTATTTTTCTAGTTTTCTGCATAGGTTATCCTAGCTGCGGTTATAATATGTAGAATGAGATATAATAATAAAGAAATACAATATCTAAAAATCATCTTGGTAGTTTCTTGATTAGGCTGTTGCCTAATTAACTGCACAATACATGGGCAGACTTAACCCTAGATCGCTATGCAGTTCAATAATGGTTGAAAACTGAACAAGGAGAGATTCAACCTGGAAATGAGGATAAATTTTCGGACAGAAAATCCAACCCATGGGGCAGAAGTTGGGAGCTTCATCACTGGAAGCTTTCAAGAAGAGACTGGACTGCCATCTGTCAAAAATGGTGTAGGGTCTCCTGCTTGAGCAGGGGGGTTGGACTAAATGACCTACAAGGTCCCTTCCAACTCTGTTAATCTGTATCTGTATCACCTGGGAGACTACAAGCATCCTAGACCCAAACTAAGTTCAAACAAGTTAAAGAATTCCTGGGAAGAGAGACCTTCCTTCTGTGTGAACTTCAGCAACGTAGAGTAGGTGTGTTTAATAGGTGTGACAGCTAAAGCACTGTGATATTGATAGGCAGCCTTGAATTGTGCTAAGTAGGCAAACCCATTCACATGCTTTGATCAAATGCCTGCAAGCAACTTCATAACTCTATTATACAGACTTCAGGAATGATGGGGAGGGGTTTTTGGGGGGGTTTTTTTGGAAAATCATACATACTGTACTCTGTGGGGCATCTTTCCTTAATTCTCTCTGAGAATCCAAATTAAGAGGCAGCTACCTAGGTGCTGGAGAAGACTCCTGTGAGTCCCTTGGACTGCAAGGCGATTAAACCGGTCAGTCCTAGAGGGGATCAACCCTGACAGCTCTTTAGAAGGCCAGATCCTGAAGATGAAACTCAAATACTTTGGCCACCTAATGAGAAGGAAGGACTCACTGGAGAAGAGCCTAATGCTGGGAACGATTGAGGGCAAAAGAAGAAGGGAACGGCAGAGAACGAGGTGGCTGGATGGAGTCACTGAAGCAGTCGGCGTGAGTTTAAATGGACTCCGGGGGATGGTAGAGGACAGGAAGGCCTGGAGGAATGTTGTCCATGGGGTCGCAATGGATCGGACACCACTTCGCAACTAACAACAACAAATCATCTTGCATCCTGAAGGAAATCAACCTTGATTCTACTCTGGAAAGACAGATGTGGAAGCTGAAGCCTAAATATTGAGAAGAGAGGCCTCTTTGGAAAAACTCTGATAATGAGAAAGATGGAAAGGGAAAAGAAGAAAAGGATGGCAGAGGTGGAGATGGTGAGATAGTGCCTTCAGTGCAATGAACATGAATTTGGGCAGTAGAGGACAGGGGCGCCAGGAGTGCTATGGTCCATGGGGCCGTGAAAAGTCGGATATGACATAGCGACTGTACAACAACAACAACAACAACACCTTGCAATGAATATGTCAACACTGAGCTCTAAAAATAATAAAAAACAGTTGGTGGGTTGCTAGAAGGGGTGGTCACTCAATCTCATTCATCCTCGCTCCCTTGTTACTTAGGGCTGGCCAAGCCCAGTGTAAAAATATGGGAAGGTTTTCTCTGGTAAAGAAACATTCATCTTGCTGTTTTGCTTTTTTGAACCTTTATCATTCAATGCTGCCGGAGAGAATCTCATTGTGCACAATGCTAAGTGATTAATTGCCATGTCTTTCTTTCTCCAGCTGCTTCTCTCTCTCTCTCTCTCTCTCTCCCCAACCCCCTCTCTCTTTCATTTTTACTAAATATTTAAAAGGAATAAACTTTTGAAAAAAAGGTGTCAAAAAAGTAAAAATAATAGATGATGAAAGAAAAAGAAAGAAAGGAAGGAAGGAAGGAAGGAAGGAAGGAAGGAAGGAAGGAAGGAAGGAAGGAAG
>WNWU01000044.1:3354524-3367599 GCA_012654045.1 Ptyas mucosa | reverse complement strand
AGAAGGAGAAGGAGAAGGAGAAGGAGAAGGAGAAGGAGAAGGAGAAGGAGAAGGAGGGAAGATGGAGACAGGAGGAGAAGAAGGAGAAGGCGAAACCATGAGTGATTTTACCAGGCACCACAATATTTGTTCTTAATCAGACTCACAAGGCAATGTTAAAAATTGCTCAGGTGTGAGACAGAAGAAGACTTTGTTGCTCTTCAGGTCCAGGGTGAGAAAGAGTTAATAGAACTCACGTCTTCTGGGAGTGACTTGTTGGGCCAAGCACCTCTGACAGCTGCCCGGGTTTAAAATATAGCCCCTTGGAAAAAAAAAAAAAGCAGCTGCAGTGGAAAAGATGAAGGTCGGAAGCGCAGGAGAATTTTTGCCAACCTTGGCTGCACGTTTCTTGCCGAGAGGGAGCAGAGGGCGTGCACTGGGGCTGGGGTTTGTTTACAAGTCACTCTGGGACCAGATTGCTTTTTTGCAGGACAGAAGGAACAGAACAGAGGCAAAGAGCTGGTTGCACAGAACAACTCGGGGCCAAACAGATTGCCAGATAATGCGATATCTAAGATAATTACAGCCCAGAAGAAATCTTTGCAATTCAGTCGTTCATTTATTCTTGGGCCTCATCCAATACGGGTCGTCCACAACTTACAACTGTTCATTTAGTGACCATTCAAACTTGCAATGCACTGAAGAAAGGGCCATGCCCATTTTTCACACTTAACGACCGTCGTAGCATCCCTGTGGTCGTGTGATCAGACGCTCGGCCACTGGCATGATCCAGTGGTGAAATTCAATTTTTTTTACTACCGGTTCTGTGGGCGTGGCTTGGTGGGCGTGGCAGGGAAGGATACTGCAAAATCTCCATTCCCACCCCACTCCAGGGGAAGGATACTGCAAAATCCCCATTCCCACCCCACTCTGGGACCAGCCAGAGGTGGTATTTGCCGGTTCTCTGAACTACTCAAAATTTCCGCTACCGGTTCGCCAGAACTGGTCAGAACCTGCTGGATTTCACCCCTGCCCTGTGTCCCTTCACTGTTAAAGACAGCACAGGCTGTTGGGGATGAGCCTGTGTTGTCTGCATCTCCAACTGAAGTGCAAATGTAAACCTGGCTGATTTGGTTTCCAAAATTCTGTAAATAAAATGTTTAGCTTCATGGCCACAGGACTAACAATGAGTCTCATTGTGAAGTCAAAGCTTTGGAGTTGGACTCTTGAGCTCAGGGACTTGGCATCAAGACATTAGTTGTTGATTTATTAAATCTCCCATTTCTGCAAATAAAATCCCAGCAACTACTCTCTTTCCACCTTGCGTAGGACAAACTAAACATTTACTAGTGGAAAGAGATAAGAGGCAGTCCTCGTCTTACGACTTACAATTAAATCCCAAAATTTCCATTGATAAGCAAGACGGTTTAAGTGAACCTGCCTTCCCCATTGATTTTGTATGTCAGAAGGCTGCCAAAGAGTATCACATCAGGGATGAAATCCAGCAGGTTCTGACAGGTTCTGGAGAACCGGTAGCGGAAATTTTGAGTAGTTCGGAGAACCGGCAAATACCACCTCTGGCTGGTCCCAGAGTGGGGTGGGAATGGGGATTTTGCAATATCCTTCCCCTGGAGTAGGGTGGGAATGGAGATTTTGCAGTATCCTTCCCTGCCACGCCCACCAAGCCACACCACGCCCACCAAGCCACGCCCACAGAACCGGTAGTAAAAAATTTTGAATTTCACCACTGACACAGGGGCAGAAAATAATCCTACAGCCAAGAAGGCTCCACATCCATTTGGACCACTCAGGTGACCCTGAGGACACAGATAAATCTCCAAGTGGCCTCAACGACCCTCTAAAAAGATGCAAATGACCAGCTGTCTGCAAGGAATATAAATCCTTCCATTCCCCATCCAGTCAGAGCTGAAAAAGCTTCTTGGATGAGAAGCGAAATGTCTTCAAAAGAAAAAAACTGTCCTGTTGCTTCCTGAAAAAGCACCTTTGGGACAACCATGACCTGGATGACTGAGAACCTCCATAGAATTTTAGCCATGTTTACAGTTTACCTAGCACCTTTAACCAAGTTCAAGGCCAAGCCCAGGGAGTCACACGGTTTGCAAAACTTAGCTGATGTGACCTTTTACAAGTTATGTATAACCTGGTTAAAGATAAACCCTACCATGAAGACCCCCTCCGCCTAGAGACCTAAAAAGAACTTATTAAAATAAATGTTGGGGCCCTTTTCTGTCTGGGAAGACACACTTCCATGAAACATGTAACTGAAGCCTTCTCCTTGCAGGAGATGGACCAGGCTGAGGCCGAGGGAGGGGTCAAACGCATCATCAGTCTTGAATCCCTACATTTGGTTAGCTACAAAGGAAGGATACAGATTAATCCGTTCCAGGTCAAAGAGTTGTAAACTGAAGGAGAGATGCAAAGGATCATCTACTAAGCCTCTACAGCCGTGATGGCGAACCTATGGCATGCGTGCCATAGGTGGCACGCGGAGCCATATCTGTGGGCACACGAGCGTTGTCCTAGCTCAGCTCCAGCGCGCATGCGTGCGCCGGCCAGCTGATTTTTGGGCCTTCCAGACCTACCAGAAGTCGGGAAATGTACTGTTTCCGGCCTCCGGAGGGCCTCCATGGGGGTGGGGA
Source organism: Ptyas mucosa (assembly GCA_012654045.1). Classification (NCBI taxonomy): domain Eukaryota; kingdom Metazoa; phylum Chordata; class Lepidosauria; order Squamata; family Colubridae; genus Ptyas; species Ptyas mucosa. The sequence goes on along the minus strand of WNWU01000044.1, from coordinate 3,364,960 downwards.
AGGCTGTTTTCACCCTCCCCAGGCTCCAAGAAAGCCTCTGGAGCCTGGGGAGGGCGAAAAAAGGGACTACCGGGCACAACGTGCCATTGCATGCCAAAAGCGGGGGAAGCATGTGGGGGTCATGTGCGCATGTGTGTGGGGGCAGAGCACATTGAATTATGGGCGTGGGCACGCATGCACGCATTCCCTCCGCGCTCCCCCCACTTTTGGCACGCAACGGCAAAAAGGTTAGCCATCACTGCTCTACAATTTTCAGGAAAACAAAACAAACCAAGTCAGAGTTTTTTTTTATTTTATTTTTTTATTTTTTTTAAATTTGATTTATATGCCGCCCTTCTCTGGAGACTCAGGGCGGCTTACAAGGCGTTAAGCAATAGCCTTCATACTTTTGTACATTTATACAAAGTCAGCTTATTGCCCCCACAAACTGGGTCCTCAATTTACCTACCTTAGAAAGGATGGAAGGCTGAGTCAACCTTGAGCCTTGGTGAGATTCAAACCTGCAGTAATTGCAGGCAGCTGGTGTTAATAACAGGGTGCATTAGACCACTGTACTACCAAGGCTCTTGCAGCAATCCAACCAGCACACAAGTAAAGCGCACACTAAGAGCCTTGGTGGTGCAGCGGACTAAAGTGCTGTTATGTAGCACTTAGCTGCCAGCTGCCTGCAATTAGTGCGAGTTCAAATCTCACCAGGCTCAAGGTTGACTCAGCCTTCTATCCTTCCGAGGTAGGTAAATTGAGGACCCGGATTGTGGGGGCAATAAGCTGACTTTGTAGAAACACCGCTTATGGGGGGCCAAAAGCCCTAATAAACAGGTATATACAAAAGAATGAAGGCTATTGCTATAAATGCATTGTAAGCCGCCCTGAGTCTCCGGAGAAGGGCGGCATATAAATTGAACTAATAAATAATAATAAATAAATAAAGAATTCAGCAGGATTCATTTATAAAAGAAACTTCTTTATATATAACAATGTAAAGCATGATGCATGTATGCAATACCCATGCAGCAGAACTCAGAATCCAGAACCACAGAATTTATATAATACATAGGCTATATTGCAAGGACAAAGCAACTCTTACATACAAATCAGTCACGCTAAGCCATGGCCAGGCTCCGAGCCATCTGAGTCACCAAACAGTCCCCATTGGCTGACCTGTTACCATGTCTATTCCAATTCATGAACTCTCATACACTGACAAGCCAGCCTAGAGAAATGGCTGTATGGCTGTTTCTTGAAAGCCTCCAGAGATACAATTACAATCTCCACAGGTGGACTGTTCCACAGTTGTTCAGATGCCACCATCAGAAGGTTTTTCTTGGTGTTTAAACAGAATCCAGGTAGATGCAACTTCTACCTGGTATTTCTGGTCTTAGTTTGTGTGGTTCATGGAAAAATACTTGATGACATTCCTGTGACATGTTACTATGTTCCTGAAATGCTACTATTGTGGCTCCCTTCCTTCTCTGGCCTGGTCTCACAAGGCAGGTTCTCAAGTACCAATATAAGAGAATATTTGTAGCTCAGGGTTAAACTATAGAGTTCTTGGCGCTTGATGGCTTTCTTGCAGACATTTCGTTACCGAACTAGGCAACAACATCAGTTGTTCAGGGGTTATCAAGTGATAATGTTATCTAGTTTGATAATGAAACGTCTGCAAGAAAACCACCAAGCTCAGAGAGCATCAAGGACCCCATACATCCTCAAATCCCTGTATTTTTGTTGGGCTCCTTAAACACTGTCCAATCTTTTAATGTTTTTGTGGAGATGTGCTATCCAGAATTACATGCAGCACTCCAGATGTGGTCACTACAGTGCAGGGTAAAGAAGAATAATGATTTCACTCATCGCGGAGACAATGTTTCCTCTAATTCAGCTGGAAACATTCTAACATTTGTTGCTACTGGCTCTTGTTTGCTTGTGCAATGACTACACTCAGAAGTCGTATTTCCAAGCCACGGATCCCCCCAGGTTGTGTGAAGGCAGCAATCCTGTCCAGAGCCCATCCAAACATCTCTGGGTGGTCTGCCTTCCTTCAAATATTTTTATTGTTCTAAAATGCTGTTATTGTTTCATTTTCAAACAGACATGAAGATAATAAACAATTCACACAAACAAAAGAGAAATGTTAAAGAAGAAAATACGTAAAAAGAACATACAAAAAATACTGTGTAATTACAACTATAACCCAAGTTTACCTGATTTTGTGTTTTGCAAGAAAAAAAAATTAAGCTTTTTAATGGTGAGCCAAGCCTGTTCAAAATGTTTTCTCAATGGGAGAGATAATACGACATTTTCTGATTAACCAAATATACAATTTTCTCCCAAACTGCGTAATCACACATCCCTGAAATCCAATCCTTTATCTCTGGAATTAAGAGTATTTTTCCACCTTCCAAGGATTACTCGTTTGGCTATTGTTAGAGCATGAAAAGCCCATATTCATTTTGAACCTATTAAATTCCAAGTATTATTATATAATTCAGTAGAATACACATATCTTTGAAAACCAGTTTTCTCATCTGTCAACATATTATATAACATTATAGTACTCCCAAAAAGGTTGTAAGGAACAATATGACCATAACATATGAGTTAGAGGGCCCTCAAATATCTTGTGATGCCAACATAAATAATACCTCTCCCCCCTTGGTTGCATCCTCTTGCCCATTACCAGGTTCTCTCCAGCATCCCTCCCTCCACCCACCATATCTGTCTGTCTCATCTATCTCTTCTTGTCCAATCATCTCATCCATCTCGTTATCCATTATCTCTCTCCATCCATCCATCCATCCATCCATCCATCCATCCACCTACCTATCCATCCATCTATCCATCCATCAGGTCTGTCTGTCTGTCTGTCTATCTATCCATCCACCTTCCTATCTACCTATCATCTATTTACCTATCCATCCATCCATCCATCCATCATCTGTCTGTCTGTCTATCCATCTACCTTCCTACCTTCCTATCGACCTATCATCTATTTACCTATCTATCTATCTATCCATCCATCCATCATCTATCTATCCATCAACCTTCCTATCTTCCTATCATCTATTTACCCATCCATCCATCTCTATTTCTCTCTCTTAACTATATCAATCTATCAATCTCTCCCTCTCTCCCTATCTCTTCCTGTCCATAGTTGGGCATCCTTAACACCAACTGAGATGTTACTTTTATAGAGATGTGGATCCATTTTCTCAGACCGCCTGAAGTTACACCTGCTGCTCCAGCCTGGTTTGCTTAACTGGGGTTAATGTACAAAGAAGTCTCCCTTAAGGATCAGGTCTACCAAGGTGGACTGTTATCCCCAGGTATCTCTGGGGTCTGGTTGAAAAAGTCAAAATGGCATCCCTATCCATAAAAAACAAAGCTCCACCTATATCTATATCTATATCTAATCTATATATATATATATGTCAAAACAAACACACACACACACACACACACACATATGTCAAAACAAAGCTCCACCTATATATATATGTTGTCAACTGGGGAGCTCCAATTGCACCATTGGGTGGCTGCCATCTTGACTTTTATTTTATTTTATTTTTTAAACCCTACCCCGGAAGTACTCTCCAGGCCTTATAAAACAGTTCAACCCAACAGGCCAAGGCAAAGATTTGGCCTTTAGCCCAAAGTAAGAAACCTCCTAACCGGGCCTGGCTCATTGCCAAACACTAAACCCCAAAAGCCGGTTCTCTCTTCTTGGTCGTGTGTGTGAACCCAACCCAGTGTGGCCAGGAGTCAGCTTCCATTGAGGAGGGTGGGGGGAGAGGAGGACTGAGGGTCCTAGATAGCACAGCGGGGCCAAAGTGTGGTGGGAAGGCAGCCAGTCAGCCCACGCACCCCCCCCTTTTTTCTCTCCCCTCCAAGCCCGCCGCAGAGATCTCCTTCTCCTCCTCTCTCCACCAGCCCCGTCGCTCCCCAGGACGCTCCCTGGCTCCTTTCCTTCCCCAGGGAGGGAGGCCGAGAGTGGCCGCCTGCCTGCCTGCCTCCCTTCGCCAAGCGGGCGCCCCCCATTCTTTCCCCCACCCCCCCATCCTCCTCCGAGATGCCCCTCCCGGCCCCTTGGCGCCCATCCAGCAGCGGGCGGCGGCGGCGGCAGCAACGGCAGCGCCCGAGAGCCGGAGCTGGCACGGCGGCCACGCGAGGGGAGGAGAAAGCGCGGAGGAAGGGGGGAGCGAGCGGAGGAAAGAGGCGTGCGAAGAGCCAGCCGGCCATGGCAGCGCTAGCGGCGGCGGCGGCGGCTGCCGGCAGGAAGGGAGGCGAACGCCGGGGGCGGCGGCAGCGGCAACAGCAGCGGCAGAGGCAGCGGCAAAAGCCGGCTCGGGGCATCTGATTGGAGCCGTCGCGTCCGGGCGGGGAGGCGGCCAAAGAGCCTCGGGGGCTCCCGCCGCGCAGGAGGCAGCGGGAGGCGGAGGATGCAGGCGAAGAAGTCCCGCGGCTCCTCGACGGGTAGCGGCGGTGGAAGCAGCGGCGGCGGCGGTGGAAGCGGCGAGCTGCAAGGGGACGAAGCGCAGCGCGCCAAGAAGCGGAAAAAGAAGGACTCGCGCTTCGCCAGCATCCAGGTCTTCCTGGTGTCCGAGTGCGTCCTGATGCTGGCCCAGGGCACCGTGGGCGCCTACCTGGTGAGCGAAGGGTGGGGAAGGGAGAGGAGGGGAGAGCCTTGGCAGGGAGGCGAGAGAGAGTGTGTGTGGGGGGGGGGGGCACACCACCAGGCGCCGCTTGGAAGGAGAGGACCAGGGTGGTGATGATGATGATGATTGGTGGGGGGGGGGGGGGAAGAGGGAGGAAGGTTTGCCTCCGATCCCGTTGACCGACCCAAGATTGGGATCCTGCCACCTTATCCTGGGAGCGTATATTCATTGGGGGGGAAGGGAGAGGGAGGGTTAGTCTTCTTGCCTGTTGGCTCTCATCCCCCCCCCCAAAAAAAACCCCAAGCCAAGACCCTCCGGCCCCGGGGCTGCTATGTCCCTGCCGCCCCGCCCGAGCGCGGAGAGGCTGAGCCCAGGGCTGCAGAGGCGGACGAAGGAGCGCACGGGGTGGCGTTAGCTTTGGCGGTGCGCCCTTGCCTGCCTCTCTTTGCCGCTTCTTGCCCGGGTCTTGTGCCAGGCTTGCGGGAGGCGCGAAGGTGCTGCGAAGGGGCGTGTTTGGCGCAGGTTTTGCCGTTGACTGACACCGCCGGCCAGCCAGGCGCAGCCCCCCCCCCCACCCTCCACTCCCTCTCTCCCCGGTCCCACTGCACGGGTGTTCGCGCCTTCGCCTTCCACGGCCGGCCAACCGGCCTGCCTGCCTGCCTGCCGCCGTCTTGGGCTGACCCAGGAAGAGCCCAAAATCCCTTAGCCGGCTTTAGCCCCGCTCGGACCCGGCGGGCAGGGGCGAGAGTTAGTCGGAGTTACCCCAACTGCCCGCTTCCCCCGAAAAGTGGTCCACGGCCGCCTCCCGCATCGTGCGCTGGGGAGCGTGGACCACTTTTTGAATTGCGTCCTTGTTAAGTGGACGCGCTTCCTGCGCTTGGGTTGGGTTGGGTAGCTTTTAAGGGTTTGGGTCCCTTCCAAAGGGAAGACGGGCCTTCCGAGTTCTCTCCTTAATGAAACGAATTCAACTTGTGCCTTGCCAGGGACGAGAGAAGTAGTAGGGAGCAAGTAGGAAGAGAGTAAGGGAGTCGGGAGAGGTGTGGAGTTGATAAGGTGACCTCCTGATTTAACTCCTTTCAGCTGCAGGACAGACTTGCAGAGTTTTTTTTTTTTTAAACCTAACTGGTAGGTAGCATGGTTTATTAAATTAAGGGACTGGAGCATGGTTTATTAAATTAATTCAGGTTCTGAAAAATCCAGCAACTGACCATAAGGATTGGGTTAAAGGAACTGGCCCAGCTGAATTGAGGCTGCCTATCCCTTGGGTTCAGCCCATTCGATTGCAATCATTGGATGCTTTTGCTTCACTGAGTTCAACTAAAGTTTGACAGGTATTTGGAGCTACAGTTCCAGTGTGGGCCTTAGATAGACCAATCGAAACTTCCATGGGGGCTTCTCCTGCTTTAAGTCAACCCCATTCTCTTTTAACGTTATTCTGGCCCTTCTTTTGGTTTTGTGGTTTAAATAATTTGTAAGCCTCCCAGAATCTCTGGGGAGCCAGCCTGCATATAAATTTATATAATCATCATCATCATCATCATCATCATCATCATCATCATGTTAAGAAGGTACTTGGTTGATACCTGGGACGCTGGCAGCAACCTGTATCAACCATTAGCACCAGTCAACGGTATTTGTGATGCCTTTTTAAATGTTCAATTGACTGAGTTTCATGTTTAATGAATAAATGATGATGATGATGATGATGATGATACCACCACTACCACCTAGGATGCTGGCAGCAACCCGTATCAACCATTAGGACCAGTCAATCGTATTTGTGACACATTTTTAAATGTTCAGTCGACTGAGTTTCATGTTTAATGAATTCAAGAGATAATAATAATAATGCTGTTGTTTTCAGGCCTGCCTAACAGACCTGTTCTAAAGCTGCCTTAGAAAAAGGTTTCAAGCAAAAACTTAAAAAGTCCTCCCTGCGCTAGAAGTCAAAATGCCAATGGATACTTAAATTCATCTCTCCCTCCCTCCCTCTCTTTTTTTCCCACTGATGTCTTCTCCTTTGAAATGCAAAGCATCAGCTGACTTTGGGGGGGGGGGGGGAGAGAGAGAGAGAGAGAGAGATGGAAAAAAAAATCTTGCTTGTCCCTGATAACAGCCGTTAATCTGCAGAGGCTTCACAGCAGAGAAATAAGCACTATCATCACTTGCTAATGTCTGTAGATGACATTGCTGTTTGAAGGCCCTTTAAGAGAAGGGAGAGTGGCCACGTTAAATAAATAAAGAATTGTAAGCTCTGTGGGGCAGAGACCCTTTTGCTTACAGTTCTCTGTGTCCACGGGGGACGACAGTGCAGTGATCCTTGTTACAGCCTCCTGAATTTACAGCCCTTCCAGATGTGTTGGGAGTTACAGCTCCTGGCATTCTCAGCCACACCTGGAAGGGACCCATTGTGAATTGTGCTTCCTTGTGTGGTGAGCTTGTAAAGGTGAGCTGTCTGGAAGACAGGACCTCAGGAGAGCAACGGCCCAAGAGAAACTGAAAAATGGAAGTGGACTGAGGGAAGGAAAATGTGTTTTTGCAAACCTTTGCCTTGTTCATCTCTCTTAAGCCATTCGGTGCCGTCAAAGTGACTCGGTATTTGCCTATGGGGCAACCTCTCTGTGGGGAGAGAGCAAGGGAAGACATAGATGCATTCAGAACTAGGCTGGGGACAAAAGGCAAAAGAGTACAGATTGTCCTCGATTTACAACCGCAATTGAGCCTGAAATTTCTCTCGCTAAGTGAAACATTTGTTCAGTGAGGTTGCCCCGTTTTACGACTTTTCTTGCCACCGTTGTTAAGGGAATCACTGCAGTTGGTAAATTAGTAACATGGGTGTTAAGTGAATCCGGCTTCCCCCTGGACTTGGCTTGTCAGAAGGTCTCTAAAGGGGATCGCGTGACCCCCCCCCACCCGCCCGGACACTGCGATCGTCATAAATACGAGTCAGTTGCCAAGCATCCGAGTTCTGATCATGTGATCACGGGGATGCTGCAATGGTCACAAGGGTGTAAAATGGTCATAAGCAGTGGTGGTATTCAGACAGTTCTATCCGGTTTGGGCGAATAGGTAGCGTCAGCTGCGGGAGGCTCCGCCCACCCGCCTAGACATCATCATATCCCGTTTTTGATGTTTTGTGCATGTGCTCACATTTGCGAACTGGTAGCGAAGGTAAGTGAATACCACCCCTGGTCATACGTCACTTTTTTCAGTGATGTTGTAACTTTGAATGGTCACTAAATGAACTGTTGTAAGCCGAGGACTACCTGTACGGCGTTAGTGGGGGGGGGGGGGGGGGGGAGGTTTAGCTGCCCTGCTGGCCGATTGGATGTGTGTGTGCCTGAGAAGTGGAAAAGGAGAGAGAGCAGGAGAGCTGCCAGTTTCATTTTCCCATCCTGGAGCAAAACGGCAGCGGGGCAGTTATGAATCTCCGATCCGCTTCGGCATTTCCAAGACCAGTTCATAGGGCTGTTCCCAGGTTGGTTGGTTGGTTTAGTCCAGGGGTCAGCAACCTTAAACCCTCAAAGAGCCACAAAGGTCCTAACTGGAAGCCCCCCATTCAATTCTGGAGTCAACCGGAAGTTCAGTTGCCCCACCATAGAGTCTCCTCCTAGCACGGCATCCTTTTTCCTCTGCTGACCGGACGTCCGGTTCCCCCACCATAGAGTCTCCTCCTAGCGTGGCGTCCTTATTCCTCTACCTGTCCTAATTAAAAGCCCTATCAATTGTGGAGCCGACCAGCAACAGGGAGCCGCAGCAGAGGGATGAAAGAGCCACATGCGGCTCCAGAGCCTCAGGTTGCTGACCCCTGGTTTAGCCAAATGGGATAAGGAGAACTGGTCAGTTCTTGCAAAAAAAACAAAAACAAAAACAAAAAAAACAGTGGAAAGTATTTTAAGAAAAGTACTTTGTAAGCAGGGCTGGGCTGGGTATTTAAGCATTTTATTCAGTGCAATTCATTTTCCACTTGATAAAGTACCCATCCAATGGAGTTTAGCGCAACCAACTCTTAAAAGCATATTTAAAAAAAAAAATAGGTACACAAACATGGTTTCTGAAAATGAACGGATGTGCAGAATGCCACGGTGGGATCTTAGTCCTATGCAGAAAAATAAAAATAATAAAAATGGGAGAGGCCAGGCTTGGTTCTCTCATTCTGAGCTCTGCTTCTGCTTTTCATATTTATTGAAATCAAGTTGACTTGTTTTTATATTTCCTTCCTTGTCCAAAGTAAGCATCACAGACTTTGGTCCCGAGATAGACTCTGTATGGCAGGTTTACAATTTGAAAAAATATGCCTTCATATAACTTCAGACTATAGACTCCGGGTGATGTCCTAATTGCATCCTTCTCCGGGATACGGGTGGGAAAGTTCTAATCCTCTTGAAGAAACTCCCTGCGATTTAATTAATTTGAAGTCTCCCTGTTTGAACACTTGTTCCCTTTCTTAGATAGTTTTTTTTTTAAATTCCTTCTTAAGTCACTTTTTATTTTAACCTGAGCTGCCAGAAACGTGCCCCAAATACATGTAATTCCTGGCTGCTTTAGAATAATGAATGCACAAGCTGTTTTTTATTATTATTATTATTCTGTAAATGTCTTCCGTTAAGTGGTAGAAAATTATTATTTTGCCCTGTAGCTAAAGGTAAACTGAGAATTTTATGTTGCTGTTTGCTTTTGTTCCTTCTTTCGTCCCGCAACCTTGCTATCGCTCCAAATTTCACAGGAAACAGATTTAATTGGTGTCTTTTACCTGAGAAATTGGAACCTGTTCTGAACATTCAGAGTTCTTGCAGCAGCTTTAATAAATGATCACACACACACAGAAACACACACACAAGTTAGCCTTTAACCTTTACAAGTGGTGCAAGGCGAGGGAACGCCATGTTATTAAAAATGTCTGGAATTTCCCCCACTTTTATTATTTTTTTTAACCCCCAGAGAGTTTTTAACACTAACAGTTAAAATCTACCTTCCTTGTGCGAGAACAGATCTATGGATGGTTCTCTAACGAGGGAACGTTTTTCCCAAGATAAATCTGTAGCTATGCTGTGGTTGGATTGTGCAGCTTGCATTGCGTTGCAAACGTAATCTCTTCTTGCTTCTGACATGCATATCAGATTAAAATAAAGGTAGGGGAAGTAAGACCTTTGTAAGTGCTTCTCAGGCATTTTGTATTCGGACTTTGAAGGGTTAGTTGGTATTAAGAGTCATGGTGGCACAGATCTTAGAATGCTGTATTGCAGGCTAACTCTGCAGACTGCCAGCAGTTTGATCCTCACCGGCTTGAGGTTGAGTCAGCCTGTAAATAGGCTGACTCTGTAAACTGCTTAGAGAGGGCTGTAAAGCACTAGGAAGTGATATATAAGTCTACTATCTTCCTATTCCTTCCTTCCTTCCTTCCTTCCTTCCTGCCTGCCTGCCTGCCTGCCTGCCTGCCTGCCTTCCTTCCTTCCTTCCTTCCTTCCTTCCTTCCTTCCTTCCTTCCTTCCTTGCGCAGTGGTAAGAATGCCATATTGCAGGCTAGCTCTGCCCACTGCCAGGAGTTCGATCCTGACCAGCTCAAAAGCTGACATAGCCTTCTGAGGTCAGTAAAATGAGGACCCAGATTGTTGGGGGCAAGACGCTGACTGTTTAAACCACTTAGAGAGGGCTGTAAAGCACTGTAAAGCGGTATATAAGTCTAAGTGCTATTTCCATTGCTATTGCTATTGCTATTGCTATTGCTATTGCTTTGCCTTGCCTTGCCTTGCCTTGCCTTGCCTTGCCTTGCCTTGCCTT
>WNWU01000044.1:3333755-3344436 GCA_012654045.1 Ptyas mucosa | reverse complement strand
GAGCCTCCTGGTCTACCTGTTTGTTTTTTGGAGCATCCTGGTCTACCCATTTTTTTTGGGGAGCGTCCTGGTCTACCCATTTGTTTTTGGAGGCACCAGTCTACCACCACACTGCCTTTTAACACTGATCAGCTGTAGGGCGGCCCTTTGAAGCCCCGCGGCAAGAGTTTAAACAGTTTTTTTCCTTCTAGCCTATCAGCTGGGACTCAGGAGGCAGCAATAGATTGGGGGTGGGGCCAAATAAAAGGTAAAAATAACGTGGGGGGGAGGGGCTCAGCTCCCGAACAAAGGAACCGGTTCGGTGATGTCATATTGTCACCCCTACCGGCTCGGCCGAACCGGGAGGAACCCACCACTGGATCACATGACCCCGGGACGGTGCAACCGTCATCAATATGAGTCAGTTGTCAAGCATCCAGTTTTGGTCACCACACTATAAACAAGATGTTGAGACTCTAGAAAAAGTGCAGAGGAGAGCAACCAGGATGATGAGGGGACTGGAGGCTAAAACGTAGGATGAACGGTTGCAGGAACTGGGCATGGCTAGTCTAGTGAAGAGAAGGACCAGGGGAGACAGGATAGCAGTCTTCCAATACTTGAAGAGCTGCCACAGAGAGGAGGGGGTCAAGCTATTCTCCAAGGCACCTAAAGGCCAGACAAGGAATAATGGATGGAGACTGAACAAGGAGAGATTTAACCTATAAATAAGGAGAACTTTTCTGACAGTGAGAACAGTCAACCAATGGAACCAGAAGTTGCCTTCAGAAGTTGTGGGAGCTTCATCACTGGAGGCTTTCAAGAAGAGACTGGATTGCCATCTGTCAGAAATGGCGTAGGGTCTCCTGCTTGGGCGGGTGGTGTTGGTAGTTGGATTAGATGACCTACAAGGTCCCTTCCAGCTCGGTTAATCTGTTAATCTGAAATTCTGATCATGTGGGGATGCTAGAGGGGTCATAAGTATGAAAAACGGGCATAAGTCATTTTTTTCAGTACCATTGTGACTTTGAACTAAACGAACTGTTGTAAATTGGGGATTACCTGTAGCTTCTTTCTTGAATGGGACAATTATTTCTACCTACGACATGGGTATCAACCCTAGTCTGGTGGTTGCATTTGCAAACGGAAGCATTTCACAGACAGAGAAAAAGGGGGAACATTCCTTGTTCTATAAATCAGGGGTCTCCAACCTTGGCAACTTTAAGACTTGTGGACTTCATTTCCCAGAATTCCTCAGCCAGCTGGCTGAGGAATTCTGGGAACTGAAGTCCACAAGTCTTAAAGTTGCTAAGGTTGGAGACCCCTGCGATAAATGCATCTCTTTAAAAAGGAGCCATGTGCTACATGTGTTGTGTTTCTGATGTCCCAGGTCCCCAGATGAACTTTTCCCAACTTGGCTCCCTCTCGACGCATTGGGATTCCAACTCTCATCATTCCCGGCCAAGCTGGGGAAGTCTTGATTTAAAAACAATGCAGGGAAAACCAGAACTCAGCCTGGGCTGGTGATTTTGTGAGCGATGGCGTGATCGGCATTGAAGGTGCGACAATGTACGAGGCTCTTTTAAACTCTCTTGCGGGGGCTTTGAGAAGGAAAAAGAGCAAATCCCTTTGACCTCGTTTATGTTAAAACTGAAGGCTTGTTCGATCCATGGCCTTGCATATTAAGTGAAGCCTTCCGATGTGATTATTATGGTATGTCTAAAGTCCTTCAGCCTTAAGTTCTAACTGACTACCCGCCAATTAAAGATGCTTTATAGGGACGCGGTGGCTCGGTGGCTAAGACGCTGAGCTTGTCGATCGAAAGGTCGGCAGTTCAGCGGTTCGAATCCCTAGTGCCGCGTAACGGGGGTGAGCTCCCGTGACTTGTCCCAGCTTCTGCCAACCTAGCAGTTCGAAAGCAGGTAAAAAATGCAAGTAGAAAAATAGGGACCACCTTTGGTGGGAAGGTAGCAGCGTTCTGTGGGCCTTTGGCGTTGAGTCATGCCGGCCACAGGACCACGGAGACGTCTTTGGACAGCGCTGGCTCTTCGGCTTTGAAACAGAGATGAGCACCACCCCCTAGAGTCAGGAACGACTAGCACATATGTGCGTGGGGAACCTTTATCTTTACCTAAAGATGCTTTAGTGCAGGGGTGTCAAACTGGATTTCTTTGAGGGCTGGATCAGCGTTGTAGATGCTGGCCGGGGAGGGGGGGGAGGCAGGACAGATGTCTCCTTCAGCCCCCCCCCCCCATGCCCCATTTTGGCCAGTAAAATGTTGTAGGAGGCTGTCCAGGCGAAAGATGGGCTGTGGTGGGAGGGCATGCCTTGTTTTCATTAACAGAGGCACCGTGGGGCGGTCCTTTGCTATTTCCAGGCCCTTGAGTTTGACACTCCTGCTTTAATGCATCAGTCAGTATTCCTGGGTTGTTTCCTTACATTTAAATTCCTCTCCATTTATATATTTCTGAACCTGAACCTCCAGTACGGCTGTCATCAGGAGGGGTTTAAAAATAGAGGACAATTTGAAAAGCTTTAAAAAAAAAATTCAAAATGAACACATTTCTTTCTAGCAACAGAAAACTGGAAATCCTGGGGTATGAAAGCTCATTGCAGCAATATTTCTATCGTCTTAATTCAGCCCTTCCTCTCCAATCTCATCAAGTCCCTTTTTTTAGGCTGAAGCTGTTATTTCTCTCCACTTTCTGCAAATGGAGACCAAATTCTCCTCCCGTAGATATTTTGATTCTCCCTTATTCCCCCCCCCCCCGCCCTAATGCTAAAATCTTGGCTTCATCTTGAGTGAAATCGTTCATTGTACAGTCAGGAGCCAAATTCCTGGACTCAGTTGGTTCCTTGGGGTTTTTTTGTCTTTTGCCCTTTGCAGGGCAAAGAATCTTACTTAATTTTCCTCTGTTCAACCTTTAGCCTTCCAGTGTGCAAAATAGCCGGAGCTGACCTAGTTGCATAGATCCATCCTTGGTTGGAATCAAGAGAGGGGACTCATGGTAGGGGAAAAAAAAAAAAAAGCAAAACTATCCAGCTGGGGACATGTTGCTGAAGACAGGCAGCTCTCTGTGTTCTTCCTGGTTGTGCTTTTGAGCAAAAGCTTTTGAACTCTCTGCTGATGGCCAGTAGCAGCTTTGAAATTTGTTATTGTACGTGAAGATGACAGAGGCAAAGAAGAAAGGTGGGGAAAGGAGCACAATGCTTGGGACAGATGAGATTAAAATGGGGCCCAGTTTGTGGGGAGATCAGATTGGATTTTAACAGATTAACAGAGTTGGAAGGGACCTTATAGGTCCGTGATGGCGAACCTATGGCACGGGTGCCACAGGTGGCACGCGAAGCCATATCGGTGGGCACGCGAGCTCAGCTCCAGCACGCATGTGTGTGCCAACCAGCTGATTTCCTGGCCTTCTGGGCCCACCAGAAGTCAGGAAACACACTGTTTCCCACCTCCGGAGGGCTTCTGGCGATGTGGGGAAGGCCATTTTTATCCCTCACCAGGCTCCTAGAAAGGCTCTGGAGCCTGGGGAGAGCAAAAAACGGGTCTACCGGGCCCACCGTGCCATCGCATGCCAAAAGTGGGGGGAGCACGGGGGGGGGGCAGAGCGCATAGAATTATGGAAGTGGGCACGCGTGTGTGTGACCCCACCGCGCTCCTCCTGCTTTTGGCACGCGATGGCAAAAAGGTTAGCCATCACTGTTATAGGTCATCTAGTCCAACCCCCTGCTCAAGCAGGAGACCCTACACCATTTCTGACAAATGGCAGTCCAATCTTTTCTTGAATGTCTCAACTGATGAAGCTCCCACAACTTCCGAAGGCGACTTCTGTTCCATGGGTTGATGGTTCTCACTGTCAGAAGGTTCCTCCTTATTTCTAGATTGAATTTCTCCTTGGTCAGTTTCCATTCATTATTCCTAGTCTGGCCTTCAGGTGCTTTGGAAAATAACTTGACCCCCTCCACTCTGTGATAGCCTCTCAAGTATTGGAACGCTGCTATCCTGTCTCTCCTGGTCCTTCTCTTCACTAGACTAGCCATGCCCAGTTCCTGCAACCTTTCATTGTATGTTTTAGCCTCCAGTCCCCTCATCATCCTGGTTGCTCTTCTCTGCACTCTTTCCAGAGTCTCAACATCTTTTTTATAGTGTGGTGAACAAAACTGGATGCAGGACTCTAGGTGTGGTCTTACTAGGGCTTTATAGAGTGGTATTAGTACCTCAGTTGACCTTGATTGTATCCCTCTGTTAATGCAATTTAGGATTGCATTGGCTTTTTTAGCTGCCACTGCACACTGCTGGCTCCTATTTAGCTGACTGTCCCCTAAGACTCCAAGATCCCTCTCACAGTCACTGCTATTAAGCCTGGCTTCCCCCAGTTTGTATGTGTGCTTTTGGTTTTTCTTACCTAAGTGTAGGACTTGACTTTTCTCTACACTGAATTTCATTTTGTTAGATAGGGCCCAGTGTTCAAGTTTGTCAAAATCAATCTGGATCTTCAGCCTATCTTCTAGAGCAGTGATGGCTAACCTTTTTGCCATCACGTGCCAAAAGTGATGTGGAGCGCGGTGGGGTCACACGCAAGCATGCCCACATCCATAATTCTATGTGCCCCGCGCCCCCCATGCTCCCCCCCACTTTTGGCACAGTGGGCCCAGTAGGCCTGTTTTTCGCTCTCCCCAGGCTCCAGAACCTTTCTAGGAGCCTGGGGAGGGCAAAAACAGCCTTCCCCACTCCTCCAGAGGCCCTCAGGAGGCTGGAAACAGTGTGTTTCCTGACTTCTGGTGGGCCCAGAAGGCCCAAAAATTAGCTGGCCATCGCATGCATGCGTGCCGGAGCTGAGCTTGTGTGCCCATTGATATGGCTCCATGTGCCACCTGTGCCCACGATGTTTGAAGGCAAGCTGTTCCACTGGTTAATTGTCCTCACCGTTAGGAAGTTTCTCCTTAATTCCAACCATTAGTTTCCAACCATTGTTTTTTGTCCTGCCCTCTGGTGCTTTGGAGAATAATTTGGACCGCCTCTTCGTTGTGGCAGCCCCTCAAATACTGGAACACTCCAATCATACATCCCCAGCCCAGTCCTTCTTTTCACTAGACTAAACATATCCAATTCTTGCAACCGTTCTGTAGTAGAATGGTAGAATAGTGTCGATCGAAAGGTTGGCAGTTCAGCAGTTCGAATCCCTAGTGCCGTGTAACAGGGTGAGCTCCCTGCCAACCTAGCAGTTCGAAAGCATGTAAAAAATGCAAGTGGAAAAATAGGGACCACCTTTGGTGGGAAGGTAACAGCATTCTGTGCACCTTTGGCATTGAGTCATGGCGACCACATGACCACTGAGACGTCTTCAGACGACGCTGGCTCTTTGGCTTTGAAACGGAGATGAGCACCGTCCCCTAGAGTCGGGAACGACTAGCACATATGTGCTAGGGGAACCTTTACCCTTACCTACAGTCTTGGAAGATCTTTTCTATAGGTGTGAAAATAATAAAGAACTCAGTTTGGAAATGTTATCAGATGTCATTCTTGGTTTTGGACCTGAGCAGACTACATGAGTGTGGCTTCACTCATGAAAGAGGACTTCTCTCCTGGAGACATTATTTTCTGTGAACTTGCTATTTCTTTGGCTGGTTTTACAGGAAGTGTTTGAGGCAACCAAGATTCTGTGTGCTGTCAGAGGGTTGTGTTGCTTTGAGCTTGCTTGTTGGCCCTTGTGAAGGAAAAGGAAAACCAAGTGAAGTCTTTGGGCATGTAAGAAATAGATGAATTGATGAGGAATGACTAAGGGTTTCATTGATAAGGTTGCAAAACAGTTGGGTTGCAAGTGGTTGGATTGTCGTATTAGAGATGTGTACAATACAAAAGGAAGAAGAGGCAAAATAGCTATTCTCCCCACAATTTCTACTTCACCCAACCGCCTATTTTTAGAGAAAGTGTTCCCCTGCCTTCAAATAAAGACGGAAAATACATATCATCAACTTGTTGCTACATGTCACGCAACTACATTTCTTCCCAGTGTTGTATAACAACTCTTCTACAACTCTCAGTGTTGTATAACAACTCTTCTTCCCTCCCCACACAAAGAGGCCCATTGCACAATTTCCTTTCAAAGCAAACAACATTATACAAAGTACAGAAAGTGAGTAAATTGAAGGACTTGAAGGACTTAAGAACAGTACATTCAGTGGTGGGATTCAGCCAGTTTGCACCATTTCGGGAGAACCGGTTGTTAACTTTCTGAGCAGTTTGGAAAACTGGTTGTTGGAAGAAATCATTAGGGCAGAGAACTGGTTGTTAAATTATTTGAATCCCACCACTGAGTCCATTGGAAAAAAATAAAAGGCATGGGGTTAAAAACAATGAAAGGAATCATAGTTCATACCGAATCATTTCCTATTCTTCTCCATATTGTCAAGGTCTTTGGAGCTCTCTGAACCCAATTCACTTTTTTTCCTCCAAGAGTGATACTCACAGATTTTCTGAAATGGATGGGATATTTAGAAGAATTTCAGTGAATGATCTAGTTATCTTTAGAACCCATATATGTCTCTGTGTATGTTAGGACAGAGATAAGTAGTGTAGGGTAGAAACTGGGAGACTGGGGGTTCTAGTCCTGCCTTAGGCACAAAGACAGTTGGGTGACCTTGGGCTACTCACATTCTCTCAGTCCTAGAGAACCCTTCCAAAAATCTTGCAAAATAAATAAATAAATTGCAAGGACTTGTCCAGCAGTAACTAAGAGTAAACATTGACTCATTGGAAATCTCCAGATCTTCTCTTTCTAACAGCCTTCTGATGAACCAGTGAGGAGACAGGTCTCTTCACCAATGATGGAAAAAAAACCAATGAGTACCAAACAAATGTTTCCCATAAGGAATAATTTAGTAATTCACAAGGCAGCTGACACCGATATGTTCTAACTTGTGCATTGAGTACCAAAGAAGCAATGAATACCGGGACAAAATGTTCACATCAAATTTCACAGAGTACCAAATTCAATGAGTTTCAGAGCAGTTGAATACCAAAGAACCACTACAATTCATTTTTTGTGAACCGTAGCGATAGGCTTCCAGCTGAACATTTTAGTTGAAGGTTCACTTTGTAGGTTGAAATTGTCCTGTGTAAGAATTCAGTCAAAAGCCAATCTTTCCTACGGCGAGTAAATAGATTCTTCAGCGTCTCCCAACAAATTAGAGTAGGCGGTTTCTTACAATTACAATTGACTGATAGCAATTAAGATTGGAGGAAGGTGAAGAGGTTTGAGGAACACTATATCACTCAGTCTCTGCCTCTCCTTTCTACACAATAAAATAACATTAGAATGACAGATAAAATAGAATGAGCTGGAAGGGGCCTTGGAGGTCTTCTAGTCCAGTCCCCTGCTCAAGCAGGAGAACCTATACCATTTCCGATAAGTGACTGTCTAGATTCTTCCTAAAAACCTCCAGTGATGGAGCGCCTATGATTTCTGGTGGCAAGGTGTTCTACTTGTCCTCACTGTTGGGAAGTTTATCCTGAATTCCAGGTTGCTTCTCTCTTTGATCAGTTTCCAACCATTGTTTCTTGTCCTGCCCTCGGGTGCTTTGGAGAATAATTTGACCCCCTCTTCTTTATGGCAGCCCTTCAAATACTGGAATACTGTTATCATGTCACCCCTAATTCTTCTTTTCTTTAGACTAGCCAAACCCTTTGGACCCTGACACCAAATCCTGCAGCCGTTCTTCATACGTTTTAGTCCCCAGGCCTCTGGTCATCTTAGCTGCTCTTCTCTGAACTTTTTCCAAAGTCTCAACTTCTTTTTTTTGTAGTATGGTGACCAAAATTGGTAGCAGTATTCCAGATTTGGTCTTACTTAGGGTTTGATAAAGTGGTATTAGGACTTCACGGGATCTTTGATTCTATGCCTCTGTTTATACAACCCAGGACTGTAGTAGCTTTGTTGGCTGCTGCTGCTGCACCTTGCTGGCTCATATTCAAGCGATCATCCACTTGGACTCTAAGGCCCCTCTTACAGTTACTTAATGTGATTAAATGTGTTTCATGTTTTTTGATTACTTCCCAAAGATAATAAAACTGAGTTGAGGGATTGGCCAACCAATGCCTCCTGAACAATTTTGCTTCTTAGTTCCTATAGCCTAGTGGGCAAATGTAAGAGGTTGTACAGGACTTACAACAGTGGTGAAATTCAAAATTTTTACTACCGGTTCTGTGGGCGTGGCTTGGTGGGCGTGGCAGGGGAAGGATACTGCAGAATCCCCATTGTCTCCCCACTCCTGGGGGAAGGATATTGCAAAATCTCCATTCCCACTCCACTCTGGGGCCAGCCGATTCTCCGAACTACTCAAAATTTCCGCTATCGGTTCTCTGAACTACTCAAAATTTCCACTACCGGTTCTCTGAACTACTCAAAATTTCCACTACCCCGGGCTTATATTACCATATGTGGTGGACATGTGTAGAAGCCAAAAGATATTAGACTAAAATCCACACATGGTTAGAGAAAATGATTAAAAAGCACATTGATTTCAAACCAGAGATTTTTTTTATTAGTGATCTTACCAGAAACATATAACAGAGAACTGAGTTACCTGATTGTGAATGCATTGACAGCGGCTAGAATTGTGTTTGTTAAAAATTGGAAAAATGAGGAAATACCCAAACAAGATGAAGTTATTAGGAAAATTATGGAATGTGCTGAAATGAGCAAATTGACATTTGAAATTAGAGAACAGGAAGATAAACAATACTATAAGTTATGGGATTTATTTTATCAATGGCTAGCTAATAAAACATGGAAATGAAATGTGAAACATGAAATGGATGTTATAATATAATTTATGGAATTGATTTTAATGGGATGAAAATGCCATTTTTAAATGAATGATAAATGAGAATAATGATATAAAGATATATGTTAGATTGATTATATGAGAAATTAGAGAATTTGTAATGATGAATATGAGATGAAGCACAAAAGATTTGTAACAGACCGACACATTGCTTGTAATTGGAATGGATGATGGATGTTTTTATGTTTTGTTTAAAAAATAAAAAAACTTTAAAAAAAAAAAAATCCGCTACCGATTCTCCAGAACCTGTCAGAACCTGCTGGATTTCACCCCTGACTTACAACCATTTGTTCAGCGACTGTTCAAAGTTACAGTGGCACTGAAAAAAGTGACTTGTGACCATTTTTTTCACACCCATTGCAGAGTTCCCATGGACCCACAATAAAAATTCAGGAACTCGGTGACCAGCATGGATTCATCATGGTTGCAATGCCATGGGATCATGTGATTAGCTTTTGTGACCTTCTGACAAGCCAAGTCAGTGGGGACACCAGATTCACTTAATAACTGTGCTACTAACTGGCAAGAAAAGCCGTAAAAGGGGAGCAAAACTCACCTAACAATTGTCTCGCTGAGCAACAGGAATTTTGGGCTCAGTTGTGGTTGTACATCAAGGACTACCTGCAGTTTAAAATATTTAGAAAATAACTATAGGCCTGACACCCAAACACACACACAAACCAGGGGTGAGTTCTACTTATCTTTACTACCGGTTCGCATCGTGCCCTTGCGTGCGTGCTTGATTCACTCGCTTGCACGCCCTCTCTTCTGCGTATGCACAGATGGCCTCTGATGACATCCGGGTCAGTGGGCGGAGCCTCCCGAAGGTTTTACTACCGGTTCTTGTGAACTGGTCCGAACTGGGGGCAACCCACCACTGACACAAACACATAAATGTGCTGAGTTTAATCTTTGCAAACGGGATATCCTTTGCGTTATAGAATGTTGTGGCCCACCAGCAGCCTGCACGGATTGTTGCCGATTCCAATGACGAGGAGGCTAGTGTGGTGCTGCGCTAGCAGCCTGCGCAGCCGGCGCTCGAGTCGGACAGTGAGGAGGCTGAAGAAGATGTGGTGCCAGAGGCAGGGATTCAGCCAGGGCCTTCAGAACCTCCAGAGGTTCCTTTAAGTGCAGAGGATGAAGTGGAGGAGCCTCTTCTCAATGCACGAGCATGCAGAGTTGCCAAAAGGCAGGAGTGGTTACTCAGGAGGAGGTCTCCTCAAGAGTAAGGCATGGGGCTAATTGGCCACTCCCTTAGCCTATTTAGGTTTGCACACAGCTTGTAAAAAACTGCAGGAAACAACGTGTTCGTTCGCTGATCATTGAGTTTGGATTTTCTCTGCAAACCTGGCTTCTGGGCTTTCTGCCAACTTTTGTAAGACTCTATCTTATCTGTGGAATTTCTGGCAGGTTGTTAAGAACGTTTTATTAACAGCCTGCATTTGCAAAAGACTGAGTTTTGTTCAGAGTTTGTGTGTGCTACATTCTTTGGGATCCATAGCTGGGGTAGAACATAGAGGGAGAGGAAGTTTGCGGTATGAATTCTCTTGACGCAAACGGTTTTGAGGACCAGAAGCAACACATATCCAACGAAGGTGTCGTGCTGCTTTGGCAGATTGCTTGGTTTGAATTTTTTTTTTTTTTTTTTACTGAATCTTTCGGGCTGCCCAGGACAAATTGAACATAACCTTCTCCGTCTTAGACTCCGTCTGTGCTCTCGAAAGTTAGTCTTGGTAGCAAAGCTGGCAAACTCCCATTTTGAAAAAGCTAGTTTAAGACATCCTGGGTGGATGTGACAATCATCCTTCCTCTATGTTCCTTTGTATTACACACACACACACACACACACACA
>WNWU01000044.1:3281397-3297925 GCA_012654045.1 Ptyas mucosa | reverse complement strand
CCTTCCCTTCCCTTCCCTTCCCTTCCCTTCCCTTCCCTTCCCTTCCCTTCCCCCTCCTCCCCTCTTTTCCTTCCTTCCTTCCTTCCTTCCTTCCTTCCTTCCTTCCTTCCTTCACATATCACATATGTAAAATACATATGTGATAAATACAAAAGAATCAATATTCAGATAAATACATTACCTTTGCAGAATAAATGGGTTATAAACTGTTTCTTAGCTCAACTGCCTTAACTAACAACATTGCATTTATGCAATGAATAGATTAGAGACCAGAAGGAAACAGGAAGGACCATCTGCGATTCAGATCCCAGTGGGCTATTCTTTCAGGTAGGAATGTTAAATATCTAACTATACAGTGGGCAGTCAAATAAAACAAAAGCAATGTCTTCGGTGGCTGGGCACCACCAATACATGTCCTCTCATGATTTGTCAGGTGGTGGAAACACCCATTATTGGCCATGGAGTAGAATAGGACCTTTTAAAGATTTGGGTCAAACCCATTACCAATGTCAAGTGCTGGGGAAATCAGGAGATTCAGGCAGTTCAAATGAGTGTAGCAAGCTATAAGAATCTGGCCAACTAACGGTCAAGGGGAATGAGTGGGAGATAAGAGAGATATTTAAGTGGAACCTGGACTTGCGGGAATACACTAGGAAGAAGAAGATAAGAGAGACATTTAAGGTGGGTTAGACTTACCGTGTTTCCCCAAAAATAAGACCTGGTTTTATCTTAATTTTTGCTCCAAAAGAAATATTAGGGCTTATTTTCTGGTTAGGTCTTATTTTGGGGAAAATACGGTACTAAATGCATCCATCTGGCTGACAATCTTAACTGGGGCTTATTTTGGAGGTAGGGCAGTGGTGAAATCTGAACCGCTTTACTACTGGTTCGCCGGCTGTGCATGCCCGCTGCACGCCAAATACGCGCTGTGCGAGCGCATGTGCAGTACGCACCAAATGTGAAGTGCGCGTGTGTGCAGTGCATGCCAAAAGGAGGCATGGGGTAAGTAGAACAGCACGCGCGGGGTGTGTGTGTGTTTGAGATCAGCTGTGGCGTGCAATTTTTTTTTTTACTTTTAAAAACACTTTTTACAACCTATTCGGGCAAGAACCGGTAGTAAAAAAATGCTAAAAAAGTTTTTAAAAAAGTTCCCACAATCTCACGTTGCTCACCTGATCGTTTTTTACATTTTTTACTACCGGTTCAGCGAATCAGTAGCCTTTTTTACTACCGGTTTGGGCGAACAGGACTGAACCGGGAGCATTTCACTCCTGGGGTAGGGCTTATATTACGAGCATCCTGAAAAATCATGCTAGGATTTATTTTCCGGTTTGGGTCATTTTTGGGGAAACAGGGTAGATCTCTTACAAGCATGTAGGGTTTCCTGACTTATGATCTGCTTGACCTCTCCCTCAGGCTCAGCCTGGTCATCTCCTATAGCCAAGTGTTTTACAGATTGGGAAACATTTTTGTTCTTAAGCAATCAACTTAAAAGACCTATTTTTTTTTTAAACCAATAACTCCATGTCTAGGAATCTTTGTTTAAAAAATTCTCCTGCCTGGAAACAGTTGAGAGTAAATATTGGGCACATCATATACAGTATTGTGTTTTTCATTATTAATCAGCCACTGATTTACTAATACATTGGTAATTTAGACCATAGAGTCCAATAGTAGTTTACTTTTTTTTTTTTTTTGTAAATATTGAAATGGATAGCCATCTTTAGATTTCTTTATTTAACTATTTGGAGCAAGGGTTATAGACATGCTCAAATAGAAAATAGAACACAATGTTAAAAAAGTAAAGCACGGAGGAATAAACAAGGGATCTAAAAAAAAATATTAGGAAATTGGAGCTTTATGATATACCATAATAAATTATGAATGATGAAAGGGTCACAAGACCATGCAACATAAACCACCGCATAAAATTATAAGATGCGAAGATTGAGTCAAAACTGAGAATCTATTCTGCTTTAAATACCCCATGAAATTAAAGATACGAACTCTGTACATTAAAAAAAGAACATAAATTTTGAATGGAGTACAAATCCACCTATTAAGTCATGGTTTTCAGGAATGGCTTTTTCACTTTGAATTAAATTCTGTGTCAGAATTATTTTAAGGTTTTTCTAGATCTACGAGCTACTTCCGTAACCTGGTTAACTCTTCTTCCAAGCAAAAAATCAGACCATCTTTCCACTAAGGTCACACTAAATGATGTGCTTTCATTTTCCTGCTGGTGTTTCAAATTTTTAAAAGTAGGACAGGAGGATCTCGACCCCAGCTCCCTCGTCCTTCGGTGTGATGGCTGCATGCACCAAATGAATTGAGGGGGAATAAATTGTGTTTGCTCCAAATTCATATTTTCTTTTTAGGAAATTAAAGCACTGGTTAATAAAAAGAAGACAAGATTTAAAGTTCAGACTGCCCCGGGAGCTGTTGAAACAGTTTTACAGAGGAAAGAATAGAGTAGAGTAGAGTAGAGTAGAGTAGAGTAGAGTAGAGTAGAGTAGAGTAGAGTAGAGTAGAGTAGAACAGAGTAGAACAGAACAGAACAGAACAGAATAGAACAGAACAGAATAACAGAGTTGGAAGGGACCTTGGAGGTCTTCTAGTCCAACCCCCTCCTTAGGCAGGAAACCCTACACCACTTCAGACAAATGAACATCTTAAAAACTTCCAGTGTTGGAGCATTCACAACTTCTGGAGGCAAGTTGTTCCACTGATTAATTGTTCTAACTGTCAGGAAATTTCTCCTTAGTTCTAGGTTGCTTCTCTCCTTGATTAGTTTCCACCCATTGCTTCTTGTCCTGCCCTCAGGTGCTTTGGAGAATAGCTTGACTCCCTCTTCTTTGGGGCAGCCCCTGAGATATTGGAACACTGCTATCATGTCTCCCCTAGTCCTCCTTTTCACTAGACTAGCCATACCCAGTTCCTGCAACCGTTCTTCATATGTTTTAGCCTCCAGCCCCCTAATCATCTTGTCGTGGCGACCAAAACTGAATACAGATAGTCCTCAATTTTTGATCGCAATTGAGCCCAACATTTCTGTTGTTGAGTAAAACATTGGTTAAGTCAGTTTTGTCCCATTTTCTTACCTCTCTTGCCATAGTTGTTACAGGTAAATGAATTGCTGCAATTGTTAAATTAGTAGTGTGGTTGTTGAGGGTTGTCAAGGACCACTTGCATCACTGTCTGGTTTGGTACAGCAACCAAGCAGGACAAGTACAGACTCCAATGGATAGTCAAGGGCTGAGAAAATATCTACAGACCCCTCACATCCTGGACATAAACTGTTTGAACTCCTCCTCTCGGGATGCTACTATACAGGTAGTCCTCGACTTACAACAGTTCATTTAATGAGTGTTCAAAGCAGTGGTGGGTTGCCCGTGCTTTCCACCTGTTCTATAGAACCGGTAGTAAAACCGGCGGGAGGCTCCGCCCACTGACCCCGATGTCATCAAAACGCTTCTGCGCATTACCGTTGCGAACCAGTAATAAAGGTAAGTAGAACCCAGCCCTGGTTCAAAGTTACAGTGGCACTGGAAAAATGACTTATGACCATTTTTCACAATTACGACCTTTGAACCATCCCCATGATCACGTGATCAAAATTCAGATGGTTGGCAGTTGGTTCATATTTATGACCGTTGCTGTGTCCCAAGTGCATCTGACCGCTTTTTGTGACCTTCTGACAAGCAAAGTCAATGGGGAAAATCAGATTCACTTCGCAACCAGGTTGCTAACTTACCAACTGCAGTGATTTACTTAACAACATGGCAAGAAAGATCGTTGGAACGGGGCAAAATTCACTTAACAAATGTCTCACTTAGCAGCAGAAATTTTGGGTTCTATTCTGGTCTTAGGTCAAGGACTACTAAATGGAACAGGCGTTGCCTTCAGAAGTTGTGGGAGCTTCATCACTGAAGGCTTTCAAGAAGAGACTGGACTGCCATCTGTCAGAAATGGCATAGGGTCTCCTGTTTGGGCACGGTGTTGGACTAGATGACCTACAAGGTCCCTTCCAACCGTTAACCCACTGAACCTTTTTGGCACCGAATGCCCAACCAGCATGCACTTGCATGTGTGCGCTGGAGCACCAGAAACCCAAAGACCAGCTGGCCAGCATGTGCATGCCTGTTTTTTGGCTGGTTTTGGTCATTTTTGGACTGTTTTCAGGCCATTTTTGGGGCCATTTCCGGGCCATTTTCACACACTTTTGCCTGTGAAGACCAGGTGGTTAGCACACATGTGCATGCCAGAAATCAGAAGAGCATCTGGCACCGGTGCGCGTGCCCACAAAAAGGACTCAGTGTGCCACCTCTGGCACACGTGCCATAGGTTCTCCATCACGGTGTTAACCTGTTAAGCCTGTAGGACACCACATGCCAAAACAACTAGACACAGGGATAATTTTTCACTCATGCTATCACTCTGTGAACACCTTGATTCCCACAGCGCAGTTTATGACTTATGCCTAAGGAGATTTATCCATGTAGTAGGGCTGTATTGCGATTACCCTTCTCATACTTCCCATTGCCTTTACCTATTGGTATTTTAGGATTTATATAATTTTGTTGTTTGTTATGTACCCTTTCTCTTCTGCACCGGAGAAAATTCCTTGTGTGTCCAATCACACTTGGCCAAAAAGAGAATATTCTGTTCTATTCTATTCTATTCTTTTTTTAAAAAAAAAACCTTTAGGGATCTAACCCCCTTATACGGTCTGGCTAGAGTAAAGCAGGTGATTTTATTTTAAAATCAATACACTCCTTACATTACAGCTGTGATTTTCATACAAGACTTTCTTCCTTTTAATCAATACTGAAACTGCAGCTCGCCAGCCCAATTTCCGTGCAGTTACTGAATGAGCAAAAGCCATTGTGGGCTATCGATTTTGTCCCCCTCATTCATCAGGTAAGGTCTTGTGTAATTGAACAACACGCAGCCAGAGTAAAAGGTAAGGCTTGCAGAAGTGGGAATCTCTGCTCGATTCACTCTTTGCTCCAAAAGATTTGACTGGCATCAAGTTAAAAAAAAAAAAAACACCAGTTGAGGTTGAAGATTCGTTCTTCCGAGCTTGTGGGTTAATTTCGGAACTTTTCGTTACCAGGCTAGGAAACTTCATCAACGGAGTTTAGGGGATCATTAAAGGTGAATATTTGTAGCTCAGGGTTGTAAGGAGAGTACTTGGTGCTCTCTTGCTTTCTTGCAGACGTTTCATTGCCCAAACTAGATAACATCATCAGTGCTAAAGGAGGAGTGCTGTTTGTTGGTCGGTTTATATTGTGGTGTTTTGCTTGTTTGTGTGACAGACAATGTGACAATCCTAAAGGTAAAGGTAAAGGTTTCCCTCGCACATATGTGCTAGTCGTTCCCGACTCTAGGAGGCGGTGCTCATCTCCGTTTCAAAGCCGAAGAGCCAGCGCTGTCCGAAGACGCCTCCGTGGTCATGTGGCCGGCATGACTAAGCGCCAAAGGCACACGGAACACTTTTACCTTCCCACCAAAGGTGGTCCCTATTTTTTCTACTTGCATTTTTTACGTGCTTTCAAATTGCTAGGTTGGCAGAAACTGGGACAAGTAACGGGAGCTCACCCCGTTACACATCACTAGGGATTCGAACCGCTGAACTGCCGACCTTTCGATCGACAAGCTCAGCGTCTTAGCCACTGAGGCACCGCATCCCTATAGTGACAATCCAGGCCAAATCTCAAAATGCCCGGGAATTTCTAGATGAACTGGCACTCTGACAAGTCAGCCATCAACAGACACATAGAGATTAACAACATCTACAGACTCTGCAAAAGAGACACTCAATCAGCCCAAAGGAGAAAAAGACTTCAGTACCTCTCCACCAATAATCATCAACCAGATCAGCATAAATCAGATGCGTCATGCACTGGCCATGCCTACCCCTGCTTTAGTGAAGGGGAAAAAAGTCACGATACATCACGGGATGACATGACGATGCAAGTTTGATGCCCCTGGCATAGATTAACTCCAAGGTTAACTTCAGACTAACAATCAAGTAAACAACACCGCAGTTAAGATACTGTTCTGACCTAAGCTTCCTTAAAAAGAAGGAAGCAGAATCTTGGTCCCAGCCAAACCCCTTTTATTTACACAACTGTGAATTCCTTTCATTCATAGTCAGCAAGGCTTGGTAAACAGTCTTTCAGAGGAATATTTATCAACACACCTTATCTCTCTTGGAAAGCTGCCAGATAACTAGTTTCCAAATGCAGGGCAAGGGAAAACTTGGCACAGAGTCTCTTATAGTCATGAACAAAACTTTCCACTCTCGAAACGACCGAATTGTTTTCTGCAAAAGGCCACTCTCCGTTCGTTCCTCTTTTGTTTCCTATGGGAGGGGCCAATCATCTCCAAGGTGTGGCTTTACCCCCAAGTCAACCCTGCTTTCTTAGTTGTTCTTGTCTTCTGGCAGCTCTGTGCATGTGCACACTGGGAACAGGCTCCAGCTGTTCCTCTGCCTCGCTGCTGGCTAGCTCCTTCTCTGCCTCCGATGCAGAGCCCTCGTCCGAGCTTTCCCCAGCCCCCAGGACTGGCCCATGTTCCTCCCCAACCTCTTCACTGTCCGATTCTGCTGCCACTGGCGGGCCACAACAGAAACTGCCAAAGAGCAACCCCACCAGCCCCACCAAAGAATCCCTAAGACCACCCACACCCACACAGACAGGCAAGTCACCAGAATATAAACTTGTCAGCAAACAGCACTCCTTACTACGGTAGCACTGATGATGTTACCTAGTTAGGGTAATGAAACGTCTGCAAGAAGACAAGCAAGCTCAGAAAGCACCAAGGACCCCTCAGTTTAGGGATGTCAGTGTTCTTCTGTTTAGAAGGGCTTCAGGTGTGGGTGTGTCAAATCTTGTCATGGGTCAGATGTCAATCATCACTGAGAATCTTGCGATGGGTCTTGTGATGGGGAAGTTACATCACGTGAGGGTCATTGGGAGGTGAAATGCTGGGTTGGTTAAGGGTCAGTGCTGTCTCTGGTTGGCTGTGTGGTTGATTTGGATTCTGAGGGGGTCGTAGGTTGGTTGTAGGACAATGTGTCTGTTGATGGAATTGCTTGTGGAGTGGCAGGTTTCGATGAACTCATGAGTGTGGTGCGTGGTGGCATGGCACTTTATAGATATTCTAATCAAATGGCAAAGGTGATAATAAACGGAGAGACAACAGAAAAAATTAGCATAACAAAGGGTATAAGACAAGGATTGTTTTTGTTATTTATCTTAACGCTAGAAGAAGTATGACTTGGACAGATTAGACAAGCCCAAGAAATAAAAGGCCTGAAAATTAAAAAAGGAACAATATAAAGTACAAGCATTTGCAGACGGCTTGGTATTTATTTTAGAGGAACCATTGGAAACGGGACCCAAACTAGTTCAGAAAATAGAAGAATTTGGTACAGTGGCAGGACTCAAAATAAATAAGGATAAGGCAAAGATAATACCAAAAAAACCTTACGAACAAACAGAAAAATGAGTTGAAGGGCATGCAGATGACTAAAAAGGCATTTTTTTTGTGTGTGTTCAGTGGTGAAATGTAAAATTTGTTACTACTGATTCTGTGGGCGTGGCTTGATGGGGGGGCTAATGTGACTGGGTGGGCGTGGCCAACCTTTTTTCTTACTTTTAAAAGCATTTTTTTTCTACAATCTCTTCGGCTGAAGTGGTTGCAGAAAAAAATGCTTTTAAAAGCCGCTGACGATCAGGCAACTCAGCTGGGATCACCAGAGGCTTTTATAAGCATTTTTTTCTGCAACCTCTTTGGCTGAAGAAGTTGTAGGGAAAAAAAAATGCTTTTAAAAGCCTCTGACGATCCCAGCTGAGCCGCGCGATCATTAGAGGCTTTTTTAAAAAAAACATTTTTAAAAGCATTTTTTCAGCCAAAGAGGTTGTAGAAAAAATGCTTTTAAAAATAAAAAAAACCCCAGCCTCTGAATGATCGCGCAGCTCAGGCACAGGGATTTTTGCTACCGGTTCTCCGAACCACCCGCCTCCATCGCTACCAGATCAGGCGATCCGGTCCGAACCAGGAGCATTTCACTCCTGTTTGTGTTACGTTGACCAGAATTGTATGCAGTATTCGAGGTGTGGCCTCCCTAACATGGTATAAAGTGGTACTATCACTTCTCGTGATCTTCTGTTTTTCTGATGTTAAGCTGAGCAACTTTTCTTGTGGCTCCACAAAAGAGAGAAAAAAATAAAATAAGAAAAACTGCTGGAGTGAGTGAAACTTAGATTGCCGCCTTTGGAGCATGTCAACCTTCTTAAAACCTTGCTGGATTGAGGAGTAGCTTATGAAGGGAGGATTTGAGGAAAGCTGCATTTTGAAATGTCAAGTTTTAGTCACCTTTGGAATTTATGCATTCTTTTGAGCCGGCAAGAGTTACCAACCCCCATTGGAAGGTCAACAATATCACACACATTAATCCCAAGAAAATAACAATGTTCCACATTGTGAACATGTCCTTCAAACTAGTTTTTTCCCCCCTTCCTCTGTCCCCCACCCTTAAGGTGGGACTGGAACAGGTCTGCCCTCCTGGGTTTTTTTCCCAGTGTGGTCCTTGAGCCTCTTTTCATTCAAAACTATAAGAATAGACTAGAACAGAATTCTTTATTGGCCAAGTGTGATTGGACACACAAGGAATTTGTCTTTGGTGCATAGGCTCTCAGTGTACGTAAAAGAAAAGATACATTCGTCAAGAATCATAAGGTACAACACTTAATGATAGTCATAGGCTACAAATAAGCAATCAAATCATACTAGGAAACAATATCAATTGTGAGGATAGAAGCAACAAAGTTACAGTTATAAGTGAGAGGAGATGGATGATAGGAACGATGAGAAGATTAATAGTAATTGTAATGCAGACTTAGTGAATAGTTTTACAGTGTTGAGGGAATTATTTGTTTAGTAGGGTGATGGCGTTCAGGGAAAAACTGTCCTTGTGTCTAGTTGTTCTGGTGTGCCGTGCTCTATAGCATCGTTTTGAGGGTAGAGGTTGAAACAGTTTATGTCCAGGATGTGAGGGGTCTGTAGATATTTTCACAGCCCTCTTTTTGACTCGTGCAGTACACAGATCCTCCATGGAAGGCAGGTTGGTAGCCATTGTCTTTTCTGCAGTTCTAATTATCCTCTGAAGCCTGTGTCTGTCTTGTTGAGTTGCAGAACCAAACCAGACAGTTATAGAGGTGCAGATGACAGACTCAACAATTCCTCTGTAGAACTGAATCAGCAGCTCCTTGGGCAGTTTGAGCTTCCTGAGTTGGCGCAGAAAGAACATTCTTTGTTGTGCTTTTTTGATGATGTTTTTGATATTAGCTGTCCGTTTTAGATCTTGCGATATGGTAGAACCTAGAAATTGGAAGGTCTCTGCTGTGACAATACTATATACTGTGTTGACTGGTATTGTGAGAGGTGGAAGTATGGAAGGGTTTCTCCTAAAACCATCATTTCTACGGTTTTGAGTGTGTTCAGTTCCAGATTGTTCCGGTTGCATTACGAGGCTAGTTGTTCAACCTCCCATCTGTATGCGGATTCATCATTGTCTCGAATGAGACCAATCACTGTTGTGTCATCTGCGAACTTCAGTTGTTTAACAGATGGAACGTGCAATCCTTTGCTAATCCTGAAGCCCATTTTCAACTAAACTCTGCCTTCTGCCCAATTTCCCCTTTGCTTTGTGAGCTGCTTAGCGGCTGCAGATTCACTTTCATGCCGTTGTTATTACAGCCACAGAAATTGTCCTGGCTGGCTGCGTGGTTTAGATTTAAACAAATTCTTGGGACCAGGAAGAGAGGACACATTGACAAGCAAGGCCACATCTCTGCAAGGTGACCTTGGAGCAGGAAGAGGGAAGATTACGATTTAATTTCTGCTCCTTTTCTACTAGATGATTCTGAAATAGGGAGTTCTTAATGTTTTTCCCTGCAACAGGCATCCTGTTGGGGAGATTGGCTGGAAGAAAGTAAGTACCCCAACCATGTCTACTGTCAACTTGCAAAGCTTTCCAGACCAGCTTTCAAGTTGCCATAAGCAGGAGGGGGAGAACTGACAAAGCTGCTTCACATCTTCACATCTACAACTGGAGAATGGAACTTAACTTGAGTCTTCTTGGGGTCAGTCCAATACTTTGAGCACCTTCCCTCTTTTGGACTTTGCCTTTAACTTTAACAGATTAACAGAGTTGGAAGGGACCTTGTAGGTCATCTAGTCCAACCTCCTGCCCAAGCAGGAGACCCTACACCATCCCCCACAAATGGCAATCCAATCTCCCCTTGAAAGCCTCCAGTGATGAAGCTCCCACGACTTCCGAAGGCAACTTCCGTTCCATGGGTTGATTGTTCTCACCGTCAGAAAATCTCTCCTTATTTCCAGATTGAGTCTCTCCTTGCTCAGTTTCCATCCATTTCGTTTTCCCTTCCTGTGTGCATTTTGCCAAAGTTGAAACTCCCTCTCCGATCCCCCCGTGTGTTTTTAGGAACAATTAAAAAATGGCAGATCCCGCTTCCAAAAATTCTGGAGCGGATTCCTTCCATCTGCATTGGGATTATAGCTCCCAGAATTCTATCAAACCAGGAGCGATATAGCGATCTGCCGATGGGACCTATTTTAAAATTCAATCCTTGGGATAATTTGCTCTATTATTCCTTTAAAACATCAACTGACAACTTCCTTTTGAGAGGAGAATATTTAGGCCAATTGCTTTTACCTGGCTTAATGCTTGTGGCTAGCAAGCAAAGCCACTCTATCACGTGGGATTCTCCCAACTAATCTTCACGTTGCAGAACAATTAATCTTTGCTTAGTGAGTCAGAGACGTGCCTGTTTCCTGTTTAATTTTTCAGAGCATTTAAAAAAAAATGCACCTCTGTGAAAACAATTCTGGATTTGGTGCCTTCTCTGCCTTGATCTGTTTCAATAAAAAAATTAACTATAATTGACTTCGTTTTGTGAAAGGGTGCTATCCCTGATGCTAAGAGGGTTTGATTAAATGACAAGTGGATGCACTTTCATCTTTATGAAGGGCCCTTAATCATGGCTTCCCTTTAAAGGTTGTTCAGCAAACAGATTTAAAACGGTTGGTACCAAAAAACGTCATGCTGTTTGGGTTTCATGTTAGACGCGGGAGGGAATATTGGAAAATATTTTATTTTCAGCCGTAGTTTCGGATCAAGGATGACATTGATGGTTTTTCTACATACCTATTTAGTATAACTACTTTTTTTAAAAAAATTGATTTATATGCCGCCCTTCTCCGGAGACTCAAGGCAGCTTACAATGCGTTAAGCAATAGCCTTCATACTTTTGTATATTTATACAAAGTCAGCTTATTGCCCCCACAATCTGGGTCCTCATTTTACCTACCTTAGAAAGGATGGAAGGCTGAGTCAACCTCGAGCCTGATGGGATTTGAACTTGCAGTAATTGCAGGCAGCTGAATGTTAATTACAGTGCTTAGTCCGCCATGCCACCAGCCTCTTATTTTGCTGTTCTATATTACACACGTGTGTTTTGAAAATTAGGAAGCCATTCCATCCTACCTCTCAATCAAAAGCTGCTCGCGGTGACCTTAAACCAAAAAATAAAATAAAAATCCCTCTTGAAATACGTGTACAAGAAGCAACAGAGATAAATATGAAACGTGAAGTGGACGTTGAGATAAAATAAGTGAAATATTTCTTTTATGAAAATAGCTTTGGTCATATATTGATATTTTGAAGATGGGATTGAGCACAAAAGGATGTTAACCGATCGATATACTGTCCGTAATTGTTTGCAATGATGATGGTTTTATGTTTTATTTTTGTTCTAAAATAATAAAAAAAAAATGCTTTTGAAAAAAGAAGCAACAGAAGCCCAGAGGGCAAGTTAGCAAAAAACAGCTGCAGTTTCATAAAATAGGACTTCCAAAAAGTGATTGAGCATGCATAAAGTTATGGGTGGCTCCAGATTTCACATTTGGAAGTGAAATCTTTTTAGTTGCATGTTTTGAAAAGGAAGAGAGCTCTGTATCAGTCAGATCCAGGGGTGGAACCCCCTGCTGGGGGTTCGCAGGGGTTTGAGAGAACCTCTAGCTAAGATTCTGTGCAGTTCGGAGAACCCCCAAATCCCACTTCTGGCTGGCCCCGCCCACCCCACCCCACCCCTCCCAGGAGTCCCCACATGACCTGTTTTGGATGCAGGTAAGTGCAGGGGGTGTGCGGAGGCTCGGGGAGGATGAAAAACGGGCCTACTGGAAATTCAGGAAGGCTGGAAACGGGCCTGTTTTCAGCCTCCAGAGGGCCTCCGGAGCCTGGAGAGGCCGTTTTCGCCCTCCCAGAGGCTTGGGGAAAGCCTCTGGAGCCGGGAAGGGCAAAAACACCTCCCCACCATGGTGCAGAAGGCCAACTAGGCCACGCCCATCATGGCCACGCCCACCCAGCAACCGGGCAGAGAACCCCTTGCTAAAATTTTTGAAGCCCATCCCTGGTCAGATTTTCTGGAAACATTGACCATTCTAATCCAATCATGCTGTCAAAGGGCACATATTTTGATTGGGAGCTGCTGAGAGTTGGTTGAAAGATGGATGGCTATATAAATGTTTTAAATAAATGAATGTCTTCTACTTTCTGCTCCTTTCATATTGTATCTTGAAGAACCCCAATGTAAACTACCGGTCTTTATCCTGGGCATTTAGCACACATCTATCTATCTGCTTTCTACAATTTGAAACCATATTTCATAGACAATTATTCCAGATCTTTGGAAAGTCTAATTCGTTTGGCATGGTTTCCATCTAGATTAGGGATCTCCAACCTTGGCAACTTTAAGACTTGTGGACTTCAACTCCTAGAATTCCTCAGGCTGAGGAATTCTGGGAGTTGAAGTCCACAAGTCTTAAAGTTGCCAAGGTTGGAGACCCCTGAAATAGATAGACTCACCTGGAAATAGTAATGCTAGAATTCTGTGAATCCAGTTTCTATGTTGAGCGGCAAGTATTAAAATAAAGGTAACAGCTGAAATTTTGAGGGATTGTTAAAGATTCTTGGCAATCTCTGTCCCGGGACCTAATGTGATTACAGCATTTTTCCAAATCTTGCAAAAAATCTGCATTCTCACCCCAAATTTTGTATCATTTCAAATTCCTCCTGTGAGATCTTTAAAAGTTTAGTCTTAAGTGTCAGATGTGAGCCATTTTTCTTGTCTTCATTAAACTTTTCTTAATTTGAGGATCCTGTAGACACCATCTATGAGCCACGGTGGCGCAGTGGTTAGAGTGCAGTACTGCAGGCTACTTCTGCTGCTGCCGGCTGCCTGTAATTTGGCAGTTTGAATCTCACCAGGCTCAAGGTTGACTCAGTCTTCCATCCTTCCAAGGTGGGTAAAATGAGGACCCAGATTGTTGGGGGAAAGATGCCGACTCTGTAAACTGCTTAGAAAGGGCTGTAAAAGCACTGTGAAGCGGTATATAAGTATTGCTATTGCTATCTAAGTGGAGGCTGAGGGTCCCACGGAATCCCTACTGCTAAATTATGAGGTAGGAAAATCCGTCCCCTCTCAAAATAGGCCAATGAGATGCGGAGTTGCTAAGTGACCAAGGAATGCTGACAGGTCATTGGAGGAGTTAGGAGAAAGTAAAGAAGAAAAAAAACAGGAATAGGAATGAAATATCTGGAAGAGAACGTTTGTGCCAGATTGGAATTCTTAACAAAAATATTCCATGCTGTGACATTTTGTGGCAGGCCTTGCTTCCTGAGGGTCAGTGCCAACATCCTACATGTTTCTTCCAGTTATACAGTGGAATTCATTGTCCTCCTCGGTGGTCAGTGGGATAGGGCTATTTGTGCTTTTGCTTTCCCCCCGCAACCCTTGAGAGGGCAGGGAGAGAGGGAGGCAGCATCCTTGCAAATATGATGCATTGACTTGGTGCCAACCATCTCCACTTTTATTTCTTCATTTATATCCTGCCTTTATTGTTTTTACAAATAACTCAAGGCAGTGAACACACACAATATTGCTTCCTCCTCCTATTTTCCCCACAACTGTGAGGTGAGTTGGGCTGAGAGAGAGAGGGACTGGCCCAAAGTCACGCCATTGGCTTTCATGGCTAAGGTGGAACTTGAACTTGCGACTTCTGCTTTCTAACCTGGTGCCTTAACCACTAGACCAAGGGTCAGCAAACTTAAACACTCAAAGAGCCACAAAGGTCCTAACCGGAAGCCCCCATTCAATTCTGGAGCCGACTGGAAGTCTGGTTCCCCCACCATAGAGTCTCCTCCTAGCACAGCATCCTTTTTCCTCTACCTGTCCTAACCGAAAGCCCTATCAATTGTGGAGTCGACCAGCAACAGGGAGCCACAGCAGAGGGATGAAAAAGTCACACGCGGCTCCAGAGCTGCGGGTTGCTGACCCCTGCACTAGACCAATCTGGCTCTCAATTTCCAAGGAACAGCACTTGGCCATTACTTGAGTGGTTGAACCTGAACATGCAAGAGAAATGCTTGGTTAGATGCCTTTTGTGTTTCTATCAGCAGCTCCTTCCCCCTGCTGTGATGTAATTAATGGACGCATCCAGTGTGTGAGATTTGTCAGCCTACGAGGAAGTTAGGAAGTTACCATCTGTTGCAACCCTGGTCCAGCTGGATTTTATTTATTTGGTCCATAGCCAGACCTGACTTTTAAGAAGAATGACCCGATGGTGAAGGTTCAAGCCTAAAGGAAGGCAGAGCCTGGGCAAAGAGGTGGAAGAAACTTGGTGAAAATCAGTATAATGGAATTGCATGTACCTTTAAGCCGAATTAAGGGATGTGATGGTTCAGCGGTTAAAGGCGCTGAACTTGTCTGCTGGAGAGCTGACAGCCCAGGTTCGAGACCCGAGCTCCACATGATGGGGAGAGCTCCTGTTTCTTGCCCCAGCTCCTTCCACCTAGGAGTTCAAAAGCATGCATATGCAAGTAGATTAGTAGGTACCACTTTGGTGGGAAGGTAATAACACCATTCCCTGCACCTTTGGCATATAGCCCTGCTTGGCCACATGACAAATGGAAATTGTCTTTGGACAACACTGGCTCCCTTGGCCAAGAAAGGGAGATGAGCACCATGTGCTAGAATCTGACATGATTGACAGGGAAACCTTTACCTTTTTTTCATCTTAAGCTGAATTAATTAAATATAATTAGCTTGGCTGAACTTCCAGAAATCCTTTCTAGGAGAAAAGAGAATGTCCCAGGATGCATGCATGGTATCAAAATGTTCTGTTACCAGATCCTGGTTGATCTGCTGGGAATCTTCATACTTTGCCAAGCTACTTTTATTCCACTGGCTGAACAAATTCAAAGAAACGAATGCAGATG
Source organism: Ptyas mucosa (assembly GCA_012654045.1). Classification (NCBI taxonomy): domain Eukaryota; kingdom Metazoa; phylum Chordata; class Lepidosauria; order Squamata; family Colubridae; genus Ptyas; species Ptyas mucosa. The sequence goes on along the minus strand of WNWU01000044.1, from coordinate 3,282,555 downwards.
TCAGGCAGGAAGTATGAAATGGAATCGACAGTGATGATTGAGGCTAGGCATATCTGCAGGATGTGGTGAAGAAAAAGTCAAGATGTTGTGTAGTTCTAAGATGTTGTGCTTATAACTCTGCCTCTACTTGCATCACAAGTAGCCAAACCTTGTATACTCCTGTTTCTAATGTTTCACTTATTTGGTCTTAAATAGGCTCAAGATACGGAAGGATCTTGACAGACTTGAACATTGGGCGCTATCTAACAAAATGAAATTCAACAGTGAAAAAAGCAAGGTTCTGCATTTAGGGAAGAAAAACAAAAGGCACAGGTACCATATATGTGGTACCTTGCTCAATAGTAGTAACTGTGAGAGGGATCTTGGAGTCCTAGTGGACGACCATTTAAATATGAGCCAGCCGTGTGCAGCAGCTGCCAAGAAAGCCAACACAGTTCTGGGCTGCATAAACAGAGGGATAGAATCGAGATCACGTGAAGTGTTAATACCATTTTATAATGCCTTGATAAAGCCACACTTGGAATGCTGCATCCAGTTTTGGTCGCCACAATGTAAAAAAGATGTTGAGACTCTAGAAAGAGTGCAGAGAAGAGCAACAAAGATGATTACGGGACTGGAAGCTAAAACATATGAAGAACGGTTGCAGGAACTGGGTATGTCTAGTTTAATGAAAAGTAGGACTAGGGGAGACATGATAGCAGTCTTTCAATATCTCAGGGGTTGCTACAAAGAAGAGGGAGTCAAACTATTCTTCAAAGCACCTGAGGGTAGAACAAGAAGCAATGGGTGGAAACTAACCAAGGAGAGAAGCAACTTAGAATTAAGGAGAAATTTCCTGACAGTGAGAACAATTAATCAGTGGAACAACTTGCCTGCAGAAGTTGTGAATGCTCCAACACTGGAAATTTTAAAGAAGATGTTGGATAACCGTTTGTCTGAAGTGGTGTAGGGTTTCCTGCCTGGGCAGGGGGTTGGACTAGAAGACCTCCAAGGTCCCTTCCAACTCTGTTATTCTATTCTATTCTATTCTAAATGCTGTGGACATGTAGAAATGACCAGGGTAGGGAAGGCCACAAAGGAACATTAAAAAGGTAGAAGATAGATGGTTGGTCAGTCATAGTGGCTCATGGATTACAGCCAGGGAGAACCAGATTCAAG
>WNWU01000044.1:3255819-3272499 GCA_012654045.1 Ptyas mucosa | reverse complement strand
CTAGTCCCGCCTTAGGCAAGAAAGTTGGCTGGGTGACTTTGGACCAATCACCAGGAGACTGAGTTTTATTTGAAGATTTTTTTAAAAAACGAGAATAGTTCATACATGCTGCTTTAGCTGATTTACATTACTGGCACTTAAAATACGGGCCCATTTAATGAAGACCTAAAGTAAGTTAAGGAAAGATAAATTATACGAGGTTACAATTTCCGCCACCCCCCTCCTCTTGTGTTTTCCCTTTCATTCTAAATAATTGAAGATCTGAGCTATTAAGTAGATTAGACAAAGGGACCCACAGGTGCTAAGCTGCAGGTCCTGCCTAATAAATTTTCTTTTTTTTAAAAAAAATAATAATCTAAATTTAGAAAACTATTTGAAAGCAGATTGTTCCATCTATCTCAATAATCTGGGACAATCTTCTGCAGCCTTACTGAGAGATGCTAAGGACTTGAACATGAGCATCAATATGTATCTGAAGCAGGGGTGAAATGTAAAATTTGTTATTTGGTTCTGTGGACGTGGCTTGGTGGGGTAGTGGTGGTAATGTGACTGGGTGGGCGTGGCCAACTTTTTTTTTTTTTAACTTTTAAAAGCATTTTTTCTAATGCTTTGAAAAGCCTCTGCCGATCAGGCAACTCAGCTGGGATCGTCAGAGACTTTTCAAAGCATTTTTTTTACCACCTCTTCGGCCAAGAGGTTGCAGAAAAAAATGCTTTGAAAAGCCTCTGATGATCCCAGCTGAGCCGCGCGATCATCAGAGGCTTTTTTTTACTTTTAAAAGCATTTTTTCGGCCGAAGAGGTGGTAGAAAAAATGCTTTTAAAAGTAAAAAAAAAAGCCTCTGATGATCGTGCAGTTCAGCTGGACATGGGGCAGGGGGCAGGGATTTTTGCTTCCAGTTCTCCAAACCATCTGCCGCCATCGCTACCGGATCAGGTGATCCGATCCGAACTGGGAGCATTTCACCCTATCTGAAGGGACGATAATGAAGTATGATAATAACCGCGAACCCACAACTTATGTAGCTTCATTAGACCTGGTTCACACAACAAGTTGAACACACCAAAACACTATTTAACCAAACACACTTTAGTTTAGTGGCTAAAAGCTAGGGAGTAGGCCGAAGTAGTTTTGGTTAAATTGTACTTTTGGGTGTGTTCTAGAAACCCAGCCACCGCTTCCAGATGTGTGAACCAGGCTATCACATGAACTCCAGAATATAATTTATTTGTTTAGGTGTTGCGTCTGTGTGAAAACAGGAGGAAGGTGAGCAAGAAAGAATCGGGTTGATTGTTGTTAACGCTGAAAGATACTGTGAACATCTGTTCCACCCTCAAAGAGGCCAACTTCATGGAGAAGATCTGCAGAAGCGTCTCAAGAATGAAAAGCCAGTGCTTTCTCCTGGCAGATGGTTCACTTAATCCTTCAGACACATTCTTCCAGACAGCAGCTCACATTGGGGAGTCAGCAAACCAATATTTGAGGGGCTCACACAGAGAAGAAGGGGTCAACCTATTCTCCAGAGGACCTGAGGGCAAGGAGTTACGGATTGAAGATCATTGAAGAGAATGATTCTCCTAGACCTAAGGAGAAATTTCCTGACAGTGAGAACAATTAATCAGCGAAACAGCTTGCCTTCAGAAGTTGTGGGTGGCCCATCAAGGTTTCTTCAAGAAGAGACTGGACAACCATTTGTCTGGAATGGTATAAATTCTCCTGCTTGAGCAGGGTTTGCACTAGAAGACCTCCAAGGTCCCATCCAACCGGTGGTGGAATTCAAATTTTTTTACTGCCAGTTCTGTGGGTGTGGCTTGGTGGGCGTGGCAGGGGAAGGATACTGCAAAATCTCCATTCCCACCCCACCCTGGGGCTAGCCAGAGGTGGTATTTGCCGGTTCTCCGAACTACTCAAAATTTCCGCTACGGGTTCTCCAGAACCTGTCAGAACCTGCTGAATAGCACCCCTGCACCCAACCCCCATTATTCTGTGCTCTATATCCATTTTCCATCTCTAAGCAGGTAGAGCTAAACTGTTTAGATCTATTTTCTGTGGTCCTTAGAAATTGAAACCATACAATCATGTCCACGAAAATGGAACTGAGACAGCGGTTAGTGTATTTTGGGATAAATGCAAAAACCTTCCCGCTACAGGCAATTGCACAGAAACCTTCCCTGTGGTTACTTCAGTTACGCAAATAGGAGAGAGAAGGGGTGTGTGTGTGTGTGTGTGTGTGTGTGTGTGTGTGTGTATGCATGCACATTGTTAGAAGAAATATCCTTCTGGGTTCAGCTCCAAATGGGGAAAAAGACACTGGAAACATGGAGACTGCTTGGAAAGATGGTTTAATGGTGGACAGGATCACATGGTTTGAGTTCCTGAACAGAAAAGGGGGGAGATGCTGCGAGTCCCCGGTATGCCCTCTCTGGCTTTGAACTTCCTGGGGCCCTGAAAGAGTATCCTGATTGGTTGTCAGACTCCCAGGGGTTGGGGGTCTTAGCTGGCCTTGCTGGCTGATGTAATCTTCCCAAGTGCCATGTGGTGAGTTTCTGTTGCTAGATGGATCCTATTGTGTTGCAGATGATGGTCCATTGACAAAGACTGAGTTTCTGCCTCTGACCCATTGACAAAGGATGGGGGCAGGAAGATGGGAGCTGCTTCGTCTTTAAAACATGCTTCTCCATTTCTCATCCAGGGAAACATAATATCCTGCCTTTTTAATATTTCCCAAAATATTTCATTCCTCTAGGAAAGGGGTGGGTGCTAACTTCCTACAACATGTATAGGCTGGTGCCCTCAACCAGTACACCAAGAGGCTCTTACTCACAGCTCTTAAAATTTTGCCTTTTCAGAATCCTATCTTCTTCTACAGAAATTTGGCTTTCTCTCCTGATTTCTGGCTTTAGTGCCTCTGTTATTGCTTCAGTCAGTCAATAAAGTTTATTACAGTAATTAAACAACTCAAAAAAAAGGAAGGAAGCAAAATCTGCTCACAGCCAACAAAGCCGTAACAAAATTAAACGGTTATGAAACCAGTGTGGCCAAAGTTACAATGTATTGTACCTGCATTTTTGCAGACAGGAAAGCAAAATGTAGATCTGCTTAGAGAAATAGAATCGTATTTGTTAAGACAACACTAATTGCCTTTAAATGAGTCTGGAAGGCCTAGAAGTCTGATGTCAACACCACCAAGTAGACCAGACCAGGAAATCAAATCCACAAGAAGGCTAAAACAATGTTATTGAGAGTGGCTGTAATAACAGAATCTGGCAAGTATGATTATGCAGTGCCTCCTCCTTGTCCTCCTGTGAATCAAGGAAGTGTCTCTTTGAGCTCTTCCGCGTATTTTCTACTGCTGTGGACTTGTTGTATTTTTCCTCTCATTATTTTGATAATGGATCTCACCTATCTTCTCCCTCAAGATTGTCTTCCTTATTGTTTGTATCTGACTCAATGTGTATGCTCATAGGGGTTATTAGATGTAAGAGCCTTGGTGGCGCAGCAGATTAAAGTGCTGTTAAGTAACACCAGCTGCCTGCAATTACTGCAAGTTCGAATCTCACCAGGCTCAAGGTTGACTCAGCCTTCCATCCTTAAAATGAGGACCCGGTTTGTGGGGGCAGTAAGCTGACTTTGTATAAAAGAGAACACCGCTTAGGGGTGGTCGAAAGCCCTACTAAGCAGGTATATACGAAAGTATGAAGGCTATTGCTTAACGCATTGTAAGCCGTCCTGAGTCTCCGGAGAAGGGCGACATATAAATCAAACCAATAAATAAATAAATAAACAAACAAACAAACAAACTAGGTGTCTCTGTTATAAGGGCAATGAAATGCAACAAAATTTAACTCCGTCATCACAGAGACAAAGTCTTAGTTCAGAACCTAGGACCGTGATGGCGAACCTATGGCACGCATGCCACAGGTGGCACACGGAGCCATATCGGTGGGCACGCAACCTCAGCTCCGGCGTGCATGCACGCACCGGCCAGCTGATTTTCAGGCCTTCTGGGCCCACCGGAAGTCAGGAAACAGACTGTTTCCTCTCCGGGGGGTGGGGGGAGGGAAAGGCCGTTTTCGCCCTCCCCAGACTCCTAGAAAGGCTCTGGAGCCTGGTGAGAGCGAAAAACGGGTCTAATGGGCCCACCATGCCATCATGTGCCAAAAGCGGGGGGAGCATGGGGGGGTTGGACACGCATGTACAGGGGGTGTGTGGGGCGCATAGAATTATGGGTTTGGGTACACGCGCATGCGACCCCCCCTCCGCATTCCCCCCGCTTTTGGCACACGATGGCAAAAAGGTTAGCCCTCATTATCCTAGACCGGCTCAATCTATCCAACTTCAGAGTTTGCTGGGTTTTTCATGAGCTACTCAATGGTGCCATTTGCTTAGCTTCGGCTTAGCCTGTTGTGTGCGTTCAGTCATGGTGTTTTATGAGCCCTAATGCTCAATTGTTAGCACAAAGATCTCCGAAGGGACTTAAAAGGATTGCATGGAGAGTTATTAAGCTTAGCCTGTTGCACAAATCCAGCAAATCACAGTATATTGCATAAGCCGTACTCAAGCAAACCCTTGTTTAGTCCAAGCTATGAATGCAGTCATTTGATGGATACTCTTAAGCCTCAAAAGCCGAATTTGAAGCAAAATCAGTGCTGGGGTAGGGGGCAGAAAATGAAGTTGTGAGTCTGTGTTGCTTAAATGAATCCACTGTGGAAGTTGGGTTGTTTATCATCTTTGGCACCGGTCCAGAAGGTAGCTTTAGCCTCTCTCAATGCCAGCCTGGGCACATTTTTCTCTAATGAATTTCTGTAGCCATAGAAAGAGGAGAGGGGGGGGGGGAAAGTGTGAACCACTTCAATGTTTGATTACAGGAATCTTGAACTGCTGAAAGTGTTGGCTTATGCTAATTGTACATTCCCAATTTAATCCCACTGCCCTGCAGTTTTCTAGCATGCCAAATATTACGGCTGACTGTACTTGTCTCCCTTCTCTCTCCCTCTCCCTCTCTCTCTCTCTTTCTCTCTCTTTCTCTCTCTCTCTCTCTCTCTCTCCCTCCCTCCCTCCCTCCCCCCCTCTCTCTCTGGAAGTAAATGCTAAATGATTGGCACCAAGTTCTCCAGAGTGACTTAATGGATTGTAGAAAGTGTTATTAAGCCTCACAATAGAAGGGAACCAAGCAGGGGAGATGTTATCCTGAATTGCTGTTGCATTAATGGGTTCAGGCTGATGGATGCAGTTTAAGATGGTTTGGTTTCTAACAATTTCGGGACTTTCTTCCCTCCTCCCCACCCCCCACCCCCCAAAAGGACCCGGTTTGTGGGGGCAATAAGCTGACTTTGTATAAATATACAAAAGTATGAAGGCTATTGCTTAGCGCATTGTAAGCCGCCCTGAGTCTCCGGAGAAGGGCAGCATATAAATCAAATTTTTTTAAAAAGTCAATTTTCCCTTTTCAGGTTAGGTGACACGCAAAGGTAGGCAGACCAATCCAGGGTAACCTTAAATGCACTAAGCTAAAAAAAAAAAAAAAAAAGAGGGGGGGATAGCATTCTCTTGTTGGAAATTGCATAGCTGTCTAAAAACATTAGAGCGCAATGCTGTCAAAACATTAGAACATAATGTTTATCCGCGGCTGGTTGAGGAATTCTGGGAGTTGAAGTCCACATAACTTAAAGTTGCATAATGTCTATGGAGATTCTCCGTCATGGTTGACCCAAAGGTGCTATTTCAAAAGGCAACTGGACTTTCTGGTTTTTTCTTTGAAGATGTTAGATCCAAGAAGCTTCTTCAACTCTAAAGTTGCCCAGGTTGAGAGTCATTGGATTAGACATTAAAAAGAACGACTTGACTGTAATAGCTGAAACTATCAGTGGAATAGTTTCATGGAGCAATTTTTTGCCTTTCACTCAAGGTTTTCAAACAGAAGCAGAATAACAGAGTTGGAAGGGACCTTGGAGGTCTTCTAGTCCAACCCCCTGCCCAGGCAGGACACCTTATACCATTTCAGAGAAATGGTTATCCAACCTCTTCTTAAAAATTTCCAGTGTTGGGGCATTCACAACCTCTGCAGGCAAGTTGTTCCACTTATTGATTGTTCTGTCAGGAAATTTCTCCTTAGTTCTAAATTGCTTCTCTCCTTGATTAGTTTCCACCCATTGCTTCTTGTTCTACCCTCAGGTGCTTTGGAGAATAGCTTGAGTCTCTCTCCCCTGAAATATTGGAACTCTGCTATCATGTCTCTCCTAGTCCTTCTCTTCATTAAACTAGCCATGCCCAGTTCCTGCAACCGTTCCTCATATGTTTTAGCCTCCAGACCCCTAATCATCTTTGTTGCTCTTCTCTGTACTCTTTCTAGAGTCTCCACATCTTTTTTTTTTACATCGTGGCGACCAAAACTGAATGCAATATTCAGTTGAATGCGCACCAGAGGCCTGAACACCAGCTGGGGCACGCACGCATGCGCAGTTTCAGGTGAGCTTGGCTACAGCTTGCGTGCTCAGAAAAATGACTCTGCGTGCCACTTCCGGCACGCATGCCATAGATTCGCCAACACGGGTAGAGGGTCTCCTGCTCGAGCAAGGAATTGGACTAGAAGTCCTCCCAGGTCCCTTCCATTCAGCTCTGTTCTGAATTGAATTGAGCAATTGAATTTCAGAATAAGATCCTGGGAGCATTTCCACTGACGTTCCCTGCCCACCCACCCCCCCAAGAATAAAATTGCAGAACAAGAAGCCTGCTTTGCAGAAGAAGATAATTTTGCAAGGCCCTCGTCGCCTTTTGCTGCAGTTGGGCACAAGATGCCTCTCCAAAGACGGGTTGTGTCTTTCCTGGAGCAACGCTTGGCACGCCGCCCAAGCAATTAAGTGGCAGAGAATCTGCTGCCCGCCAGAGTTGTGCCTCCGCCTCTTGTCTATATGACAATGCAGCATCTTCGGACTTGTGGGTTAATTATCTTTTCTAAATAATGGATAATGGCATACGGGGCCTGATGTGGTAGGCTGTAATCAAGTTATTAGGAGGCAGATGAATGAAACGCAAGAGATTGGCTTTCTCTTCTAACGTGGCCCTTGGAAATTCGATTGCAGGTTCTTTACGTATAATTTGAGGCTGCCGCGTTTCTCGTTCCCCTTCCGTTTTGAATTTTGTTAGATGTTGTTCTAAAGCAGGGCAGTAAAAGGCGAGAGAAACGGATAACTGGAAGGCAGCTCAACTCTGCGGAAGCTGCCAGAAGACCTGCGAGCTTTGTCATTAGCTCTTTCCCAAATTCTCCAGCTCTTATTTATTTGTCTGGCAATGTTTACCTGCTCATCTCACTTTGCAACTCCCTAAGATAGTAAACAACGAAAAGGGGGGAAAAACATGACGATGCAGTGGAAAAATACCTTTTGTAACTCAACCGGCAGAGGTAAACAATGACAACACTTTTTGTAATGTTCACAGCAGCAGCCTCTGCCATAAAGCTGTCGTTTTCAAATGCCTTTTTTAAAAAAAACTTTTTCTCTCCAGTTTATGCTTCTAGAAGTTGGGTTTTTCCTGTAAGTGTTGAGTAAGAAAAAGATTGGTGTGGGGTTTTTTTTTAGTATTTAGATATAAACAAAGGACACTGTGCTGTTTAAAAAATACGACGCAGGTAGCCCTCGACTTACAATAGTTCATTTAGTGACTATTCGAAGTTACTACGGCACTGAAAAAAGTGACTTATGACCATTTTTCACACTTACAATCATTGGAGCATCTCCATAATCACGTGATCAAAATTCAGATGCTTGGCAACTGGCTCATATTTATGACGGTCGCAATGTCCCAGGGTGACATGATCCCCTTTTGCGACTTTCTGACAAGCAAAGTCAATAGGAGAGCCAGATTCACTTAACAACTGTGTTACTAAGTTAACAATGGCAATGATTCACTTAACAACTGTGGCAAGAAAGTCCGTAAAATGGAGCGAAATTCACTTAACCACCGCCTCACTCAGCAACAGAAATTTGAGTCCCAATTGTGGTCGTAAATCAAGGACTACCTGTATATAATTCATCCATTACACTAAACCAGGGGTCAGCAACCCGTGGCTCTGGAGCCGCATGTGGCTCTTTCATCCCTCTGCTGTGGCTCCATGTTGCCAGTCAGCTCCACAATTGATAGGGCTTTCAGTTAGGACAGGGAGAGGAAAAAGGATGCCGCGCTAGGAGACTCTATGGTGGAGGAACTGGAGTTCCGGTCAGCAGAGGAAAAGAACGCTGCGCTAGGAAGAGACTCTATGGTGGGGGAACTGGACTTCTGGTCGGCAGAGGAAAAAAGGATGCCACGCTAGGAGGAGACTCTATAGTGGGGGGAACCACACTTCCGATTGGCTCCAGAATTGAATGGGGGGCTTCCGGTTAGGATCTTTGTGGCTCTTTGAGTGTTTAAGGTTGCCAACCCCTGCACTAAACTAAACTGAAGTTTGCTCTTGGGTTAATGTACTTTCTGAATGAAGCCATGATAGTAAAACGTATATTAGCAATGTTTATGGAATGGAATGGAATGGAATATTCTTTATTGGCCAAATGTGATTGGACACACAAGGAATTTGTCTTGGGTGCATAAGCTCTCATTGTACATAAAAGCTATAAGTGATAAATCATCATCATAAAAATACATTCATCATAAATCATAAGATACAACACTTAATGATAGAATCAACATAAACTGTACTAGGAAACTAAATAAAAAAATATAAATCATAAACATACGAGCAACAAAGTTATAGTCATAAGTAGAAAAGGAGGTAGGTATTAGGAAAGATGAGAAGACGAATATTAAGGTAAAGGTTCCCCTTGCACATATGTGCTAGTTGTTCCCGACTCTAGGGGGCGGTGCTCACCTCCGTTTCAAAGCCGAAGAGCCAGCGCTGTCCGAAGACGTCTCCGTGGTCATGTGGCCGGCATGACTCAATGCCAAAGGCACATGGAACGCTGTTACCTTCCCACCAAAGGTGGTCCCTATTTTTCTACTTGCATTTTTTAGGTGCTTTCGAACTGCTAGGTTGGCAGAAGCTGTAATGGGAGACAAGTAATGGGAGCTTACCCCGTTACGCGGCACTAGGGATTCGAACCACTGAACTGCCGGCCTTTCGATCAGCAAGCTAACTGTCTTAGTCACTGAGCCACTGCATCCCTTAGAAGAATATTAATACAGTCCGTAGTCTCACCATTGTTCTATGGTTGATTTCACATGGTCTGTGCATCTTTCCAGCAAATCACGGTAAAGGGAAATTCATGTCATAGTATATTTCTAGGTTACAGCCTTATGTTCTGATTTGTTGACATAGCAGCTTGATCCAGGAGAAGCCATCATGTGCTACTCTTGACTTTGGCATACTTCAACATGGAATGTCAGCTATTCATGATTGTTGAATTAGTATATTGGGTGACACTGTCTTATGGCACATTGAGCAAAGCAGGATTAAGCAATTGATGTTCATCAGTTCAAGTTTTGTTCTCCGTCAGAGCCTCATAATATGTCATTTACAAGGTCAAGATGCTTTTTTTTGTTCACACATTCTCAGAAATGCATGCCCATGCTAAGCAAATAACTTGCAACTAGGTTTACACAGGTAGTCCTTGACCTTCATCCGCTCACTTAGCGACCATTCAAAGATACAACCGACCCAGAAAAGGTCAGAAAATTGGGTCGATCAGGGGACTGACCCATTTCGCAATCATGACATATATGATCACAATGGGCAGGCTCCCATTGTTGTCATATGTCAAGCACTACCTGTATTAAAAGTTGCAAGCTGCCCAGAGTCATTGGATACGAGATGGGCAGCAAATAAATTTTATAAATAAATAAAATAAATTAGAAATCAATGTTGAGTTCAGTGTTTTAAGACAGTCCGCTTACCTTGTTCTCCCCATTTTCCCAAAGAAATGGTCACGTATTGTAGCAACACGATCCAGGAAAATTTTATTGAAAAAAAATCTGCCTGTTGATGGGATTCTCCTCCTTCTCCGGTCATCAGAAGGCTGTGAGAGAATCAGAAATTCTGTTCCTTAATGTTCCCAGGGATATATTGCTTCTAAGCAGGAAATAAGCAGGGAATTCATGGTTTGAATGTATTTGTGTGCAACAACTACAGTAGCATTCAGTCAGTAGTTGGCAGTGTTTACAATTTTGGAACTATGGTATGTACCAGTGGTGGAATTAAAAAATTTCCCCTACCAGTTTTGTGGGCGTGGCTTGTTGGGGGGAGGTCATGTGACTGGGTGGGCATGGCCAACTCGATATCACTCACATTGAGGGGCTTCTCATCAGCCCCTCCCCTCCCAGCCACTCCTTGTCGCGAATGGCAGAAAAATGGGGAGGGGAATATTCCTGCCTACCATCCTTCCCTCAGTCTGTGCTGAGATTGAGGAATGGATGACAGGCAGGAAAATCCCCTTCCCCATTTTCCTGCCTTTCATGAAAATGGTTCCATTCCAGCTGCTCCCCCCATCTCCCGCCCTCCTGGGGACTACCTTAAAGGGACAGGCTGCAGCTGCTCCGTTCTGAATGGAGGGAGAAAAGTTAGCATTCTCTCTGCTGCATTTAAAATTGAATTCTGTGGCAGAGAGAATGCTAACTTTTCTCCCTCCATTCAGAACGGAGCTGCTGCTCCCTTTATGGTTCCCTCCCAGCCCCCTTTCTCCTGGGGACTACCTTAAAGGGACAGGCTGCAGCAGCTCTGTTCTGAATGGAGGGAGAAAAGTTAGCATTCTCGCTGCTGCATTTATCATTGAATTCTGTGGAATATCACGTGTCCGGAAGAGGTGAGCGGCAACTGGCCGGGCATGGGTGGGGCCAATGAGGGGTGATTACTACTGGTTCGGAGAACTGATGCCAATAATCCCTAGAGGTTTGCCCGAACTGGTCTGAGCCGGTAGGATTTCACCCCTGGTATATACTCTATGTCAGAGGTCCCCAGCCCCAGTCCATGGATCGGCACAGGTCCGTAGCATGCCAGCGACCAGTCCGTGCAAACAAGCTAAACTCCATCCATGGTATTCAGGCAGCACACAAAACCACACCCCCTCCAGTCCATGGAAAAACCTTTTTCCATGGAACCAGTCCTTGTAGCCCAAAAGGTTGAGGGCCGCTGCTCTATGTTCTTTTATTCTAAGTAGAGTTTCCTATTACAGTTAAACAGTTGAGCAGTAAAGCAGTAAAACACATGGTGACTGTACTCTTTGTTTGCTCTGCAGCACTATATATAAACAGAATTTCTAATAAGTTCAGTTATTGGAATTCTCGTAACTATCTCCCATCCATCTCAATGAAACGTTGCTCAAGAGAATTCTTTGAAATTGTGTTTGGAAAAGAATCATTTAGGTGCAGGAGCTGCAAGACAATCTCAGTTTCTAGTGACTCCATTTTTCTTCACAGAGTGATTGGAGAACAGAGAATCCTTGGCTTACAGCCATTCCTTTAGTGGCTGTATAAAATTACAACGGCACTGAAAATATGACTGGTGTTCATACTTACGGCCGTTTGTAGCATCCTGGTGGTCACATACTCACAATTCAGATGTTGGCAACTGCCATGTATTTGTGACAATTGCACTGTCCTGGGGTTGTGTGATCACTCTCAGCTGGCTTCCAACAAGTAGAGTCTATGGGAAAAACCAGATTCGCTTAAGGACTGCATGGCTCACTTAACAACTTCAGCAATTCATTTCGCCACCATGGCAAAACGGCCATAAAACGGGGCAAAACTCATTTAACAACTGTCTTGCTTAATAATTTGGGGCTCAAATTGTGGTTATAAGTCAAGAGTTGTACGTTTGTTATTTCTTTCTTTCATTCATTTGCTTTAACTTCCCTGTCTAGCTCACATCTATGGACTTTCCAAGTGCTGCTGTGTCAAAGCATTTCTCAGTTTGATCCTGGTTAGTTTTCTGAATTAGCCAAGATGGATTTGATGCTACCATCTGTATATAGAGCAGTTTAATGACAGCAGGTAGAAAAAAAAATGCAGCAATATTGCTCTGCCATGTAAAACAGAGAAGGAAAGCAAGCTGTATGTTTTCCAGAGAGAAATCAATGAGGAACTGATGCAGAAGATTAATCAAAAGCAGATACTAAGAATAGGAGGAGGAAGGTGTACTGGATATGTTAGCCGCCTTGAGTTATTTATAAAAATAATAAAGGTGGGATATAAATAAATACCAGGAAGGATGCGATGGCTCAGTGGCTAAGATGCTGAGCTTGTCGATCGAAAGGTCGGCAGTTCAGCGGTTCGAATCCCTAGTGCCGCATGACGGAGTGAGCTCCTGTTACTTGTCCCAGCTTCTGCCAACCTAGCAGTTTGAAAACACGTAAAAATGCAAGTAGAAAAATAGGGACCAACTTTGGTGGGAAGGGAACAGCTTCTGTGCACCTTTGGTGTTGAGTCATGCCAGCCATATGACCATGGAGACATCTTTGGACAGCGCTGGCTCTTCGGCTTTGAAACAGAGATGAGCACCGCCCCCTAGAGTCGGGAACGACTAGCACATATGTGCGAGGGGAACTTTTACCTTTTTTTATTAATAAATACCAAGTAGTTCTTAACTTGAAAGAGTTCATTTATGAACTGAAGTTACAACGGCATTGAAAAAAGCGACTTACGACCGTTTTTCACAGTTATGACCATTGCAGCATCCCTGTGGTCACGTGATCAGATGCCTGGCAACTGACTCGTATTTATGACGGTTGCAGTATCCCGGGGTTACGATCCCTTTGGCGACCATCTGACGCGCAAAGTCAATGAGGAAGCCCGAGTCACTTAACAGCTGTGTTACTAATTTAACAGTTCACTTAATGACGGGTTCAAGTAAGGTCGTAAAATGGAACAAAGCTCACTTAACAAATGTTTCACTTGACAACAGAAATTTCGGGCTCAATTGTGTAAGGAGGGGTATGTGTAACTAAATTAAGGTTCGACCGCTACCCAGGAACTTTAGTGATAAGGATGAATAAAAGAAAAGGGAATAAGAAGGGGTTTAGGTTATCCAAGAAACTGGTGCTGAATTTAAATCTCCCTATTTTTGCTTCTGGGAAGATAGAAAAAGCTGGTGAATACTTCTTAGTCCTTCTGTCCATCAGGAGCACCTAATGTTTTGTTGTTACTTTGTCCAAGTGTTTACAAGTCAGTGCTGGCTTAGATGTCTGTTACTACATGGACGAATGGTTGCAGAAGTTGATAGAGTTGGCTGAAATAGCAAAACTGACTATTTTGATTAAAGAATAGAATAGAATAGAATAGAATAGAATAGAATAGAATAGAATAGAATAGAATAGAATAGAATAGAATAGAATAGAATAGAATAGAATAGAATAGACATAGACATAGACATAGACTTAGACTTAGACTTAGACTTAGACTTAGACTTAGACTAGACTTAGAGTTAGACTTAGACTTAGACTTAGACTTAGACTTAGACTTAGACTTAGACTTAGACTTAGACTTAGACTAGACTAGACTAGACTAGACTAGACTAGAATACAATAGAATACAATAACAGAATTGGAAGGTACCCTGGAGGTCTTCTAGTCCAACCCCCTGCTTAGGCAAGAAGCCCTACACCACCTCAGACAAATGTTTATCCAACATCTTCTTAAAAATGTCCAGTGTTGGCGCATTCACAACTTCTGCAGGCAAGTTGTTCCACTGATTAATTGTTCTAACTGTCAGGAAATTTCTCCTTAAGGGAAGGGAAGGGAATGGAATAGAACGGAACTGAACGGAACAGCACAGCACAGCACAGCACAGCACAGCACAGCACAGCACAGAACCTTGGAGGTCTTCTAGTCCAGCCCCCTGCTCAAGCAGGAGAACCTATACCGTCTATTTAGACAGGTGGCTGCCTAGTCTCCTCTTAAAAACCTCCAGTGATGGAGTGCCCATGATTTCTGAAGGCAAGCTGTTCCATTGTCTTCACTGTTAGGAAGTTTCTCCTTCCAAAAAGGGAAGCGAGAGGCAAGCCAGCCCAGAGCTGGATAGGAGGCAGAGGAAGAGAGCAAAGAGGGAGTCGGGAATCAATGTTTCTTTTTCTTTTTCTCTTATCCTCCCTCCCTTCTCTTCCCCCTCTTCCTCCCCACCGTTTTCCTATTTACTTTTGTATTTCGTATCTTGTTTTATCTTATAACCCAATACAAATGTTAAGCAGAGATGTCTGTTACTGGGCACAGTGGCGTCAAAAGGATGTGATGTCAGTGCACAAATGTTAATCAACTTGCATCCCGATGTCTGATGAAGGATTAAGTTGTTGCATGGTGTGTGTGTGTGTGTGTGATCGTTGTGCCCTTCCTTCTCTCCATTAGGGATGCCTGTGGCTGTTACACTGAACTTTAAATACAGGTAATCCTCGACTTAACGACAGTTCATTTAGTGACCGCTCAAAGTTACAACGGCACTGGAAAAAAAATGACTTATGACCGTTTTTCACACTTATGACTGTTGTAGCATCGCCATGGTCATGTGACATTTACATTCTGATGCTTTTGACAACTGATTCATATTTATGACAGTTTACAGTGTCCCGCGGTTGCGTGATCATCTTTTGGGACCTTCTGACCAGCAAAATCAATGCGGGGGAAGCCGGATTCACTTAACAACCTGGTGACTAATTTGACAACTGCAGTGATTCCCTTAACAAACGTGGCAAGGAAAGCCGTAAAATGGGGCAAAACTCAATGAACACGTTTCTCGCTTAGCAACCTAAATGCGGTTGTAAGTCGAGGACTACCTGTAGCAAAATATTTGTCTGAAGGTAAAATGATTGAGTTCGTGCTAAGTTAAGCCATTTCTTATTGTAACTTGACGTCGCGGCGAAAAGGACGGGAGATTCTGGGGCTCCAGGATCCCTGCCCATAGCCCCATTGGTGGACGGTCCATTTCAGATCCCACAGTCTAGCTTTGACTGTGGTAGTGGAGGGCACATCTTGTTGATCCCAGGGACATCGCAAAGTCCCTGGTTGATCCAGGAAAGCCCTTTTTCTTGCAGCGGGGTTGCAGCCATTGCGGCTGCCGAGGTTGGGGCAGCTTCAGAAAGAAGAATGACAGTACATCGATGCGGTGAGAGAGCCTTTTCTTTTTAATTAATACAAAGAACACCCTGAGAGTTAAAGGGACTTGGAGAGTAAACAGTGAGAGAAATTAAGCGGCGAATTTAATTTGGAATAATTTTTTTTATACCCAACTATTTATCTGGAAGGACTTTAAAATTTGTTTTTCCTTTGTTATTGAGCAGGCCTAAAAGAGATTGGTAATTTTTTGAACCAGCCTTTCTAAAATGACTGTTTGATTTTGGTTTGATCCTTTGATTTTTTTCTGACTGAAATATCTCCTCTCTTTTTTTTTATTTATTAATTTTGAACAAAAAAGTTCTGGATTTTAAAAGTACAGGAAAGATAGGAGAGTGAGTAGTGCTGCCATCTACTGGCTTGTTGAAGTAGCTGGAACAGGCCTGGTGCATCCACAATACTAAATCAAAGCTTGGCAGCCATTTCAGCCTCGACTACACAGCTTTGGGGGGATTTTTTGCAATGAAAGTATGTGTGTTACCACTGAAATGTACCCTCCCTCCTTTGCATGAGACTGTATAAATAAAGTCCTGCTCAAAATGATTGTAATTATTAGCCAGCGAATGGTTCATTTAGTTAGAGTTTTAAATGAACAAAGTAAAACTGACTTTTAAATGCAGAGTGTCCGATTGGACAAACAGGAGCAACGGTATTTTGCTAGCTGTGCTATGGGACTCAAAAGTTCAATAGAACAGTCCGACGGAAAAGAAAACTTCAGGATTAAAAACAAAGCAGACTAATGTAAACTGGAGGTCCTTTTCTGGATGTGAACAGCAAACTATGGTCTGCACAAAGGGGGGAAAAATGGGATTGGAATGAAAGCAGCAAAAAAAATGTAAAATCCAAGGTAAAAACAATTACATTGCAATGGCAGTATTCCAAGATACACAGAAGCAGGAAATATCAGTAATTACAGTTTAAATAGGGAGGGAACAGTTAACTGTGAAACCAATGATGCCGAAATAGAAAATGTTCTGTATTTTTTCCTAGATTGCTCTCTCTCACTCTCTCTCTCTCTCACACTCTTTCTCTCTTTCTCTCTCTGTTTCTGTTTCTGTTTTTCTTTTTATCTGATTCTCTGTGTTTCTCTCTCTCTCCTTTTTCTGTTTCTTTCACTTTTTCTGTTTCTCTTTCTCTGTTTCTCTTTCTCTCTTTCTCTCTGTTTCTCTGTATTTCTCTCTTTCCCTCTCCCTCTTTCTTTCTTTTTTTTTTAATTTGATTTATGTGCCGACCTTCTCCGGAGACTCAGGGTGGCTTACAATGCGCTAAGCAATAGCCTTCATACTTTTGTATATTTATACAAAGTCAGCTTATTGCCCCCGCAAACTGGGTCCTCAATTTACCTACCTTAGAAAGGATGGAAGGCTGAGTCAACCTTGAGCCTTGGTGAGATTCGAACCTGCAATAATTGCAGGCAGCTGATGTTAATAACAGGGCTTTAGACCACTGTACTATCCAAGGCTCTGTTTCTCTGTTTCTCTCACTCTTTCTGTTTCTGTTTCTCTGTTTCTGTTTCTCTCTTTTTATCTGTTTCTCTCTGTTTCTCTCTCTCTCTCTCTCCCTCTTTCTCTGTTTCTCTCTGTTTCTCTCTCTGTGTGTCT
>WNWU01000044.1:3222151-3255809 GCA_012654045.1 Ptyas mucosa | reverse complement strand
TCTCTCTCTCTCTCTCTCTCTCTCTCTCTCTCTCTCTCTCTCACACACACACACACACACACACACACACACACACACACTCCTCCATCATCACTATCAACTATTGAAGTTCCTAATTCCATCCATTTCTGATGCATGTGCCAGAGTGTTCAGCCTCTAAAGAAGCCTCTGGGCTCCTGGACAGAGGTGGGATTTTGAAAATGTCCATCCAAGGGTTGGCTGTTCATAAATTGGCTACTTGGTGAAGGGGAAAAAAAATAAGGAGTGGGCATGTGGGACAAGTGATCTGACCAAGATAGCTCCAGAGATGAAATGCAGAAGTCCCCTTCCAGGTTTGGTTGGTTCTTGTACAGTCTGCTTAAAAGCACCAGGCTTCTTTCCAAGCGAAAAAAAGACAATCTGGTGAGACAATTTGGGCTGAGAGGGAGAGACACAGGCAAAGTCTTCTGGGGAGCTTGAATGATTGAATGGGGGACTTGAACCTGTCTCTACTGACTCCTGGTCCACCATTTTCCCCTCTACACCAGGCTGGGTCTGGAGCTGAGAAGGAAGACCTGGCCCATCCATAGGTCTTTGCAGAGGTGGGCTTCAAAAATTTTAGCAAGGGGTTTTCTGCCTGCTTGCTGGGTGGGTGTGGCCATGGTGGGAGTGGCCTACTTGGCTTCCTGCACCATGGGGGGGGTGTCATTTCTATCCATCCCGCCCCTACGCATGCGCGTGTGACCCCCCCCCCCCAGAGATCTCCAGAGACTTTCTAGGAGTCTGGGGAGGGTGAAAATGGCCTCCACCCCCCCGGAGGTCCTCTGGAGGCCAAAAATGGCCCATTTGCCAACTTCCGGTGGGACTGGAAGGCCTGTTTTTTGCTGTCCCCAGCCTCCAGAGCCTCTCTAGGAGTCTGGGAAGGGTGAAAATGGCCTTCCCCACCTCCCGGAGGCCCTCCGGATGCCAGAAACGGCCCATTTCCCAACTTCTGGTGGTACAGGAAGGTGGCAAATGGGTCATTTTCCGCCTCCGGAGGACCTCTGGGGGGGGGAGGCCGTTTTTGCCCTTCCCAGACACGTAGAAAGGCTCTGGAGCAAGGTGAGAGTGAAAAACAGGCCTTCCCCAACACCCCTCCGAGGCCCTCTGGAGGCAGGAAACAGCCTGTTTCCCTCCTTCTGGCGGGCCCAGAAGTACCGAAAATCCGCTAATGATCAGTGAGCTTGCGTGCCCACTCATATGGCTATGCATGCCACCTGTGGCACAGGTGCCATAGGTTCGCCATCACAGGTATAGGGTCTCCTGTTTGAGCAGGAGTTGGACTAGAAACCCCCCCCCCCCACAAGGTCCCTTCCAACTCTGTTATTCTGTTATTCTGACCTTCCCCAACTCAGTTCCTGGATGGAGAACGGATCTCAAATCCTACTCTTAGAATGGAATTTGGAGAATGTGTGGGTGCTTTTACAAAACATCTGACATGCCGCACGTATTGGCCTGAAGTATAGCGAGAACATTGTTCTGAAAGGAAATGCCAATAGGAACAGACCCTGGGAGAGGAAATAGGGTTATAGAAATGCATACTTTGAGGGTATCGTTTATTTGGAAATGCCCGTTTCAATGCAGGTTTCAGCAAAAAAATATATTGCAGATAGCTACGGTACGCATTTGAGGTAGAACTGAATTAAGAGCAAAACACACATCGAAGTGAATGGGAGTCACGTGGTTTATTCATCCTGTACTTGTTGCCCTGGCAACCAATGATATTTTGGGGAGCTGCACACGCACACACACACACACACACATTCCTATTGAGTCTTTTACCAACTTTCTGCACTCACAGAGGCCTTGTTGAGAGTCAGAAAGGCTGCCTATACATTCACTCAGGGCTGGTGGCAGCTCCGAGTTACCATAGCTGATCAAGCCAACCACAGCTGTCTAACAGGAAATGCACATCTGTAGAGCTTCGGCCGGGAAGGAAGCTGGGAAAATGACCGTCGCGTGTTGCAGATCGCATTTGCCCCATTCGGCCATTTTGTTTTAGATATTTAGTCATTCATTCATTCGTGGATGCCAAAAAAGGTCAAGGACAAAAAAAAAATTCCATTGGTGCAATCAAAATGCAACCTGTTTCTTATGTGTGGATGCCTCGTGCAAACAGGCAGAAGTTTGATCACTCTATCGCAGCAGACATTTTATCATTTTTTACCATATCCTATGGATTTCCTTCCTTCCTTCGGTCCTTCCTTCCTTCCTCCCTTCCCTTCCGTCCCTTCCGTCCCTTCCTCCTTTTTCTCTTCTTCCTTCCTTCTTTCCTTCTTCCTTCTTTTCCTCCCTCCTTCTACTTCCTTCCTCTCTTTCTATCTCTGTCCTTCCTCTCTTTTCTTTCCTTTTCTCTCTCTTTCACCTTCCTTCCTTCCTTCCTTCCCTCCATCCCTACCTTCGTCCGTCCCTCCGTTCCTCCCTCTGTTCCTCTCTATCTCTGCCTTTCTTCCTTTCCATCCCTCCTTCCTCTTTCTCTCCTTCCTTCCTTCCTTGTTTCCTTCCTTCCCTTTCTTTCTGTCTTTTCCTTCTTTCCCTCCCTCCTTCTCCCTCCTTCCTCTCTCTTTCTCTGGCCGTCCTTTTTTCTCTCTCTCCTTTTCTCTCCTTCCTTCCTTCCTTTCTTCCCTCCCTCCCTCTCTCTCCCTCTCTCCCTCTTCCTCCCTCAAATATGATTCTAACATAAGCAAGAAACAAAAATATATGTGCTAAAAACTAAAAACGCATTGCATCCAAGGACATTCCCATGTCAACATCTAATGGGCCAGCCCAATGTTTCACTTTTCATGTTGTTCACCTTGTTGCTACACAGATTTCCCACCCACACTCCCTTTGTTATCTTCCTAAAGATGTCTTTGCCCAGATTTTCCCCAACCTTCAGCCTCTATCTCCAAGCTTGTATCAACGTCCAGTTGAAGCCATGTGGATCCCCGCTGGAGGAGGAGGAGGAGGAGGAGGAGGAGGAGGAGGAGGAGGAGGAGGAGGAGGAGGAGGAGGAGGAGGAGGAGGAGGAGGAGCTCTGGTGGCTCAGTAGACTAAGGCAGTTATTAACATCCACTTACATCTGCTGCCTACAATTACTGCAAGTTCAAATCCCACCAGACTCAAGGTTGACTCAGCCTTCCATCCTTTCTAAACTAGGTAAAATGAGGACCCAGATTGTGGGGGCAATAAGCTGACTTAGTATAAATATACAAAAGTATGAAGGCTATTGCTTAACACATTGTAAGCCACCCTGGGTCTCCAGAGAAGGGCGACATATAAATCAAATTTAGAAGAAGAAGAAGAAGAGGAAGAGGAAGAGGAAGAGGAAGAGGAAGAAGAAGAAGAAGAAGAAGAAGAAGAAGAAGAAGAAGAAGAAAGCAAACCGTTAAAGGGAATCAGTCAGCATCGTCTCTCATTAATTAACAGCTTCAAGCCCTTTCAAAATCTGTCAGGATGACGCTTCACATTTACCCTTAAGATGGTCAGAAGTGAGCCCACAGCTTTGCCAATGTTTCTTGGATTTTTTCCCCCTTTGTTCACGTTTTTCCATCTTCAGTCTTTGGAAAACAGCAGGAGAAGCAGATACAGTTCAAAGTCAAGATAAATCGGCATCTCCTTTTTCAACCAGCTTCCTTGCCCCCTGTTTGAACTGCTGCGAGAGAAATCCAAAAGCTGTGCTCACCTGTCTCAAAGTTTTGGGAAACAAAAGACAAGAAGCCCACTAAAAATGGCATCCTTCGTTCATTTATTTGCTGTTAATGTGCCTCTGCGTTTTCAGTTGTATGACTCTAAAGCAACGTCCCCCAATCTTTTGGGTACCAGGGATCAGTTTGGGGGAGAGAGTTTTTTTTCCCACGGACCTGAAGGGGCATGATTTTGCGTGCTGCCTGCTTGCATTCCCCGGATGGGGTTTCACTTGTTTGCGTGGCCTGGTTTCTGACATGACGTAGCCCGGTGCTAGTCTGCAGCCCTGGGATTGGGGACTCCTGCTCTAAAGGCAGCTTTTCTCAACCTTGGTAATGAAGGAAGACCCCCCTCCCTTAGAAGAATGAAATATTTTGAGAAATATTAAAAAGGCAGAATATTATATTTCCCTAAAGGAGGAATGGAGAAACACGCTCTTGGACACAGAAAGATAACATCTCCCACCTTCCTTAATAGCCCCCAGCAGATATTTTTTGCCCATTAAGAAATGTGGGGGCAATAAGCTGACTTTGTAAATATACAAAAGTATGAAGGCTATTGCTTAGCGCATTGTAAGCTGCCCTGAGTCTCCGGAGAAGGGCGGCATATAAATCAAATTTAAAAAAAAAAGAAAAGAAAGACTGGGACATCCTATCTGCAAAACAAAAGATCTTCAACTCCAGGATGATGGGATTAAGACATGACCCTCCCAGGACATAATAGGATTAGCCCACTAGCAGCAGAGCTCACCACATTTATTTTATTTATTGGTTCGATTTATATGCCGCCCTTCTCTGGAGACTCAGGGCGGCTTACAATACGTTAAGCAATAGCCTTCATACTTTTTTATATACCTGCTTAGTAGGGCTTTCAGGGGCCCCCAAGCGATGTTCTTTTTTATACAAAGTCAGCTTATTGCCCCCACAATCCGAGTCCTCATTTTACCTACCTCGAAAGATGGAAGGCTGAGTCAACCTTGAGCCTGGTGAGATTCGAACTTGCAGTAATTGCAGGCAACTGGTGCTAGTTAACAGCACTTTAGTCTGCTGTGCCACTAAGGCTCTTTTTTGCACAATCTCCTAAGGGCATTGCATCAGAGTTCAAACTTCAACCATACCTGAGAGCTCGCACAACCTACAGAGCCAGCTATGACCCCTACAACAACCAATAGAATACACGTTGTTGCACAGGAACAGGAAGCTCAAGTGCAAAGCCCAAGAGAAGGTATAAATACCCCTCACTCTCAACTCCCTATGGTCAGCTGCCCAGGACCTCAAACCCACGTGGGTCCTGCTTCATCATTAAACCATCTTTCCAATCAGCACCCATGTTTCTAGTGTCTTTCTCCCGGCTTGGAACTGAACCAGGTGGATATTTCTTCCAACAGTAACTTTAAGATGGATGGATCTCAACTCCTAGGACTCCCCAGCCAGTATAGGAATGAAAGCTTTAAGCTTGCTAACATGCTATCATTGCTGACATTCTAAAACACTAGCAGTCTTTGTATTAACAAATCCATTAAAGTATTCACAAGAGTTAAAGTTCCTTCAGTTCAATTTAATTCTAGCCTTGGGAAAATGGGCCGGTGCATGTCAAGTTAACAGTTGTACCCCACAACAGTGTGATTCAACCAGGAACAAAATTAATAAGTAGAAAAATAGCAGTTAAAATTGCAGAACGACAATAAAATCAATAAGTCTGGCCCCATGGTACTATTACAGCTTCAATAAGAATAACACTTTTCTGACTATAAAATTCTAAACCTATTAATGTGATATATCTTGCCATCTGACTTTGCTGGTAAGATTTACAACAAAACAGTTCTACCAGCTATCTCTGCAAACTGCCAGGTGCAGGCCATAATTTGGAAAATGTTACACTATTCTAATGAGTAGAATTAGACTGATTATAAGAATCAAGCATGTTTGTATACATACATACACACACACACCTACCCTGTTTCGCTTAAATTAAGACATCTCCTGATAATAAGCTCAATCGGACTTTTGAGAGCATATGCTAAAATAAGCCCCCCCCTTCCCGAAAATATTTAAACGCATGCGCAGCAAGTCCCTGCCATTTCCTCTGGTTAGGGTTAGGGCAGGAGTCTGCAACCTTAAACACTCAAAGAGCCATTTGGACCCGTTTCCCACAGAAAAGAAAACACTGGGAGCCACAAAACCCTTCCCGTGCCTGACTATTTCTTGAGCGGCCACAAAACTAGCATATGTAGTCGAATTAAACGCTCTGTTTTCTTCTGAAACTTTTCTTTTCTTCGATTTATCCATGGTTGGGCTACCAGGGGTTGAAAAGCTCAATAAATAGTGTGCCGGCGGGTGTCGCACATTGGCGGTTGTGAAGCATATTTTGAGTGACAGGGAGCCGCAACAGAGGGGTGAAAAAGCCACATGCGGCTCCAGAGCCGCAGGTTGCTGACCCTTGGGTTAGGGAGACAGAGCTGGAGATCAGGTAAGACGGCAAGAGGAGCCTCGTCTTGCTCCACGTGCCCCAAAATAATAAGACATCCCTGAAAATAAGGCCAAGCACTTATTTTGGGGTTCAAAAAATATAAGACAGGGTCTTATTTTCAGGGAAACACAGTATATATTTTTATTAAGGATTTATCAGAAAAAAAATAAAGAAAAATCAGAGAGAAGTGCAAGAAAAAAAATAGAAAAGGAAGAAAAGGTACAAAAAAAAGTAGTTTCTTATCTTCTTTGCAGCAGTTACAAGTACAATTATCAATTTACCCTTTTACTTTATGACTACAACTTAACTCTCTCGTTCTGTAATCTATGCTATCTAAATCAACGAAACCATAAATCGTAAGTTCATTTCCCCCCCCCCCCCCCCGGCTTCATGTAAAAATTCCAGGAGGGGTTTCCAGTCAGCAATAAATGCAAACATTGTCCTTTCACTGATCAAAGAAGTTAATTTAGCCATCTCGGCAAGTTCTATCAGCTTCACCCACCATTCCTCCATTGTGTGTAATGCCGAATCTTTCCCTCTTTCTGCACGCCAAGCCCTTTGATGATCAAGCATCAATCGCTTCATGCATTCTAATGGAAAAAATTCAGAGTTAGTGCCTGCCTTCCTCTGCCTTCCTCTGTCATTGCCTTCAAAAGGTGTGAACAAGTAAGGAAAAAAAATGCAAAAAAAAAAAACACGGGCTACTAATTCGCAGAATGAGAGAGGAGGAGGTGGTGGAAATACCTCTCCCACGGAGCATCTGTTGTGTGTGTAAATAGATCTATGCTTGGTTCCTGTCATTTCCAGAGAAGAGAAGGAATAACCTCACCTGCAAACCTAGAGAATTTGGTTTCCACATTGCCCTAGTTGGGAGAGTATACTGAAGAAATGGCTACTGACTATGTGGTCACTACACGTTCAGAAATTAATCATGTAGGCCAACTTCAGAATCTGGGTGATGAGTGATTACTAGGCAGAGAAAACCAGCTGGAGGCTGAAACCTATGAAGAATGATTGCATGAATTGGGTACCGGTATGTCTAATCTAGGGAAAAGGGACGCGGTGGCTCAGTAGCTAAGATGCTGAGCTTGTTGATTGAAAGGTCGGCAGTTCAGCAGTTCGAATCCCTAGTGCCGTGTAACGGGGTGAGCTCCTGTGACTTGTCCCAGCTTCATCCAACCTAGCAGTTCGAAAGCACATAAAAAAGGCAAGTAGAAAAATAGGGACCACCCTTGGTGGGAAGGGAACAGCGTTCCGTGCGCCTTTGGCTTTGAGTCATGCCGGCCACATGACCACGGAGACGTCTTCGGACAGTGCTGGTTCTTCGGATTTGAAACGGAGATGAGCACCGCCCCCTAGAGTTGGGAACGACTAGCACGCATGTGCGAGGGGAACCTTTACCTTTACCTTAATCTAGGGAAAAGACAGACTAGGGGCGACATGATAGCAGTCTTGCAATATCTAAAGGGCTGCCACAAAGAAGAGAGAGTCAACCTATTTTCCAAAGCACCAGAAGGCAGGACAAGAAGCAATAAATGGAAACTAATCAAGGAGAGAAGCTACCTAGAATTAAGGAGAAATTTCCTAACCCTGAGAACAATCAACCAGTGGAATGGCTTGCCTTCAGAGGTTGTGGGTGCTCCATCACTGGAGGCTTTTAAGAAGAGATTGAACAGTCATTTGTCTGTAATGATGTTGGGTTTCCTGCTTATGCAGGGGGTTGGACTAGAAGTCCTCCAAGGTCACTTCCAATTCAGTTATTCTATTATTTTGTTAATTCTTATCCCACTGGGGTATATATGCTTACTCCTTGGGCTTACTCAGCTCATGCATGTACTCTTTGGGACCACTAAAATGCATCCTCTTCTTGATTTATTTATTGGTTCAATTTATATGCCGCCCTTCTCCGGAGACTCAGGGCGGCTTACAATGCATTAAGCAATAGCCTTCATACTTTTATATATACCTGCTTAGTAGGGCTTTCGCCCTCCCCCCCAAGCGGTGTTCTTTTTTATACAAAGTCAGCTTATTGCCCGCACAATCCGGGTCCTCATTTTACCTACCTCGGAAGGATGGAAGGCTGAGTCAACCTTGAGCCTGGTGAAATTCGAACTTGCAGTAATTATCGGCAACTGGTGCTAGTTAACAGCACTTTAGTCTGCTGCACCACCAAGGCTCATTCAGCCTTGATACCATCTTCCCTCCAAATATGAAAACTACCTGGCTTTTTGTGCTTGTGTTTAGTCTCAAGTGAAGAACTCGAGTGAGATCATCTCCTGCCAGGGGACTTTTTCAATGCTATCCCACAAAGAGCTGTCTTCTCTTTGAGAAATGGTTGGAGGACTTCTCAAAGAAATTCAGAGAAAACGATTGCCTGATTTCTCTGGTCCTAATTCAGATGGAGAAATCGAAAAAGGCTGTTGGGGTTGTCTTCCAGCATAAACCCAACCTTTGAAGTTGTCCGCATAACCAAAGGAACCGAAGCAGTGGTGGGTTATTCCCGGTTCGGCCCGGTTCGGCCGAGCTGGTAGCGATGATGATATGATGTCACCAAACCGGTTCTGCCCCCCCCCCCACCCTGCATTATTCTTACCTTTTATTTGGCCCCACCCCCAATCTATTGCTGCCTCCTGAGTCCCAGCTGATGGCTAGAGGGAAAAAACTGTTTAAACTCTTGCCGCAGGGCTTCAAAGGGCCGTCCTACAGCTGATGAGTGGTAAAAGAAAACAAATGAGTAGACCAGTGCCTGCAAAAATAAATGGGTAGACCGGTGCCTGCAAAAATAAATGGGTAGACCATTGCCTGAAAAAATAAATGAATAGACCAGTGCCTGCAAAAATAAATGAGTAGACCGGTGCCTGCAAAAATAAATGAGTAGACTGGTGCCTGCAAAAATAAATGGGTAGACCAGTGCCTCCAAAAACAAAATGAGTAGACCGGTACATCTCTGCAAGCAGTGGTAGACCAGTACCTCTGCTAAATCTTAAAGAATTGTCACATGATCATCAAGCCACGCCCACAAAATAAACCACGCCCACAGAACCGGTAGTAAAAAAAATTAGAACCCACCCCTGAACCGAAGCAGCCATCAGCCGTCAAGTCCTTGTGATGTTGTGGACAGCAGTAATTATTCTGCACTTTGGAGGAACTCTCGGCCGTGAACTGGAGAATCGGTTCAAAGCCCAACTCTAGGCAGGTGGGTCACAAGTTGACCCCCAGCTTCTATGCTACAGAATGTCCAGGAGTAATAATCTGCAGAAGTGGCCAAAATTGTGGGAACCTTTGGGGAAAGTGTATTTTCTAAAACTAGAAAATAATACCACTTTTTTTTGAGTAGTACCATACAATTATATATCAATGGAAAGATAATTTAATCAAGAATGTAATGCAGTAACTTTTATGAAGGATTTGCTCTTAGAATAGCACAGTATAAAGAAGAAAAGTGAAACACGTAGCAAAAATGGGATATACAAAAATTATCACCATAGAAAAAACGAGATATACAAAAATGATCACCATGTCAGTTAATACTTAGCTGGGTAACCTTTAGCATGAATTACGGCCTTACAACGTCTTCCCATAGAGCGAACCAAGTCTTTTAGTTCTGCAGCTGTTACAATGTGAAACCAAGATTGAAGGATGGCTTCTATTAACTAGGTTTTATTGCTGGGTCGCTTTTGACTAACAAGTTTCTTTAGTCGGCTCCATAGATTTTCAATTGGGTGAAGGTCTGGGCTATTCCCAGGCCATTCCAGCAGTGGAATAGGATTATCTTGAAACTCCAAAGAAAAAGTGGTGTTATTAGCCATCAAACCTCAAAAATACACTTTCCCCAAAAGGTTTCCACAATTTTGGCCACTACTGAACCATCTTCATTTAGGAGATGGAAGAGAATAAGCTTGCCTTGAAAGCTTGTTTGTTGTTGTTGTTGTTTATGTCATGATGATACGGAAACCATTATGACCAATTGTTCTCTGCTTGCACCCAACTCCTGGAGGCCACAGTTATTGTCTCCTCTGAATCCACTGATCTCCTCTGTGGCTAATGCAGTTCATTATATCCCAACTATCTTTCCATAGGGAGACACGTCCTTTCATTATCTACTACAGCAGCATGAAAATGTAGGACAAGTACGGATTATCTGGATCTTTAAAGAGGAGGCTGTTCCCACTGCCTGGAGAGGGACATTAGAAGCTATTTCAGGATCTGGAGAAGCCACTGGGCAGGCATCAGTGGCTTGTCCTCTGATTAGTTCTTGTTCAGCTTCTAGGAAACGGGAATTTCAAATCTGTGGGTTGGGGTTTTTTTATGCTTGTGACGCCTGCTTGTTTGGGGATAATAGAAGTACTTGTTTAAGCTGATCAGTTCAGATAGAATAGCATGCCATTAGGAGAAGCAATGAAAATTTCCAACTCAACAGGTATGGGGATGGATGAATTTGGCAGCTTCCTTTCCCTACAATTTGGATTTCTTTTTTTTTTTAAAAAAAAAACCTCAAGCCCTCCTGTCTTCTCTCCAGGTTACAAAAAGAAAACCTTACATTGTTCCAAGTTCTTGTTTTAAAACGAGTCAGATTTAAGCGGGACAGTTATTCCTAACATGGAACGTAGCAGGTTTTATACAGGTGGACCCAGTAGTGGAATTCATTTTTTTTTTTACTACCGGTTCTGTGGCTGTGGTTTGGTGGACGTGGTATGGTTTGGTGGGCGAGGCAGGGGAAGGAGATTGCAAAATCCCCATTCCTTCCCCACTCCTGGGGGAAGGATATTGCAAAACCCCCATTCCCTCCCCACTCCTGGGGGAAGGGTATTGCAAAACCCCCATTCCCTCCCCACTCCTGGGGGAAGGATATTGCAAAATCTCCCTTCCCACCCCACTCTGGGGCCAGCCAGAGGTGGTATTTGCCGGTTCTCCGAACTACTCAAAATTTCCGCTACCGGTTCTCCAGAACCTGCTGAATAGCACCCCTGAGGTGGACCCATGTAGCTATTAGTGGAGGAAACAAGGGGGGAAAAAAGACGTGAATTTAAATTCAATGCTTCCAGCATCACGTAGATGCTGCCTGAAACTTTAGTTGCTAAGCATACAAAATATCCCTGACTACATGGACACAATCTATTTCTATACCCCCCACCCCCCACCCCACTGGAATATATCTTAAAATGTGCGTCGTTGCTTTTTTTTTATGTGCACAAAAAAAAATATCTATATTAAAATGACATAGATCAGCGTCAACTAATCAACACTGCCCAATCTCAGAAGGTTGAAAGAAGGAGGAGGAGGAAGATTATTTATGCCCCAAAATGGAAGAACATCATATTCCCACAGTGGACGCATGGTTGCAAAAGTTGATGGAATTAACTTTTAACTGGAATTAGAGATGGAATTAACTGGAATTAGAGATGGCTAAATCGACTGCTTTTGATTAAAGAAAAGAACACCATGAATTTTGTTTCTCCTTGGAAACCATTCCTGGACTTCGTGCTTGAAGGGGGGGGGGGGGGGGGGGAAAGAAACTCTGATTTGGGGTTTTGCTGAGTAGATAGGTTTGTTGTTATAGAAATCATCTCCATTCAAAGATCTCATAAAACCTTGTGGGATGGACTCTGGGCAACTGAATGGAGCTAAGTGTTGACTGGCCGGATGCCCTTCCTGTCGCCAATGTGGAGCTATATTCAGCAGATATATTCTCATCCTACCCAGAGAGAGAAATATCTGCCTCTACCTAGGATCAAACTCACAGCCTCCTGATGGTGAGGCGAGAGCTCCACCTCTAGGCCACCGTACCACTCGTTCGTTGTTATAGAAATGGCTGGTAAAAAATTATTATATAAAAGCAAAAAGCAGAGGTTTTATGCTATTACCTTACCAAAAGGAGTACCAAATCAATGCTTTTTTCCTCTCCTTTCCTCTTCTCTTCTCTTTCTCTTCTCTACACTTTTTTCTCTTTCTTTTTTCCTCCCTTGTTTTACCATCATTTCCATTATTTTCTTTGGTATTTCTGTATTTCGACAAATCGATAAGATTCTGAAACGTAGAAAAAGGAGAAGGGAGAACCACAAAGACAAATATAGGAATCTGTACACAGGTAGTCTTCGACTTTGGGGACCAGATTTTCCATCGCTAAGCAAAGAGATTGATACGTGAGTTGCATCTGAATTACAATCTTGGGGTTTTTTTTGGCTAGGGTTGTTAAGCAAATCATGCTCATTAACCAAATTCGGCTTACCCCCGTTGACTTTGCTTGTTGGAAGTCAACTGAGAAGATTGCAGCTGGCGATCGCGGGAACCCCACACCCTGCAGCTGTTATTACATAAATAGATGCTGTTTGCCCAAAGCTCAAATTTTGATCATGTGACTGTGGGGATGCAGCAGCAGTCATAAGTGTGGGGACCGATCCCAAGTGCCATTGCAACTTCGAACTGTCGCTAAAGAAATGGTTGCAAACCAAGGATTAGCTCTAGGTCATTTGATAGGACCGTGATGGCAAATGAAGCCATGGCATGTGTGGCTTCACCCCAGGGGTGAAATGCTCCGGTTCGGACCGGATCACCCGATCCGGTAGCAATGGCAGCAGGTGGTTCAGAGAACTGGTAGTAAAAATCCCTCCCCCCCAGCTGAGTTGCCTGATCGTCAGAGGCTTTTAAAAGCATTTTTTTCTGCAACCTCTTAAGGTTGTAGAAAAAAATGCTTTTAAAAGTTAAAAAAAAAAAGTTGGCCACGCCCAACCAGTCACATTAACCCCCACACACCAAGCCACGCCCACAAAACCAGTAGTAACAAATTTTACATTTCACCACCGCTTCACCCGTTCCTCTTCCGGGTTTCTGGCACGCATGCGCGAGCGACGATCAAGCTAGCCTTTGTGTGGGCGGCAGTACGGGAAACTGGAAGAGCTGCTCTTCTGATTTCCAGTGTGAGAATGCGCTCTGGCCAGCTGATCATCGCATGTGCGTGCGTGCGTGCCAGTAACCGGAAGACTAGCTGGCTGGTGCACATGTGTGCGCCGGAAACCGGAAGTTCATTTTTTTTTCTTCCTAAAATTTTTCACACAAATGCAGGATCTTTTTTTTTTTCCAGATCAACTATGTCAATCCATTGGTTGCAACAGGGCTTGATGGAGTGGCTTGTCACTCAAACCTGACATTATGGGCTGCAAGAGAGTGACTGGCTCAAAGTCACCCAGATATCTTACATGCCTAAAGCAGGACTAGAAATCATGGTCTCCCAGTTTCTAGCCTGGTGCCTTAAACCATTAGTCCATTAGGCTGTACTATGTTTATCCTTCTCATCTGTTCCACTAGAGAGAGGCGGAGGGAGGGAGAGAGAGGGGGGAGAGAGAGGGAGGGAGGGAGGGAGAGGATTATCTTCCAGGTTGCGGACCAGATGAGCATGCACGTGCATACATGCTCCCTTTTTGGCACCCGGTGCTGAAAAGGTTCGCCATCCCTGTGATAGGATGTCACAGGTAAATTCCAGGACTGGAAGCTATACAAGACCCGGTAGCCTACAGGTGGAGCTCTTGCCTCACAATCAGGAGGTTGTGAGTTCGATCCTAGGTAGAGACAGATGTAGGGTCTCCTGCTTTGGGCAGGGGGTTGGACTCGATGACCTGCAAGGTCCCTTCCAACTCTGTTTATCTGTTTACTGAGAAATCAAAAACTGCATTGATCAAGCGCAGTTCAAACATCTTTACACGTAGTCCTCGACTTATAACAGTTCATTTAGTGTCCATTTGAAGTTACAACGGCAGTGGAAAATGTGACTGATGACCCTTTTTCAGACTTACGGCTGTTGCAGCATCCCCACTTGATCAAAATTCAGACGCTTGGCAACTGACTCGTATTTACGACGGTCACAGAGTCCTGGGGTCATGTGATCCCCTTCTGTGACCTTCCGACAAGCAAAGTCAAAGGAGAAGCCAGGTTCACTTAACAAGCTTGTTATTAACTTAAGCACGGCAATGATCCATTTAACAACCGTGGCAAGAAAGGTCGTAAAATGGGGCCGAATTCAATTTAACTTGCTTAGCAACAAATTTTGGACTCGGTTGTGGTGAGAAGTCAAAGTACTACCTGTACTTTGTTTCTCACCCTTTTCACCTGTCTCTTTTTCAACATCTAATAAATTTTAACTGTCTTCTCTGCAAAATCAGAACATGGAACTTGGATAGTTTGCAAACAGCTTCCCTTTTAATCCACAGCTTTCCATCTGTTGAGATTTCTGTCTGTTGCTAGTTTTGCAGAGATGCCATCAATCCTTTTTGATAGCATGTCACACAGAGGGGGCAGGATTTTAATGAGTTCCTCAACCATTTACAATGAACATATTTTTTTCCAATTATAAAGAAATACATTTTCAATATATTGGTCGGTAATTTCAAATGGGGTGTGTTTGGGGGCAATTAATCATTGGTTTTTATTTTTTTATCTCTCTCCCTAAATTGTATAGCACACACTATACAATACCTTCTACCGTGTTTCCCCGAAAATAAGACCCTGTCTTATATTTTTTTGAACCCCGAAATAAGCGCTTGGCCTTATTTTCAGGGAGGACTTATTATTTTGGGGTGCATGGAAGAAACCAGAGGAAATGGTGGGGACCGGTTGCACATGCATTTAAATATTTTTAGGGAGAGCTTATTTTCGGGGGGGGGGGCTTATTTTAGTGCATGCGCTCAAAAGCCCAATTGGGCTTATTAACAGGGGATGTCTTATTTTAGGGGAAACAGGGTAGTGTTTTTTTTTTTAATTTGATTTATATGCCGCCCTTCTCCGGAGACTCATGGCGGCTTATAATGCGTTAAGCAATAGCCTTCATACTTTTGTATATTTATACAAAGTCAGCTTATTGCCCCCACAAACTGGGTCCTCAATTTACCTACCTTAGAAAGGATGGAAGGGTGAGTCAACCTTGAGCCTGGTGAGATTCGAACCTGCAATAATTGCAGGCAGCTGGTGTTAATAACAGGGTGCTTTAGACCACTGTACTACCAAGGCTCTTACCAAGTGTTGTCGTTGTTAGTTGCAAAGTCATGTCTGACCCATCGCAACCCCACGGACAACGTTCCTCCAAGTCTTCCTGCCCTCTACCATCCTCTGGAGTCCATTTAAGCTCACGCCGACTGCTTCAGTGACTCCATCCAGCCACCTCATTCTCTGCCATCCCATTCTTCTTTTACACTCAGTCTTTCCCAGCATTAGGCTCTTCTCCAGGGAATCCTTCCTTCTCATTAGGTGGCCAAAGTATTTTGAGTTTCATCTTCAGGATCTGGCCTTCTAGAGAGCAGTCAGGTTTGATCTCCTCTAGGATTGACCAGGTTGATCGCCTTGTAGTCCAAGGGACTCATAGGAGTCTTCTCCAGCACCATCTTTCTAGTGTAAGAGCCCTAAATTTACAGGGAAAAAAATTATTATGGCATCTCATGATAACAAAGTTAT
The DNA here is from genome assembly GCA_012654045.1 of Ptyas mucosa. Classification (NCBI taxonomy): domain Eukaryota; kingdom Metazoa; phylum Chordata; class Lepidosauria; order Squamata; family Colubridae; genus Ptyas; species Ptyas mucosa. Next base: position 3,240,215 of record WNWU01000044.1, on the reverse strand, counting down.
TATTATTATTATCTTCCTAGTTCCAAGTAATTTCTTTTCTGTATTTTAGCCTAGCATTCCATTGGTACATTGGTGAAAATGCCTTCTTGGATGTTGCCAATGAAAAAGAATTTCAGCTGTTAATAGGCAGCGCTAAGTATGCCCTTTTCATTGAATTACAAGAAACTCCCCAAAGAAATTTGGTCCCTGAAATTGCCCACCAGCATCCTGAGAGCCGAGCTGAACCCAACAACCAGTAAGAATTAAATTATAAATAGTTGAATTATCCAATCTGGAACCTTATCTAGGAAGGTCAATCAATCGTGATGCATCTGTACCCCCAATGCATATTTGCTTATTAAAATAACACCTGGTCTCCCTCTGTTTCATCCTATATATTCCATTTTTGCTGTCTTCCAGATGCTTAGTTAATTAGCTTCAATGAGGATGAAACGGCCTCCTTGAGATTCCATTTCATTTCTTGGAGTTCTGGCTATTGATCTCTTTGTTCCTCCAGAGTCCAGCCTTGGGGGAAGGCTACTGATCTCTTTGTGTCCATTTGTTTTGAAGTCTATAACTCAAGGCCTGCATTGTGGACAGGATCTCTGAGTCACAGCATTAAAATGCTCCTGGGGTTTGTTTGATCCACAGTTTGTTTTACCCATTCTTTACGGGGTTTATATTTCCTGCTCCGGTGACTCTTCCATATGGCAGAGCAAAACAAACACACTCAGTTCACCTCCCCTGTACACCACCTGGCCTCTCCATCATCACTCAGCCAAAAGCTTTTTTTGGTGTGGGGGTTTTTTTTGGGACACATACAAGCAATATTGTCAACAACGATAGAGTAAGATGTCCCCATTTTGAACTGGTAGCTATAAAGCCGAAAGGCTGGTGTTTGCTTCACTCTCTGGTTCGACTATCTTTTGACTTTGCAGACCAAGATTATACAGTTTATGGTACAACTTCTGTCCCGTAACCATTGCTGTACCTGTGAATGTTTGCAGGAGAGGTGTGTAGGGGACAAATGAGCATCGTGATATCATGATGTGAGTTCCAAGTTTTCTGCACTGGTGTCTCGATTTGCAGACATGTGCATAAGGGACAGAGTTTGCACGATGACCCTGGTTTGGTCATTTCAATAAGCCTATAGATTTTGCAGGTATTTCTGATCCCTTCAAGCCATTGGTCCCTTCACATGCATTTCATGGTCAAATCCTTTCAATGCTCTGGATGCTGCAGGATCTGGCTTCTATCTGGAGGATTAGAAACTTGGTTCAGTTGATCAGCAAACAGTATAAAAGGGTCCCACTTAACCAACTCAAATCTGGAAGAGAAGATTATAGAAGTCAATAATTTTCTTGCAGATGTTTCATTACCCGAACTACGTAACATCATCAATGCTAGCAAGAAAACAATTAAGCTCAGAGAGCACCGAGGACCCCACATTTCAACCCTGAGCTACAAATATTCTCCTTTATTAGTTGGTAATTTGTCAGTCTTTTAAGAAAGTTGTCTTCTCAAGTCCAACCCGTAGTCCTTCCCCCCCCCCCCCCCCCCTCCACCCCAGTGTCATCAATCATGAATGTCAGGGGATTTCCAGAACTTCAGGCAGGGTGTTTTTCCATTTTACCTGAAATTGCAAAAGATTGATCCTGGAAAAGTATACCTTGGGTTTGTGATTCCCACCCATATTCCTCTTTTTTTCCCCCCTCAATCTTTCTTTTTTTCCTTCTCTCTCTCTTCTTTTGCTTTAGCATCCTCTGGTGGTAGGATCTTAGATAGGAGGAAAAAGGCTTCAAAATTTCCTTCATAGGAATAGCCAATGATAAGCAAATGATAATTTTGCACCGGGTTTCTTTAACACATTAATTTCCCTCAAATTAATGCTCAATAGTAGTAACTGTGAGAGGGATCTTGGAGTCCTAGTGGACAACCATTTAAATATGAGCCAGCCGTGTGCAGCAGCTGCTAAAAAAGCCAACACAGTTCTGGGCTGCATAAACAGTGGGATAGAATTGAGATCATTCTCGTCCAAGGATTTATAAGGCCTTGGTAAGGCCACACTTGGAATTCTGCATTCAGTTTTGGTCACCACGATGTAAAAAAGATGTGGAGACTCTAGAAAGAGTACAGAGAAGAGCAACCAAGATGATTAGGGGACTGGAGGCTAAAACATATGAAGAATGGTTGCAGGAATTGGGTATGTCTAGTCTGATGAAAAGAAGGAATAGGGGAGACATGATAGCAGTCTTCCAATATCGCAGGGGCTGCCACAAAGAAGAGGGAATCAAGCTATTCTCCAAAGCACCTGAGGGTAGGACAAGAAGCAATGGGTGGAAACTAATCAAGGAGAGAAGCAACTTAGAACTAAGGAGAAATTTCCTGACAGTTAGAACAATTAATCAGTGGAACAACTTGCCAGCAGAACTTGTGAATGCTCCAACACTGAAAGTTTTTAAGAAGATGTTGGATAACCATTTGTCTGAAGTGATGTAGGGTTTCCTGCCTAGGCAGGGGGTTGGACTAGAAGACCTTCAAGGTCCCTTCCAACTCTGTTATTCTAATTCTAAAAAAAAATGGAGCCTCTCCAGGCACCTAGTAATCTGATCTTCTCTTACCTAATCGGGTCCAAATCCCAGGTCTGAAACGTGTCCGTCATACAAATAGTCCTTGACTTACAACAGCAATTGGGACCAGAGTTTTCATTGCTAAGCAAGGTAATTATTCAATGGGTTGCACCCAATTTTATCAGATTTTATGGCATAGTTGTTAAGTGAATCACTGCAGTGAAGTAAGGATCATAGTCATTAAGCAAATCTGACCTCTCCAATTCACTTCGCTTGTCGGAAGCTTTCTGGGAAGGTCACAAATATTGACTTATGTGCCAGTTATCAAGTCCCTGATTTTGATCATGTGACCATGAGGACTCTGGGACAATCATGTGATATTATGTGCTAATCGTTCCTGACTCTAGTGGGCAATGCTCATCTCCGTTTCAAAGCTGAAGAGCCAGGCCTGTCCAAAGACATCTCCGTGGTCATGTGGCCAACATGACTCAACACCAAAGGCACATGGAACATTGTTCCTTTCCCATCAAAGGTGGTCCCTATTTTTCTACTTGCATTTTTTACATGCTTTCGAACTGCTAGGTTGGCAGAAGCTGGGACAAATAACAGGAGCTCACCCCATTACATGGAACTAGGGATTCAAACTGCCGAACTACCAACCTTTCAATCAACAAGCTCAGCGTCTTAGCCACCGAGGCACCACATCCCTTGCTGGTCCTTGTACTTTCTGGTAAACTGCCTCTGAACATAGAGGATCTATATTCTTATCCCTGAAAAGAATGATCAGGTCTTGTCATCTACAAAACGCATCCATCATCTTTCAAGCAAGAGGCATCGCAAGGGCTGAGTTGCTTGGCATAATTTATCTAGCTACCTTCTAATTAGGATTTTGACTAAACTGCTGGGAGCCGCTGACAATTAATATTGATGAGACGAGAAGAAAGAAATGGGAGGGGGGAGATGGATCAAAAACTAAATTTGATTTAATTTCACAGTAATTTGAATTTAATTAACATGTCTCAATATGATCATGCTCTGTGTATTTAAGAATGTTCTCTTTCCATCACATTAAGAATTACAACTTGGTTGCAACTGGGGTGGGGGGCTATATACATTCAGTGTTTCCGTGGAGCAGGGTGGAGTGGGGGAAATGGGACATTCTTAGGTGGTTCATCTCCGCAATAACTTGAAAACAAGAGCAGGACCAAGTGCTCTGTTTGAAGGAGTGATTGCTACTCTACTCAAAATTATTTACAAAATTAATATATCAAAAGGACAGATTAGAATTCTACTGTGGGACTCTTGGTGATTTCTGAGCTTGGTTGTTCTTTTGCAGACATTTCATTACCCAATTAGGTAACATCATCCATGCTAGAAGGGAGTGGGGTTTGCTTTCTGTTTTAGTACTGATGATGTTGCCTAGTTGGGTAATGAAACAAAAGCAAGAAACCAAGATCGGAGAGCACCAAGGACACCTCATTTCGGCCCTTAATTACAAATATTCTCATCTATTAGAATTCTACTTCCTGCCTTGCAAGATTGGAGGTCCCAGAAAAAAAAAACCCTTCCATTTTGTGATCCAAAGGTGCTTTTCCAAAAGACAAGTGGACTGTCTTGGTCGCAACCCAAACAAAAGAAAGACAGAAAACCAAGTTTTCTATCCTACAATATGAAAAAAACACAAAAGACCAGAAGAGAAAGGGCAGTGACACTTCACAGAGAATTGACCGATGGGTGAGAAATCTGTCTAACAGAGAGCTTACTCAAACAGAAAAGAACATTTTATATCAAAAAAGTCCACTTGTCATTTGGAAAAGCACCTTTGGGACAACTAAGACTTGGATGATTGTGTTGTGGCCCACCGGCGGCCAGCAGAGCTAGCAGCAGAGTCGGACAGTGAGGAGGTTGGGGAGGAACATGGGCCAGTCCTGGGGGCTGGGGAAAGCTCAGACGAAGACTCTGCGTTGGAGGCAGAGAGGGAGCTAGACAGCAGCGAGGCAGAGGAACAGCTGGAGCCCGTTCCCAGTGTGCGCATGCACAGAACTGTCAGAAAACAAGAACAATTAAGAAAGCAGGGTCGACTCGGGAGTAAAAGCCACACCTTGGAGGTGATTGGCCCCTCCCATAGGAAACAAAAGAGGAGCGAACGGGGGGGGAGGGGCTTTTGCAGGAAACAATTCGTTCATTCCGTGACTCTGAGAAACTCTGTGCCAAGTTTGGCCTTGTACTGCGGTTGGAAACAAGTTACGTGGCAGCTTGCTAAACGAGATAAGGTGTGTTGAGAAATATTCCTTTGAAAAACTGTTTGGACAAACCTTGTTGACTGTGAATGAACGTAATTCACAGCCCGTGTAAATAAAAGAGGTTTTGTCAGTAACTCCTGCCTCCTGCTTTTTTAAGGGAGCCTAGGTCAGAACACATTGAGAATGTCCAATTGTGTGAGTTCCACACTCTCCAGAATGAAGTTTCCCGCCGACACCAGACACGGGACAGTCCCTTTTCTTGCCGTAATCTTCACTGTGTTATTCTGTGTTTCTTTGCAGGGATCCTGTTTACAATGCTGGTGTTTGGACCGGCCTGTGGATTTATCCTGGGATCTTTCTGTACCAAAATCTATGTGGATGCCGTCTTCATTGACACAAGTAGGTAACTTTGCCACGCTGGGGTTGCACATAGAATAAGAAAAATCTTTTAACAACAGGCCATGAAGTGTCAGAAGAGAAAGAAGGAAGAAAAGCTTGTGTGTTTTGAAAGATGTGGGTTGAAGCCAGATGTTATGCCTGCTGTCCGGCTTGTTTGAGTTTTATTTATTCCTAGGGGAACACTTGGCTAATCTTAAGTGATCTTGGAAAAAAGTTAAGCAGGATCAGGACTAATAAGGTGGAAAATAACCAGGAAATTGTATGTTCAATTGAAAAGTTGAGCATCAATCTCACCTCTCTATTGTATTGATTGATTGATTGATTGATTGGACTTATATGCCACCCTTTCTCCACAAGGACTCAGGGCGGCTCACAGCAATAAGCAACAACAAGTCCAAGTTAAAATTCAAACGATAAACGAATCTAAAATTCCCATTGAAACCCCTTCAGTCCAGGCCAGACTGGCGAAACAACCAGGTTTTAAGGTCACGGCAGAAAGAGCAAAGGTCGGGGGCCACCCAGAGCTCCAAGGGGAGCTGATTCCAGAGGATAGGTGCGCCTACAGAGAAGGCTCGCTCTCTAGGGGCCATCAGCCAACATTGCTTGGCTGACGGAAGCCCAAGTAGGCCCTCTCTGTGTGAGCGCACCGGGCGATGTAGCCAAGAAAATTACAAGAACGTTTTTTTGAAAAAATTCTACTTCTATTTGCTGCAAAAGAACTCGCAAGCTCCTTCCTTCTGTTCCTTTTTCTTCTTTCTTTCTGCACTTTCGCTTTTTTCCTTTCTTATTCCTTTCTTTCTTTTTTTACTGCCTTTACTCTTTAATAGCTAGATACTATTTAAACAGGCTGCTCGGATATAGTTTAAGGGCTACTGGAAGAATAGATGATTTCATGAAAGCAGATCAGAAACTCAAAAAATCACAGATGCAGAATTCAGTTTTCCGATCATTTTTTTTTTTTTTTTGGCAACACAAGAAAGTTTTGGGGAGGTGAAAAAATAGTCCAGTTAATGACAAGAAATCAGGAGCCAGAATTAGGTCCAAAAAGATATAAGCTTATTTCATGCTACCACTAAACAAGAATCTGATCTAATAAGGGTGAAGGCTAATTGGCGGAAGATAATGGGTCAAGAGAGGGCTGGATTTAGCTCTCTTGTGGGTGCAAAGGGACTCTAAACTGATGACCTGCTTGACTCCTCCCTCGGGTTCAGCCTGGTCATCTACAGATTAACAGAGTTGGAAGGAACCTTGTAAGTCATCTAGTCTAACCCCCTGGCGAAGCAGGAGACCCTACACCATTTCTGACAGATGGCAATCCAGTCTCTTCTTGAAAGCCCCCAATGATGAAGCTCTCACAACTTCTGAAGGCAACTTCTGTTCCATTGGTTGATGGTTCTCACGGTCAGAAAAGTTCTCCTTATTTCTAGGTTGAATCTCTCCTTGATCAGTTTCCATCCATTGTTCCTTGTCGGGCCTTCAGGTGCCTTGGAAAATAGCTTGACCCCCTTTCTCCTCTCTGTGGCAGCCCCTCAAATATTGGAAGACTGCTATCTCATCTCCCCTGGTCCTTCTCTTCACTAGACTAGCCAGGCCCAGTTCCTGCAACCATTCATCCTACTTTTTAGCCTCCAGTCCCCTAATTATCCTGGTTGCTCTTCTCTGCACTTGTTCTGTCCCCGTCCTCCACACGCACAAGCCCACACAGACAGTCGAGGGTTAAATAATTGGCACACACAAACGTTCCGTTATCAGAGGCTTGGCAGCACTAAGGGAACCAGCTGCCAAGTTCTTTACTATAACAAGAAGGGGGGTGTTCCTCCACCAGATAACAAATACAATACACACCGGCTGGGAAAAAACAGTCCAATTCACAATCCTTCAGCAGACTGAGGCTTTGCACCAAAGGAACTTGCAAGAATTAACTTTGTCCGTCACAGAATCTAAACGGCCACCCCACTCCTTTATATAGCCTGTGTGGTGTGGTCCTGTGACTCAGCTTAATCCCTGGCACGCCTCCTCATCTGCTGTGATCATTTAGCACGCTGACGCTGACGTGGGTCCAGCCACAACTTGTCTCCCTGATCACTCTCCGACCAATCAGAGACACCTGGCTCCTGGCCAATCTCCTTTCCTTTGGCCAACACCTGAGGAATTGTCAGAGAGGAGGGGCCGGGGGAGGAAGGCCTGGCCGGCTCCTCTCCTTCATGTTCGGAGCCTTCTTCCTCCGATATGATGGGCTCGGGAGTCGGAGCCACAACAGCACTCTTTCCAGAGTCTCAACATCTTTTGTATAGTGTGGTGACCAAAACTGGATGCAGTACCTTAGGTGTGGTCTTACTAGGGCTTTATAGAGTGGTATTAGTACCTCCCTTGATCTTGATTGTATCCCTCTGTTAATGCATTTTAGGATTGCATCGGCTTTTCATCTCTTATAGCAAAGTCTATATTAGTGGAACAAGATAGGACATCAGTGAAAGGTGAGGGGAGTTTAAGTAATCTTGGTCCCTTCCCAACTGGAATCAAGTATCTGCAGTGGGTTAATTTAGGCACAATGATAATGGCTTATGAAAGCACACTGAACCTCTAATTAATGGAGTGGCAACTTCGTCTCTGGAACTGCATAAAACTTGCCGCATTGTGATCATCTTATATTCTTCAACTTTGGCTCCAGCTTTTCTCAGCTGCTTTACAATGTCATTTATCCAACAAAATAAACTGCTTTGTTTCCCATTCGGGAACCAGTGATGCAGCCACAAATCGTTTGCCAGGTTAGACAAGCAGATCTCTTATGATGGATCGCTGCGGGGTTCTTTTGACCCACCGAGGAAGCATTGTAGTCATCTTTTCCCAATAGTAGTTTTCCTGGCACTTTTGCACTTCGTTGGTTGTCAGCATCCACCTTGACATTTCCAGAGAGATCTATCCTCTTTGTGTAAGTAACCTCAGCCCCAGGAGTGTTTTTGCAATCTGGGATTCCTAAAATCCAGGTTCCATCAAAAACACTGAGAAACAAAATGTGGATTACGGTACTAAGAGACAGATGACTTTAACGCAGTATTCTGGGAGTTGAAGCTCACAAATGCTGGCAAGGGAATTCTGAGAGTTGAAGTTCACACATCATTAAGTCGTTAAGGTTGAGAAACACTGTTGTAACATGCCAGATTCCCAAGGGACAAACTTTAGGCGATACAAAGAACGGTTGCGGGAATTGAGATATCTAGTTTAATGAAAGAAGGACTAGGGGGTGACATGATAGCAGTATTCCAATATTTAAAGAGCTGCTACAAAGAAGAGAAGGTTAACCTATCCCCTAAAAGCCCAGAAGGTAGGACAAGAAGTAATGGATACAAACCATCCAAGGTGAGAAGCAACCTAGAACTAAGGAGAAATTTCTTGGCAGTTAGAACAATTAATCAATGGAACAATTTGCCTCCAGAAGTTGTAAATAATAATGATAATGATAATGATAATGATAATGATAATGATAATGATAATGATAATAATAATAATAAAAAACTCAAGATCTTGTGGGACTTCAGGATTCAGACTGACAGGCACTTGGTCCACAACACAGCTGACATAACAATAGTTGAAAAGAAAAAAATATGGTTCATTGACATTGCAATACCTGGTGATGCACGGATTGAAGATAAACAGCAAGAAAAAATCACCAAGTACCGGGACTTGCAAATTGAAGTTGAGCGATTATGGAAAAAGAAATCGTGTGTTGTCCCGATTGTAATTGGAGCCCTTGGAGCAATACCGAAAGGGCTACCCCGCTATTTAGAAATTCTAAATTTACCGGACTTGAACATTTTGACTTTACAAAAAATCACCTTACTCGGAACAGCTTACATGCTCCGATGATACCGTAACAGTTCCTAGGTCCTTGGTTAGGACTCGAGCTGCTGAGCTATTAACCAGCCTCAAAGGCTGTGAATCTCACTAAAGATTTAATAATAATAATAATAATAATAATAATAATAACAACAACAACAACAACAACAACAACAACTTTATTGTCATTGTATGTGCACACACAATATATCCATACAACGAAATTCACTTAACACCCAAAGACCAGATCCAACACACATAACAATCCCCAAACACACTCCCACCCACCAAAATTCCCCACCCCTAAACCACCCAAACATCCACACAACAGACCAAGTCATGCTGTCCAACAGCTCACTGATGGTGGCCCTTTAGTTCATTGTTGAGTGCCATTATAGCTCTGGGATAAAAACTATTCAGAAAACGTGTGGTCTGAGTTTTAGTTGTTTTGTATCTTCTGCCAGAAGGCAACAGTCCAAAAAGATTGTAAGCAGGATGGGAAGAGTCTCTGAGAATGTTATGCAATTTCCTCAAACAGCGAGATTCGAAGACAGCGAGATCTCGAAAATGCTCCAACACTGGAGGTTTTTAAGAAGAGATTGGACAACCATTTGTCTGAAATGTTATACGGTGTCCTGCTTGAGCAGGGGGTTGGACTAGAAGACCTCCAAGCTCTCTTCCAACTCTGTTATTCTGTTAGGGCAATCCTTAGAGGGTAGAGGGCTACAATTCCATTTAGCTCTCCCAAGATTTCAAACGGGAATCTTTTCAAGCCACCCTGCGGATACCAAGAATTAAAACAAAACTGGGTTCATTTCTTGTATGCAAAACTATCGCAATTCATTCTTCCTTCTCCCCCTGTCCCTTCCTTGGCAGCTAGCAGTAAAAAGTCATGCAGTTTTCTATATGACACCACCAGGTATAGTATGTTTTCCACCGTTGCTCCTTGGTTTTCCTTTCCCCTGAAAACCCTTAAAGGACAGAATAGCAAGATAAATGTGAATATAAAAAATGCAGGATTCAAACAATATAACGGTAGGAACATTATCTCTGGAAAACATTCGGATACATCCACTCTGTTTTTTTTTCCACAAGGGGGCAGATTTCCAGGCTGATCCACGGTTGTTGTTGTTTTTTCCCCTCCTGGATTTTAATAGAAATAACAGTACAAGAGAACCAGGTAGATTAAGTTTTAAACAGAGGAGCTGGTTCTGATTTTCACATCTTTTTCATTTGGACTATAATCATATCCTGTAAGGTAAAGGTAAAGGTTCCCCTCGCACATATGTGCTTGTCGTTCCCGACTGTAGGGGGGAAGGGTGCTCATCTCCATTTCAAAACTGAAGAGCCTGCGCTGTCTGAAGATGTCTCCATGGTCATGTGACTGGCATGACTAAACGACAAAGGCGCACGGAACACTGTTACCTTCCCACCAAAGGTGGTCCCTATTTTTCTACTTGCATTTTTTAATGTGTTTTCAAACTGCTAGGTTGGCAGAAGCTGGGACAGGTAACGGGGGCTCATCCCGTTACGCGACACTAGGGTTTCGAACTGCCGAACCGCCGACCTTTCAATCAACAAGCTCAGCGTCTTAGCCACTGAGCCACTGCGTCCCTTTTTTACAGAATATATACCTGCACATATCCTGTACCCTGTTAGCAAAACTGACTGCGTATTTCCTGAACTGATCGGATGGCCCCGGTACATTTCAGAGTTGCATAGTTATTCCAGAAAGCATTGCAGGCAAAAAACAAAGCTTTCTGGCTATACACACTGGTGTGAGTTGGTGGGGCAGTATATCCAGTGGTGGGATTCAAGTAATTTAACAACCGGTTCTCTGCCCTAATGATTTCTTCCAACAACCAGTTCGCCAAACTGCTCAGAAAGTTAACAACCGGTTCTCCCGAAGTGGTGCGAACTGGCTGAATCCCACCACTGAATATATCCTGTAATCAGTTAAAGAGCAATAGATTTAAAAAGCAATAAAAAGATTGGTGCTTTCTTGTCCAAGTTGAAAAAAAAGCTGAAATTCTCTGCAGTGAAAGTGGCACACAAGCCAAGATCAGGGGTGGACTTCAAAAATTTTAGCAAAGGGTTCTCTGCCCAGTGGCTGGGGGGGGGGGGGGGGCGTGGCCATGGTGGGCATGGCCTATTCAGCCTCCTGCATCACGGTGGGGTGGGGGACTTTTTGCCCTCCCCGGGCTATGGAGGCTTTCCTCGAGCCTCTGGGAGGTTGAAAACAGCGTCCCTAGGCTCCAGAGGCCATCTGGAGGTCGTCTGGTCCATTGTCTGGAGGCCGTCTGGCCCATTTGTCTGTTTTTCATCCTCCCTGAGTCTTGAATGCGCGCCCTGCCCTTACCTGCATCCAAAACGGGCTGAATGGGGACTCTCTGGGAGGGATGGGGTGGGTGTGGGTGGGGCCAGCCAGGAGTAGGATTTGTGGGTTCTCCAAACTGCACAGAATCTTAGCTAGAGGTTCTCACGAACCCCCAGCAGCCCAAGATGTTAGTATTTGACTTGCCCACCAAAAGCGTCAAGATCGTGTCATCCAAATGTATTCTTATCAGAGTCCATGGTGAAACTCTTTCACATCCAAAATGATAGTTTTTGAAAAGAATCTTCCTTATCAAGGGTTCTTGTCAGGATTCCCAGTTTCTTTGCCCTGCGGCCAGGAAGGAAATCAATATTTCTGGCTGGAGTGAGCAACAGACCACATAACCCCATCCAGTTATTAAAGGCTGAAATTGATTAGGCTGTGTTTATCAGAAGCACGGCGGTTGATAGGCAGGTACCATTTTTAAATGCAATTTCACAGCATCAAGAATTGTAAAAATAAAAAAATAAAAAAAATGATAATAATAAATGTCCAAGCACACACACTTGAAAAAAAATAGAAAGAAGGTGGGTATAGTTGCTGTAGAAGATTGCACATTTTCCCTTCGTATTCATTTGCAGTCAGACTCAAGAGCTGTAGCTGTTTGTCTGGGCTTAGTCCTAAAACCTACATCCAATGTGGATTTATTTTGGGGGTTTTTTTTGTCTTTTTTGTAAAATAATTTTGCAATATTTTCTCTACGTGACCACCAGAAGGCACTATATGACCATTTTCATTCTGTCGGAATACTACTGATATTATATAGACTTAACATGTGAAGGTACCTATGCCTGATCACATGGAGGGAGGGAGGGTGGGAGAAAGAGAAAGAGAGAGAGGGGGGGGGACATATCATGGAACAAGCCCATTGTAAAGTTATGTTTGGCAATCAGAGATAGGCTCTACATCAACTTTATATTTTATTTTTATTTTCATTTAATTTGTTTCCCTTTTAAAAAAAATTAAATAATTTTATTCATAAACATTTTTTAATACAGTGTAATGCCAGGATGTACCATTTACAAGAAAAAAAAACCAGATAAAAAATAGTAATAAATATTAACACATGAACTAATGACAGTAATAATACCCTGTTTCCCCAAAAATAAGACATCCCCTGATAATAAGCCCAATCGGGCTTTTGAGCACATGGCAATAAGTCCAAGCGCTTATTTCAGGGTTCAAAAAAATATAAGACAGGGTCTTATTTTCTGGGAAACATGGTAATATAATAACACATGTACTGAGAATAATAGTAATAATATAATTAAATAATTTTAAGTAAATATCCTTTTATATTGGCTTATTTACATTTTTGTTAATTTCGTTTCACGGTTTCGTTTAATTTTAAGCACCTGTAATGTTTTTGCTTTGCTTTGCAAAGATAACATATGCTTCTTCGTATTTTGTTCCCTTTGTTTTTTTCTTCTTTTTCTATGGTATTTTAAAAGTAATAAACATAAATAATTAGTATTATAATGCCAATAAGAGCATGAGTGTTTCCAGCAGTATCTTAGCTGGATTTGCAAAATGCACAGGGCTAGCAGAAATAAAGCAGGTGTTTTGGGATTCTGCTTCTGTAGAAACCTACCATTATCTTAACATGTTGTGAATCAGCTCAGTTGTGAGGCCACAACATAATTTAGTGTGTTGTGCAAAGCCAGCTACTTACTTAAAAGACCACTCTTTTTGGAAGACAATTACAGTAGTGACCAAAATAGTGGGAACCTTTTGGGAAAAGTGTAGCTAATGATACCACTTTTTTGGGAGTAGTACCCTAAAATTATATGTCAATGGAAAGATAATTTAATCAAGAATGTAATGCAATTATTTTTATGAAGGATTTGCTATTAGAATAGCAGTTACAGTATAAAGAAGAAAAGTGAAACACGTAGAAAAAACGAGATGTACAAAAATTATCACCATGTCAGTTAACACTTAGCTGGGTAGCCTTTAGCATGAATGACGGCCTTACAACGTCTTCCCATGGAGTGAACCAAGTCTTTTTTAGTTCTGCAGCTGTTCTAATGTGAAACCAAGATTGAATGATTACTTCTATTCACTGGGTTTATTGCTGGGTCGCTTCTGACTAGCAGGTTTCTTTAGTCAGTTCCATAGATTTTCAATTGGGTGAAGGTCTGAGCTATTCCCAGGCCATTCCAGCAGTGGAATAGGATTATCTTGAAACGCCAGGAAAAAAGTGGTGTTATTTGCCATCAAACCTCAAAAATACACTTTCCCCAAAAGGTTTCCACAATTTTGGCCACTACTTTAGGTTGCAAACAAAAAGATGAGAAACTAACACTTTGGCCCGTTTTGGGGAATATTGGAATTCATTTAAAACAAAATAGGTATCACCCAAAATAGCAATTTGCTGCTAATACCAATAGTAATTATCTCTAAAGCACCTGAGGGCAGGAGAAGAAGTAATAGATGGAAGGTTTATTAAAGAGGAGAAATTTCCTATCAGTGCAGTGGTGAAATCCAATTTTTTTTTACTATTGGTTCTGTGGGCGTGGCTTGTGGGCGTGGCAGGGGAAGGATACTGCAGAATCCCCATTCCCTCCCCACTCCTGGGGGAAATATATTGCAAAATCTTCATTCCCACTCCACTCTGGGGCCAGCCAGAGGTGGTATTTGCCGGTTCTCCGAACTACTTAAAATTTCCGCTACGGGTTCTCCAGAACCTGTTGGATTTCACCCCTGTGAAATCAGTGAAAACAATTAACAAGTGGAACGGCTTGTCCCCAGAAGTTGGGAGTGCTCCATCACTGGAGGTTTTTACGAATAAATTGGACAACCAAGTGTCTGGAATGGTATAGGGCCGTGATGGCGAACCTATGGCACACATGCCACAGGTGGCAAGCAGCACCCTCTCTGTTCATGTGCCTCCCACTGGGCAGCTGGTCATTGGGTCTCACATGTGCGGGGCGCATGCAGGGGGGCTGGGCGCATTGCATTTGGCAGTTCGGGCGCTTTGGGCACTTGGTTCGGAAAAGGTTAGCCATCACTGGTATAGGGTCTCTTGCAGGGGGTTGGATTAGAAGACCTCCAAGGTCCCTTCCAACTCCGTTATTCTGTATTATGTACTAACACAATCCTATAGTGTGGGATTCTGGCTTTTGAAGGCCTGAAGTTCTCAAAAGCGTATTGGAATGTTTAATATAAGAGAAGATTATTAGATTAGAACAAAATATAGATAAAATGATTACCCTTTAGTTATACATTTATAAGTATATATTTATAAGGGGTGTGGTGGCTCAGTGGCTAAGATGCTGAGCTTGTCGATCGAAAGGTCATCAGTTCAGCGGTTCGAATCCCTAGTGCCGTGTAACAGGGTGAGCTCCCGTTCCTTGTCCCAGCTTCTGCCGACCTAGCAGTTCGAAAGCACATAGAAAATGTAAGTAGAAAAATAGGGACCACCTTTGGTGGGAAGGGAACAGCGTTCTGTGAGCCTTTGGTGTTGAGTCATGCCGGCCACATGACCACGGAGATGTCTTTGGACAGCGCTGGCTCTTCGGCTTTGAAACGGAGATGAGCACCGCCCCTAAAGTTGGGAACGACTAGCACATATGTGCGAGGGGAACCTTACCTTTAAAGGGTAAATCATTTTATCTACATTTTGTTTTAATAAACCAGGAAGACAAACGAAATGAAACCTAGTTTTCTGTCCTAATCCAACCTATTATGTTTTGTCAAGAGCACTCCATGGAATATCCTTGAAAGTTTAGGTTATGCATCCTTAATCTAGAGGTCTTAAGGTCATGGAGCACAAACTCTGGCCTACTATTTCTCTACTTTCTCTCTCTTTCTGATGAATTTTATTTTAGATCAGTGGTGGGTTTCAAATTTTTTTACTACCGGTTCTGTGGCTTGGTGGGTGTGACATGGCTTGGTGGGCGTAGCAGGGGAAGGATACTGTAAAGTGTCCATTCCCACCACAATCCAGGGGAAGGTTACTGCAAAATCCCCATTTCCTCCCGATCAGCTGGGACTCGGGAGGCAGAGAATAGATGGGGGCGAGGCCAGTCAGAATTTCTACTACCGGTTCTCCGAACTACTCAAAATTTCCGCTACCGGTTCTCCAGAACTGGTCAGAATCTGCTGAAACCCACCTCTGTTCTAGATGGTTCCCCTCCCCCCCCCCCAGAATTGCTTCCCTCCCCTCACTTAGGTTGCTCCTAGCTTTCCATCTTGCAGTCCCATCAGTAGAAGACATGGTCTGTGACAATTTGCCGTGGCCAACTCACCAGGGCCATCCAGCCACAAGACAACTTGCTGTGGGTCAAGAGTTACACTAATATTGAAGAAATGGTGGAATAGAATCATTCAAAAGAGGAGGCAAAAGGGAGGGACAGAATGAAATGTGAATGGCAAAAATTAAAATAATTTTTATTTATTGTAAATAATTAAATAGAATTGTTAAATTGTCCCAAGGCAAGTTGGCCATGGTGAGTTGGCTGGGGTGAATTGTCCCATTCCCGCTTCCATCTTTCCCACCTAGGTGTGTGGAAAGAGAGAAAGATGGACAAAGGTATGGGGAAATTTGAAAGAACTATAAGAGGAAGGTACAGTCAGCTAAGATTGGTCCAGTTGCTGTGATTCAACCTTTAGACACCTTTGGCTTGGATGATGGAGTCTTCATTGACGTGTCAGCTAAGAGCCTCTGCAAATTCCAAAAGCAATTGCAAAAATAAATTTGTTGCTGGAAGCACTCCAGTGAAGAAAACCCAAGCCACCCACCGGCTAAATATCATACTTTCCTCTTTTTCCATGGATTCTCAGTGGTTGTTGTTTTCAAAACGCCTGAAATACGGCTCTTAAAATAGCCTCATTATTTTTAAACATGGTAGCGTAAATTGCAGCATTTTTTTAAAAAAACAAAATCATGTCCGTGCCGTGGCCCAGCACATGTTTTATTATTTCCCCTTCTCTTGTGCACTGGTGCAAAAGAAAACTTGCATACGGTGGAAGAAATAACAGAATGACAGAATTGGAAGGGATCTTGGAGGTCTTCTAGTCCAACCCCCTCCTCAAGCAGCAAACCCTGTACTATTTCAGACAAACGGTTGTCCAATCTCTTCTTCGCCAACTAGTGCTCTCCTAGTACGTGCTGATTGTCAGAGTATGAATATTCATGGACTGGAATAGATCAGCCAACGGGGATTGAATGGAGACATGGTAACAAGGTCAGCCAATGACGCTTATTTATTTTTATTTTTATTTTTTAAATTTGATTTATATGCCGCCCTTCTCCGGAGACTCAGGGCGGCTTACAATGCGCTTAGCAATAGCCTTCATACTTTTGTATATTTATACAAAGTCAGCTTATTGCCCCCACAAACTGGGTCCTCATTTTACCCACCTTAGAAAGGATGGAAGGCTGAGTCAACCTTGAGCCTGGTGAGATTCGAACCTGCAATAATTGCAGGCAGCTGGTGTTAATAACAGGGTGCTTTAGACCACTGTACTACCAGGGCTCTTTTTAGACACAGAAACTTAAGTCTGAAGTCTGGGTGTGGCTTATGCAACTGAGTCTGTGGAGAGAAATCGAAACTGAAACCAGGGAGTGTGAATTTGTTTGCTGATCTGCTCTGCTGAAATGAAACTAACTGTTCTCTCCTGCCTTGTATTCTGCCTGTAACTTCTACCATGAAGAAGAATCTGTATTGGTATTGTAAAACTTACTTCATCTGTTATTATGAATGTAAAGAAGTTAATGAATCCAGCTGAATCAGTTTACCTGTGTGTGTGCTTCTGGATTTGATTTATGCAAGAAACTCTGACACTGATGTCCTTGTCGACCCAAGTGAAAGACTCCCATCTCTTTGTTCTTTGCAGGCAAGCTGGACATCACCCCTGATGACCCTCGGTGGATTGGCGCATGGTGGGCTGGCTTCTTGCTCTGCGGTGCCTTACTTTTCTTCTCGTCTCTCCCGATGTTTGGATTCCCACAGTCCCTGACCCACCAGCCGGAGCACATAGCCGAGGTAGAGGAAGCCATGTTGCCAGAAGGGGACTATGAAAGGCCAAAGCCAAGCAATGGGATTCTCCCACCGCACTCCATGGAAGCCAACGATGATCCATCTTGCTTCCAGCAGCTGAGAGGTGAAGCACTTCCTTCATAGCCCAGGTGGCTTCTGCGGGAGCCAAGAGGTTAATGACTAGCTCAGGGGTCAGGTACTTTAAACACAAGAGCCATTTGGACCCGTTTCCCACAGAAAAGAAAACACTGGGAGCCACAAAGGTCTTAACCGGAAGCCCCCCGTTCAATTCTGGAGCTGATCTGAAATCCAGTTTCCCCACCATAGAGTCTCCTCCTAGTGCAGCGTCCTTTTTCCTCTATCTGTCCTAACTGAAAGCCCTATCAATTGTGGAGCCGACTGGAAAACCCGCCCCTTGCCATAGAGTCTCCTCCTGGTGCTCCATGCTTCCGCCGCACCAACCGGAAGGTCCTCTCAAAATTGTGACACTGACCAGTGTCAGGGAGCCACAACAGAGGGATGAAAGAGCCAGATGCAGCTCCAGAGACACAGGTTGCTGACCCCTGGACTAGCTAGATTCATTACTTGATGAAGACCTCAGATTGCCTTGCACATCTTAACTTCTTTCCCTGAATAGAATAGAATAGAATAGAATAGAATAGAATAGAATAGAATAGA
>WNWU01000044.1:3176347-3194654 GCA_012654045.1 Ptyas mucosa | reverse complement strand
TCCTTCCTTCCTTCCTTCCTTCCTTCCTTCCTTCCTTCCTTCCTTCCATCCATGCATCCATCCATTTATCCATCCATCCATTTATCCATCCATCCATCCATAGCTTGCTGTGGTTAGAATGCAGTATTGCAGGCTGACTCTGCCCACTGCCAGGAGTTCAATTCTGACCGGCTCAAGGTTAGCTCAACCTTCCATCCTTCCAAAGGTCGGTAAAATGAGGACCCAGATTGTTGGGGGCAAGAGGCTGACTCTGTAAACCACTTAGAGAGGGCTGTAAAGCACTGTGAAGCGGTATATAAGTCTACGTGCTGTTGCTATTGCTATTCTTCAAAAATCTACTTTTCTTGTTGGCATTCCCATCTCTTTTGTGTGCGGTTATGGATGCTTGCGAATAGTGGAGGGTCCTGGGGAGGTGGGAAGTGTTAAACTGATGAAGATGGCAACACAATGGCAGACCTGCTCTTTTCTGCATGCACACCAAATGGGGGCGGGTCTTCTATCACACACTCATGGTTGCCATATTGGTTGCTTTGACCCTTCCCTGTGTGTGGATACACCTATAGACTTAGGAAACACCTGTAGATCTAGATCTTTTTTGTACCAAAGATGGGGATACACCAAGCTATCCCGTAGGCATCCATCACACACAAGGGAGTAGAAGAAGAATTCGGTTGCTTCCTTTCAAATCCTCTTCTCAAGAAATATTCTTTTCCTCTTCCTTGGGAGATCCAGAACTCATCAGTTGCCTCATTTTGCTTTTTTTTACATATTTGTCATATTTTCCTCATTTTTTTTTTGCAATGATCCCTTCCTTGCTCAACCGTTGATAGAACGATACAGTTCGAAGGAGAAGGTGAAGCCATTAATCTCATCCTCTGCTCAGCGCAGGAATCGGGGGTGTCCACAGGGTGTAGTCAAAGAGTTAAGATATTTTTATCGCCCTATATTTATAGGCCCCCTCGTGAATCTTTTTAAAGTGCATCCCAAATTGCGATCTCAGTGAATGAAGGCCCATTACTTCTAGAGCTCATGACTTCTCCAAGAAGTGCTGTCACTGTTAGAAATACAGAACATCGAATAGGGTGGGAAGCAGGGATGAAATGCTCCTGGTTCGGACCGGATTGCCCGATCCGGTAGCAATGGTGGTGGATGGTTCCCAGTGGCCCCCCTCCCCCCCCCATGCTCAGCTGAGTCGCACGATCGTCAGAGGCTTTTTTTTTTACTTTTAAAAGCATTTTTTCTACAACCTCTTCCGATGAAAAAATGCTTTTAAAAGTAAAAAAAAAAAGCCTCTGATGATCACGTGGCTCAGCTGGGATCCTCAGAGGCTTTTCAAAGCATTTTTTTCTGCAACCTCTTGCCGAAGAGGTGGTAAAAAAAATGCTTTGAAAAGTCTCTGACGATCCCAGCTGAGTTGGCTGATCAGCAGAGGCTTTTCAAAGCATTAGAAAAAATGCTTTGAAAAGTTTAAAAAAAAAAAGTTGGCCACGCCCACCCAGTCACATTACCCCTCTCCCACCAAGCCATGTCCACAGAACTGGTAGTAACACATTTTACATTTCACCCCTGGTGGGAAGGGACCTTGGAGGTCTTCCAGTTCAACCCCCTGCTCAAGCAGGAGACCCTTATATCATTCCAGATGAATGACTGTCCAGTTTCTTCTTAAAATCCTCCAATGATGGAGCACCCACAACTCCTGGAGGTAAGCCGTTCCATTGATTAATTGTTCTCATTGTTGGGACATTTCTCCTTAACTCTAGGTTGCACCTTTCTCTGATGGTTTTCCACCTTCACATCTTCCCCTGCTCTCTGGTGCTTTGGGGAATAGTTTGACCTCTTCATCTTGGAGACAGGTCCTCAATACTGGAAGACTGCTATCATATCACTCCTAATCCTTCTCCACGTTAGACTAGACATACCTAGTTCCCTCAATCATTCATTGTATGGTTTAGCCTCTGGACCCCTTATCTTTGTTGTTGTTCTCTGCACTCTATAACATGGAATCAGATGATCATCTTTGTGTCAATCGCATCTCCCTTCATGGCATTTAAACCTCAGGCGTCTTCACTGCTTTTCCCTGAATCTCTGTCCATTTCTTCAAATCCTGGGGAATTGAAGGTCAAAAGAAATGGAGTTTCAAAAGAATAGAGTAGAGTAGAGTAGAGTAGAGTAGAGTAGAGTAAATAGAATAGAATAGAATAGAATAGAAAGAATAGAATAGAATAGAATAGAATAGAATAGAATAGAATAGAATAGAATAGAATAGAATAACAGAGTTGGAAGGGACCTTGGAGGTCTTCTAGTCCAACCCCCTGCTTAGGCAGGAAACCCTACACCACTTCAGACAAATGATTATCCAATCTCTTCTTAAAAACTTCCAATGTTGGAGCATTCACAACTTCTGGAGGCAAGTTGTTCCACTTATTAATTGTTCTAACTGTGAGGAAATTTCTCCTTAGTTCTAGGTTGCTTCGCTCTTTGATTGGTTTCCACCCATTGCTTCTTGTCCTGCCTTCAGGTACTTTGGAGAATCGCTTGACTCTCTCTTCTTTGTGGCAGCCCCTGAGATTGGAAGACTGCTATCATGTCTCCCCTAGTCCTTCTTTTCATCAAACTAGACATACCCAGTTCCTGCAACTGTTCTTCATATGTTTTAGCCTCCAGTCCTCTAATCATCTTTGTTGCTCTTCTCCTCATTCTTTCTAGAGTCTCAACATCTTTTTTACATCAGTAACTGATGTAACGGGACTTAAACCTCAGGCATCTTCACTGTTTTTCCCTGAATCTCTTGTCCATTTCTTCGAATCCTTGGGAATTCAAGGTCAAAAGAAATGGGAGTTTCAAAAGAAATCCTCCCTCTTTTAGAAGAGCTTCCTACTGTCATGTCTTAAGTGCTTCAGGTCCAGCAAAATGTTGCTTGGTGAGACCCCTTGATGGAACGTTCTTCAGCGTCTGTTCTATTTATATCCCACTCCAATGTCATTCAAGAAAGCAGGGTGAATTTGGAACTCAAAAGAGCGTCTGTGCTCTTTTGAGTTTACAGAGGCCTGTAGGAGACATGGATGGTTAAGCCACTGTTTAAGATGACTTTGAGCTGGCAAACTGCCTGGAAAATCTCTAGGGGATTCAATGTTGGGGTCCTTCATATGGCTTTTAGCTTTTTTTCTTTTTCAAGGCAGTCCAAAATTTGCAGGCCCTCATCGCCAGCTATGCAGGAACATTAATTGTAAATGGAAAGGTGTGGTCACTCGGAGGAATGTCACAGAGCCATGAAAAATAGCTTTTTTAAAAAAAAAAAAAGCCAATAATGGCCTTTTTGTGTGTGTGTGTGCAAATCCCTTCCCCTCCATTTAGCTAAAAGGCAGAGGGAGAACTTTTCTGAAGCAGACACAGTAGCTTTGAAGTCATTTCCACTAATAAGTGTTATAATGACACTCCACCAGAACATATATTTTAATACAATAGTTTGGGGGGGGGGAGCCATAATTACCAGGAAAAATTATCCTAAAAGTGGCTTGAGGGAAGGAAGGAAGTAATAAGAGGAGGGGGTCATGAAGCAGATGATTGGCTGAGGGAAGGGGTGGTAGTCACTTACCTTTGCTACCGGTTCGTAAATGTGAGCATACGTGCCACCTCCATGCATGCGCAGGACAGTGGTGAAATGTAAAATTTGTTACTACTAGTTCTGTGGAAGTGGCTTGGTGGTGGTGGGTAATATGACTGAGTGGGTGTGGCCAACTTTTTTTTTTTAACTTTTAAAACTGTTTTTAAAACGGTTCAGTAGAAGAGGTTGTAAAAAAAGGGGGGTTTTTAAAAGCCTCTGACGATCCCAGCTGAGTTGCCTGATCGGCAGAGGCTTTTTTTCCTTATAAAAACATTTTTTCTATAACCTCTTCCTCCGAAGAGGTTGCAGGAAAATAATGCTTTTAAAAGCCTCTGATGATCCCAGCTGAGCTGCGCAATCATCAGAGGCTTTTTTTTTAACTTTTAAAAGCATTTTTTCAGCCAAAGAGGTTGTAGAAAAAATGCTTTTAAAAATAATTTTTAAAAAGCTTCTGATGATTGCACAGCTCAGCTGGGCATGTGGGGGGGGGGGGCAGGGATTTTTGCTACCACAAAAACCTCCCACCACCATCGCTACCGGATCGGGCGATCTGGT
Organism: Ptyas mucosa; assembly: GCA_012654045.1. NCBI lineage: Eukaryota > Metazoa > Chordata > Lepidosauria > Squamata > Colubridae > Ptyas > Ptyas mucosa. The sequence continues at coordinate 3,190,495 of WNWU01000044.1, read as the reverse complement.
CCGAACCGGGAGCATTTCACCCCTGGCGCAGGACCTTCCCCGCACGCACAGAGCATCAAAAATGGGACGTGATTACATCCAGGCGGGTAGGCGGAGCCTCCCGCTGCCACTGCTACTGATTTGCCCGAACCGGATAGAACTGGCTGAATACCACCACTGACTGTGGGAGTTTGGTCTGTGGAGTGAGTGAACTGGACTCTTTGTAGGGAAGGGAAGTAGAAACCTTTTTTGTGTGTAATGCTTTGGAGTTCTTCTGCTGTTGTTCTTCAACTTCCAAATTTGCCATACGCCAAATACTAGATAAACAGTTTCCAAATTTACTCCAAATACATGTAAATTTAAAACCAGACCAGGCAGTTCCAACAGAACGAAATGGTGGAACGCTGGCTTAGGAAGAGAAATTTTGGACTCTGTGAAAAGCATCTTCAGGGAGTGAGGAAGGGGCCAGTCCAAAAAACAAAAACAAAAACTATTCCAGGCATGCAGTCATGGTGGCCATTTTGATTCTTGGACTCTTTCCTCATGGATGACCCAGACTCCATATTAATGCTTAAATAACTCCTTGCACAGCAAAAACAAAATGGCCTCCTTGCATTTAGGAATGTAACCTAGTGGAAGGAAAACTGCCCATACAGGTAGTCCTTGACTTACAATAGTTCATTTAGTGGCCGATCAGTTACAATGGCACTGAAAAAAGTGACGTATGATGACCATTTTCCAAACTTAACAACCTTTGTAGCCATCCCCATGATCGGGTGAGCAAAATTCAGATGCTTGGCAAGTGGCTCATACTTACGACCGTTACTGGGTCCCAAGGTCATGCGATCCCCTTTTGTGACTTTTTGAACAAGCAAAATCAACCGGGAAGCCAGTTTAAATTATCAACTGCAATGATTCACTTAACTGTGGCAAGAAAGGTTGTAAAATGGGACAAGACTCACTTAAATGTTTCACTTGAACAACAGAAATGTTGGGCTCAATTGTGGTCATAAGTCGAGGACTACCTGTGTTAGGCTAACCGGCTGAAGGGTGGCGGACATTGCAATCCAAGTCACGTGAAGGTCACAAATTATGAAAAAGCTGATTTAATCTGCTGTAGCCAAAGGTTTGCTCGCCTAGAACTTTGAATCTCTTCTAATATATTTCATCTACTTTTCTGTTCCCAGAAAGAAGTACATAATCATTTGGATTCAAGCGATAGCTATTATTATTATATTATTCGGACAAACACATCTACATCCTAATTAAAACTCTTCTTGATCAGGATATAGAAACCTGGACAACCCGTTAAAAGGAAGGTTGGATATCCTAATAACCCGTTTACAAAAGGGCTTTAAATACGATCCAGTATTTTCCCTTCATCCGATCTCTCTCCCTCTCCTCTTTCTCACCTTTCTGAATAGGCGGCCGCTTCTTACACATCGTTCTTTTTAATTTTGTATTCTCTGTTTCTTAAAAGACAGGAACCTATTTGGAATGATCCAATTTAATTCTCATAACAAGGTGAGAGCAGCTGGTAGCTCATTCAAGACTCGCTTAAAGTAAGAAGGAGGCAGTGTGGAAGTTGAATGAATCAGAACCTAATGAATGAGCGAATGGATGAAGTGAAAGTTTCGTGAGTAAGCCATGACTTCACGATCATTGTACACCAAGGTGAATTCAAAAGTTCACTCACCCGTTCCTAAGACAAGAACAATATGGACAACACTTTTGGGTCTGCCATCTTCCTAAGATCTTTTTCATTCCTCTCTGTTTTGTTTTGTTTTGCTTTGCTCTGCTCTGCGGATGAGAGGGGTTCCTGCATGATGACAAGGGTAGAAAATCAACATTTGAAAGATCCCATGAGCGGTGAATTGTTCAGAAAAGACAATACAAAAAGTCTCAACCGAGGAAGATGGAGCTAACAACATTGGTTTTGCTCTTCCCTCCAATTTGTAACCCTGGCGAGAGTGAACTTTCTGAACGGAATCCAAGTTTACTTAGAAAGATCATTAGAGATCCACTATGGGCTTTTTTTCTGTTGGTTTTATTTGTTGGCTCTACTCGTTCAGTATCCAAGATTACACAGCAGATCATCACGGATGTCAGCAAAGATTCAATATTAAGTGCAACTGGCATAAATCAAACAAGGCGTGTAAACCTTCAAGTGTCATTTTCTAGAGCAAAACTGAAGTAGAGCTTTTGCGTTTAATTATCACTGCTCATGTCTTTCATTATGTCACGGAATGATTTGTTGAAACATGGAAACACTAGGCTATAAATTGAATTCACGAAGATTTACCCAATTCCGAACAGGCTGAACCCTCGGGGAACTGAAATGTAATAGCATGCAGAAGTGTGAAATAATAATAATCTATAATATAATAATACCGTCCATTAGGCGAAAGCAACTATAAGAAGTTACAACTGTCTGTAGATATCTTGGTTAAAATATTACAAGCTAGTCAGAGAGGCACTAAAAACTCAACATTTCCAAAGTAGCTATTCAGAGTCTTAAAACTACAGCTCTCCAATTTCTACATCCAGTCAAAAGTTCTGCTGGCTGGGAATTCTGGGACTTGTGGTCCAAATTTCTCTGGAGAGCACTGAATAGGGAAGGTTGCAGGGACAGGATTCTCACACCTGAATGTGACACAAGAGTGTTTATATTGGAGCTCCACAGCAATAAGAAAATTTGACTGGGTCACTCCTGCAAAATCAGTTTCAGCATTCTAGGGCAAGAGTCAGCAACCTGCGGCTCTGGAGCCGCATGTGGCTCTTTCACCCCTCTGCTGCGGCTCCCTGTCACTCAAATTATGCGTCACAACTGCCAATGTGTAACACCCGCCGGCACGCTATTTATTGAGCTTTTCAACCTCCCCCCCCCCCCCCCAAGTAGGCCATCCATGGATAAATCCAAGAAAAGAAAAGTTTCAGAAGAAAACAGAACATTTAATTCAACTATATATGCTAGTTTTGTGGTCGCTAAAGAAGTAGTCAGGCACGGGAACAGTTCTGTGGCTCCCGGTGTTTTCTTTTCTGTGGGAAATGGGTCCAAATGGCTCTTTGAATGTTTAAGGTTGCAGACTCCTGTTCTAGGGGAACAAGATAGCAATAGAAATAGCAGCTAGACTTACGTACCGCTTCATAGTGCTTTACAGCCTCCTCTAAGCAGTTTGAAGTTGTCAGCATATTTGCTCCCAACAATCTGACTCCTCATTTTATCGATCTCGGAAGGATTGAAGGCTGAGTCAACCTTGAGCCCGTCAGGATCAAACTCTTGGCTCTGGGCAGAATTAGCCTTCAATACTGCACTCTAACCACTGCGCCACCACAGCAAGCTGGCTGCAATATCAGAATTGATCATTTAGTGCCATTCAAAGCGTGCCAGTGTTGTGTTTTGTTTCATTCATTTGATTTTATCTTTTTAAGGGCAAGATGGAAAACACATCTGCCCGTCTTAGTTCCACTCTGCCTACCACAGGGGGAAAAAATCCATCAGTCTTCAGTGCCATAATGCCATGTGGTTTTAAGCAATAAGAAACGCATCAATTCAACATGGAGTCCTCATTCTTTTCCCCCCCTCCCTGTGCATCTCTCTCTCTCCCTCGCATTAGTCTTTAATGGCATTGCGCTTTCTCAGAATTGCGTTGGCATCCTTGCAAATAGTTCACAAGTCTTGAGGATGCTGGAAAAGGAAGTTTTGGGTCCCCTCTGTAATTGTGTTGTTCTCTGAGCTTCCTGCCTCTCTTTGGGTGAGCCAGTTTGCTTTTTCGGGATGCAGGTTTCACGACCGGTTGTGCCAGCTGTGGCATTCCTTTGTGAGCACATCCACTGCATCCTTACATAGGGCGTTCTTTGAAAGAAGTGGCGCATCCAACCCAATAGACTTCTCACTGCTGCCCTGGTGCAAGCAAGTATTTGGGATAATCTTGTCATCCTGGGGAGGGAAAGACCCTTAACATCCCTAAAAGCTATGAAGAGAAGTTGAAAGTTCCATCTCTTATCACCACGCTGTATCTCAAGTACTAGACTCTTAGCCAAATTAGCTTCAGCTCTTGCATTTTAAAAAAATGGTAGTCTTTCAGCGGTGATGAAATGTAAAATTTGTTACTACCGGTTCTGTGGGCGTGGCTTGGTGGTGGTGGTGGGGTAATGTGACTGGATGGGCGTGGCCAACTTTTTTTTTTTTTTACTTTTTTAAAGCATTTTTTTACAACCTATTCGGCGAAATAGGTTGTAGAAAAATGCTTTTACAAGTTAAAAAAAAAAGACTCTGACAATCACAGCTGTGGCGTGCGATTGTCAGGGCCTTTTTTTTAACCTTTTAAAAGCAGGAAGCAATGACACTCGGGCGGGTGGGCGGAGCCTCACGCCGCCATCGCTACCGGTTCTCCGAACCACTTGCCACAATTGCTACTAGATCGCCTGATCCGGTCCGAACCGAGATCATTTCACCCCGTCTTTCAGCTGAGCTGAACATCTGATGACTTCATAAACATCGTCTTAATTTTGGGTTGGTCGGTTGCAACAGTATATAAGTGATTTGCTACCTACCGGGGTGTTTTCTCTCTCTCTCTCTCTTTTTTTTTTTACTCTAATGTATAGCTTTGAGATGTCCTTATTATCTCCCATCTGCGCACTAAAGCTGATCTGACCCTACTTACTTCTACCAACCAGCCAAATTCGGCAGGTACTTTGCATATCACCTGTTAAGAAGTGAAACTGAATATCACGCATTTAAAAGCTCGTGCATGGTGGATTTGGGCTGGTGCTTCCTGGTGCTTGCTTTTAAACAGTTTCTGGTGCACACTTGACCGCAAAGTTCGAAGTCAAAACCGCTTCCAAGGCATATGCAGAAATCTTTAGAATAGGATACTATTATCAGGTCTATGGCAGTGTTTCACAATCTCAACTTTTAAGACGGGTGGACTTCCAAGTCCTAGAATTCCCCAGCCAGCATGCTGGAAAATTTGGGGATTGAACTTTAGTTGCTGAAGTTGAGAATACTGGCTTAGAGAAACACCAGAGGGCAGCAAAGAAGGTTTTTCCAGGGTCTCTCTGCTGTCATCTACTGGTCGATCTGGGTTTGGCAACCTGGATCTGGTAGCACACCACAAATCTGCCATATAATACTCTGCCCAGGATTCAGGTTACATCGGCTGAAATGCAAGTTCCTAGCCCTTCCTTATGTTGCAAATACGACAAACTGGGAAACATTTTACCAAGATGGACAAAACCAACTTTGAATAAAATGAGTATGTAACTCCACACTTCCAAAACTGGCAAATATAGAGGGAGAAAGAAAGAGAAATAAACCAGCAAATGCAATGTACATGTAATAGCAGGCATGGTAGAAATTGAGTTATTTTTATGGTTGCAGAATTGAGGGTTTTTTCCAGCTAAGTTTGGATCAGGATTTCCGCTTTTATACAAAGAGTAATTGATGTATATCGCATTAACATTGTAGAAGAACGGAACTTTCAAAAGTTGTTCTAGACCAATCTCAAGACAAAACACTGCTTCCATGCATCTCCACTTACCTGATAGATCTATTGTGGATAAAGATAGTAGTTTTAGAAATAATAATACAGTAATAACAATAACAATATAGCAGTTCTTAAACTGCTGTAAGTAACGCATGGATGGAGCAGTGGAAGACACAAATGGTAAACATTCTACTGCTTTCCTTTAGCAATGGAATGGGGTATGTTCTAAGTTATTGTCTTTATTATAAACTAATTTATGAAAACAATTCCAGACTGAAACTCTTAAGTCCAGTAACACATTTCAGTCTCTCATTTTTTTCCCCTTCTAGACGCCTAACATTCATCTTCTTTGCTATTTAATTGTCCCCATAAACAGCACAGTATGCTGATTTTTTTAAAAAAAATAATTGACCATGTCTCAAAAGCCTTTTTTTTTTTTCAAAGCATATCCAGATAATCCCTTGAGAGTTGATGCTTTGGCTCATTTATCACTTGAAAGAAGTTCTTCCAATTTTTAATAAGTTAATTCTTAGGGATGAAGGTGTTTTCTTTTTTGGGGGGGTGGAATGGAAGAGGAGGGAGATTTATTTAAACAACGAGAACAATCTTACCGTGTGTCCGATTGAAAGAGACAAAGAAGAAAGAAATAAAAGAAAGGCCGTGCTCAGTATATTTTGAGTACCGCATCCTGTATTTTTGCAAGCTTCTATTTTCCAGATGAGTTTAGAAACCTGTGATGACGTGAAATTAAGTACTGTACTGTTTGCTGTAAATGATATTAAAAGTACTATTTTCATTTGTTGGCGGTGTCCTTCGGTGAATCTTGCGTTGCTGATGTTCCTTAATGGCCTTTTTCAGCTTGGTCTCCTCTTAGTAGCTTAAAAGACAATGATTGTCATTCAGTGAAGGAAAGAATCACGCAAAGATCAGAAGCAAGGCCAATTTACAGAGCAGAACAGTAGCCCTGCCACCGGAAGCCCTAATCTAACTCCATTTCCTAAAATGACAGTGTTGACAATGACACAGGATGGAAGTATTCCATAGAAAGGAGGGGTCCTTGGTGTTCTCTGGGCTGGGTTGTTTTCTTGCAGACGTTTCATTGCCCAAACTAGGTAACATCAGTTACCTGATGATAGCAATTGCACTTAGAGCAGGGATCCTCAAACTATGGCCCATCGGCCAGATACAGCCCGCCGAAGACATTCATCCATGTGGAACCACGAGCCTGCCCTGTTGAGGAATTCACAGAGCAATCCTTGAGTAGCAAGAATGTGCACATGAAAAGCGATTGAGAGTAGTTAGGAAATAACACAGCCAACCCAGAGATACACTGAGTTGTGTTTACTTTCAGGAAATAGTAATAAGGCACAGTCCAATAAACAGTCCAGGTCATACACAGATAAAGCAGTAGATTGTAATACAATAGTCCAGGGATATTCCAATAACAAAGTCTTCTTACCAGTCATTGTGGTCATACACAATAAACAGTTGCAAACAGTAGCAAACACAGCAAAGAGCATCAAAGAGAAACAAAGCATGTTTCTAGCTCCCTTTTAAGGACATTGGCTATAGAGCTAACCAATCAGGACACAGTATGATGCAATACAGCACACATATTGTCCCACTTACCCGCCAGCCCCCACCTGCCTTCTGGAGGCCAAGGAGACCAAAAACGGGATGCGTGGAGGCCCAAAATGGGCCTGTTTTTGATCATCCCAGCCTACAGAGGGAGGGAGGGAGAGAGGGAGACACACACATACAAAAACAGAAGTCCCTCAACCCCCCCAAGGCAGCTACATCCCTTCACTAACCTGCTTTCCATCCCCAGGAACATAACAAATTGAAGTTTAATTTGTGTGTATTTAATGAACTGCTAAATTGGTCACGCCCACCCAGTCACATGACCGCCTAGCCAGACCCACCCAGCAGGTCCAACCCCCCTCCCAACAATCTGAGGGACCGTGAATTGGCCCCCTGTTTAAAAAGTTTGAGGACCCCGACTTAGAGTTATATACCTCTTCACAGTGCTTTACAGCCCCCTCTAAGCAGTTTACAAAGTCAGCCTATTGGCCCCCAACAATCCTGAGTCCTCATTTTACCAACCTCAGAAAGAGGGAAGGCTGAGTCAACCTTGAGCCTGGTGAGACTCGAACTGCTGGCAGCCGGCAGAAGTCAGCAGAAGTAGCCTGCAGTGCTGCATTCTAACCACGGCGCCATTGTGGTGTTACGTGGTTTCGATAATGAAACATCTGCAAGAAAAGTAACCAGGCTCAGACTGCACCAAAGACATCCCAGTTCAACCCTGAGGTACAAATATTCTCCTTTATTAGTATTCCATAGAAGCCAGAAAGAAAGACTATAAAAAGGTGTATCAAATATGTATCCTTCCAGTCTTTTTTTTTTTTTATCCACCTGATCGTTGGCTATACAAGGGTGATGAAGTTCGTTGGGCAAAGCAAAACTTATTCTTAAACCTTCCTAAAGTCCCATTTAATGGGCCTTCAAAAGAGGCATGAGGACTCATCCTTACGTGCAGTTCAGTTACAGGTGGGTTCTAAAATTTTTTACTACTGGTTCTGTGGGCGTGGCTTATTTTGTGGGCGTGGTTTGATGGTCATGTGACAATTTTTTTACTATTTAGCAGAGGTACTGGTCTACCAGGCTTTTAACTGCTTACAGAGCTGTACCGGTCTACCCATTTGCTTTTGCAGGCACCGGTCTACTCATTTGTTCTTGGAGGCACCGGTCTACCACAACACTGCCTTTTAACACTGATCAGCTGTAGGGCGGCCCTTTGAAGCCCCGCGGCAAGAGTTTAAACAGCTTTTTCCTTCTAGCCAATCAGCCGGGACTCGGGAGGCAGCAATAGATTGGGAGTGGGGCCAAATAAAAGGTAAGAATAACGCGGGGCAGGTGGGAGGTGCAGAACCGGTTTGGTGATGTCATATCGTCACCGCTACCGGTTCGGCGGAATCGAGCCGAACCGAGAGGAACCCACCACTGGGTTCAGTGGTGAAATCTGAACCGGTTTGCTGGCTGTGCATGCACCTTGGCCATGCGCCAAGCACGCTCTGTATAGAATCCTAACATTCTCCCCTTTGGACAGGTCAATATATACAGTTTAGATTCTTAATCCATAGCTTTCACAACATGTTCTATGTTTTATAGCACCTTGCGCTTTGGTAAACGCATCAGCAATATTGTCTTCCGACACACAATATTCTAACGTAACCATGTTGCTTTGGATACATTGACGAACATTAAGATACCTAATGTCAGTATATTTAGTTCTAGTTTTGACTGCTAAATTTGTTGCCATTTTTATAGCAGCTTGGTTGTCCTCATGTATTACAATTGGATAATCCATCTTTAAACCAATATCCATCATTAATTGTTTGTAATAAATCAAATCAGTGCAAACGAGTGACAAACAGGAAAATTCTGCCTCCATAGTCGAAAGACTAATATGTTTTTGACGAATTGATTTCCAGTTAATCAAACAATTGTCTAACATGATAGCTATACCCGATGTGGACTTCCTAGTGGTCACATCAGTAGCAAAACTGGCATCAGCATATGCACTTAATACTAAATCATTGTTAGGTTCTAGATACAATGCATAATGCATCGTCATCTTCAGATACCTTAATATACGTTTTGCGGCTTGCCAATGTCTATCAGTCGGCTCTGCGTTATATCTCGCTAATTGGTTTACTGCAAACGAAATATCAGGTCTTGACCAATTGCTTAGATAAGATAAACTACCTATAAGAGACTGGTAGATCTCCCTACTGAATTTAGGACTTTGGACCTCTCCTTGTTGAAAGTCCTGTGCCATAGGCGTTTTCGCTGGCTTACAGAGCTCCATGCCGTAACGCTTCAACATTTGGCTTATTTTGCTAGATTGAGATATTTTATAACCCCTTGCTGTTTGATTAATATCTAGACCTAAATAATGCCTAATATTTCCCAAACTTCTGATCTTAAATTTGGTTTGTAACTGTTGAACAATATCTATGGCTTCTTTGTCAGTTTTCGTTATTATGGCTATATCATCTGTGAACAGTAACAAAAACGATACTAGACCATTAGTTTCTCTCTTAAAGAGACACTTATCCGCTACACCTTCATAAAAACCGATCCTATTCAGCTCTTTTACAATACATTGGTTCCACTCGAACCCTGATTGTCGCAAACCATAAAGGCTTTTATGTAACCTCCAACAATCAGTGTGGTTTTGTGTTTCGACTCCTAAAGGCTTCTTCATATAGATGGTGTGTCTTAATGGAGCATGTAAATATGCTGTTTCTACATCTATATGGTTAATACTATATTTATGCTTAGCCGCCCATACTAGCATTGTTCTTAAAGTACTTGCACGTAAACTAGGAGCAAAAACTTCATCGAAATCTTGTTCAGTCTGAGAAAAACCTTGAGCTACAAGGCGAGCTTTATGGGTTACTGTACCATCTATGCTTTTCTTAACTTTGTAAACCCATCTACAACCTATTACTTTTTCACCAGGTGGCAATTTCACAGTTTCATAAACACCTAACTTGGTTAAAGAATTAATTTCCTTACTCATTGCCTCCTTCCAAGCATTTTGCTCCTTATCAGGATAAAGTTTGATATCTTCATAACTTGAAGGCTCAATGTTAATCTGGCAAACCACAGTCGCTTTATAACGATCAGGTGGATGCCTTTCCCTAGTAGATCTTCTAGGTAAAACAGGACTTACAGCAGATGATTCCTCTGACTCCTCCCCTAAACCTACATCCTCTAAAGCTATTTCCTGTTCTTCCTCCTTGATAGAGGATTTTACATCATCTAAATCCTCAGGAATATCATCAGGAATTTGATGCTCGATACTAACAGTATTATTATCATGTCTATAGTCTGCATGCTCTAGTCTATCCCATCCTTCATGTTCTAGAAATTTAGCATTAGCACTACAGTACACACTCGTAGTTCCCTGTGCCCAAAATCTAAAAGATCTATGGTTTGATTCATAGCCAACGAAAAACATTTTTCTGGCTCTTTGTTGATCCTTTCTTCTCAAACTAGATGGAATATGTACCCAAGCTGGGGCTCCAAATGTGTGTAAATAACTAAGATTAGGTTTCCTCCCATGCCATAAAGTGAATGGAATTTCACCTGTAGAGGAATGAACCACGTTGTTTAACACATGGTTAGCACACATGGCAGCTTCACCCCATAAATTATTAGGCAAACCAGAATCTGCTAACATAGTTCTAATCATGGCCTGTAATGTTTGACCTCTTCGTTCTATATACGAATTATGCTGTGGTCTGTACGGAGCAGACCGCTTATGCTGGATCCCTGCATCCTGCAAAAACTTTTCCAACTTTTGGTTGGTAAATTCCGTACCATTATCAGTAACAAAGCATTTAACCTTGAATTTCTGTTTCCTTTCTACAAAACGTATCCAGTTGGTAAGATGCTGGAATGTTTCACTTTTTGTTTTCATAAGATAACAAAACCCGTACCTTGAATAATGGTCAACCATGCTTAGAATATAGCAGGCACCGCCAATGCTAGGTTTCTTGGGTCCAATTAAGTCTATAAAAACTACTTCTAATGGGTTTGTAGTTTTAAAACCATTAACACGGTTTGCTGGTGTTATCCTACTCTTCTGTTGACTACAGGCATTGCAATTTAGATATTTACTACATGCTTGTAGTTTTATTCCTTCAGATAATTGTACTGTTTGTTTTAACATTCTGAAGTTTAAATGCCCAAGCCTCCGGTGTAACAGATGAATACATTCATCATGTGGTTTAACATTAGTATAAACAGACTTAGACTTAACCATCAATACTGGGTTATCTCGTAAAACAAATAAATCATTTTCTAAACTTGCAGTAACAACTTTGCCATCTTTCTCAATAAAACACTTATCATTTTTGAATGTTACTGTAAACCCAAATTTCAGTAATGATTTAACAGATAATAAATTAAATTTTAACCCAGGAATATATAACATAGGCAATGGATCATTGCTAAATGACCAACGAGCAACACCCTCTCCTGCTGCCTTAACTTTCCAACCATTTGCAAGTTTTACATGCTGGTTACTCTTCTCCATTTTAACAAAAAATTTTCTGTTTCTAGAAATAGATTGAGAAGCACCACTGTCAACAACCCAGCAATCCTGGTTAACATCAGTAGTTGAATTTGATATAGCTAAATTACAACCCTTCTTGGGTCTAATATTGTCCCTAACAGGCATTTTCTTATTTTTACAATACTTAGCTATATGCCCTTTAGCCCCACAAGCAAAACAACGTTTTACAACATAGGCAGTTGAGTACATTTTTTCTTCTTTTGGTTGTTGCACTCTCAACTGATCCCTTTCTTGTCTTCTTTTGGATTCTTCCAATAACCTACCGGTTATGCCAGCCAATGTCAGGTCATCTCTGGACAAAACCTCTAACGAAGAAACATAGTCATCATAACTATCGTCTAATGAAGAAAGAATTATATAAACTTGTTGTAGTTCCGAGAAAATCAGTTCCTTTTCATGTAGCTCCTGGAAAATTCTGGTCATGGATTCCAAATGAGCCATCATATCTCCACCCTTAAGAAGATGTTGTTTAAACAATCTTCGTGTGAGATAAATATGAGCACCCACAGTGTCTCGAACATATAGTCTCTTCAACTTGGTCCAACACCTAGCAGCAGACTCTTCGCCACGAATATGGACAAGCTGCTGGTCACCCAGTGTTAGTCCAATAATGCAAAGAGCTCGTTCATTGTCTCTGTTAAACTTGGTTATCTTCTTTGCATCTTCTTCATCATCAGGATTCCATGCTGTTACATCCGGTGGATTATTAACTATGTCACAAAGTCCTTCTCTACGCAGAAGTAGACTACATTTTGTAGACCAGGATACATAGTTTGTTCCATCCAGCCGGGTTATCATGGAAAAATGTGCTGCCTGTTCTAGAGCCATCTTCACTTGGATTGTTTATCACAAACACAGTTTGTACTATTCACATTAACTCTCAGTTTAGCTTTTACCAATCCTTGTTAGTTATGGTTGGCTCTGGGCCCATAACCCATGTTAAGGATATTGATGTTGTTTTACCAACCAGCAGAGTAACTGCACAAGGAAACGTTGAGAGCAATGAATAAGAAAACTGGTTTAGCAAAAGTGTACTTTATCATAGGAAAAAGCAGTAGCGTAGTCATAAACAAATCCCAAGTCTTCACCAATAAATCAGTCCAGTAAATCAGTCCAAACAACTCACTCTGGTTAACAAACCACGATGGTAGCAGATCCATCAACAGATAGCAACTCCTTCACAATAGCAGCTCATAGCAGTTCATAGCAGCAGCAGCCACACTAGCAGCTTCTAGCAGTAGCAGCAACTGACCAGGTTACAATACTTTGTTTAAATATATTCCCAACTAGTCATTATCCCATTACAGCATGACTCAGCAAGAAGGTAACATTTACAGCTTAAAGTTACAGTATCCATATATTGCCTGGACAACTGGTTCTAACATTATATACATCATATAGAATCCTAACACGTACCAAAAGGAGGCTTGGGAAGGTAAGTAGACACCAAGGCGGGGGGGAAATCATCTGTGGTGCGCAAGCTTGGGAACCCTTTTTAAAACTTTTTAAAAGCATTTTTAACTACCGGTTCCGGAGAATAGGTAGTAAAAAATGCTTTAAAAGAGTTTTTAAAAAAGGTTCCCAAGCTCGCGCGTCACAGCTGTGACCGTTGGAATCTTTTTTTTTTTTTACCTTTTTAAAGCATTTTTTTACTACTGATTCAGGCGAACCAGCCCGAACTGGTAGCATTTCACCCCTGGTGCAGCTGAACGCATTACTTACTGCTGTAAGTAAGGCCTTCAGGGTGGTCCAGACAAGAAGCAAATTCAGAACTAGATCTCTATTTAGTGTAAAGTTTCATTAACAGAATCTTGCAAGGCTGAAAGTATTTATTTATTTATTTTCTGTTTTGCTCTCTGGAAAACTAGGGAGGATTTTTTGGTGAAATATTTCCTACACCCTGCTTCCTTCTGGGGGCTGAAAATCACCTTTTACACACTGGTTGTCCCCATCTGTGACTCTCCTTCCTGTCTAACAAGGTCCTTCTCACATACCATTAAAAGCGCTGATGTCTTTCCTACACAGATGACCTGACTTTATCCCTACAATAAAACTGTGCAAGGTACATTCATCCAATCCCTTTCCCTCAACCTAGCCTACAGTTGGTTTTTTGTTTTGTTTTTTAATTTATTTATATGCCACCCTTCTCCGGAGACTCAGGGCGGCTTACAATGCGCTAAGCAATAGCCTTCATACTTTTGTATATTTATACAAAGTCAGCTTATTGCCCCCACAAGCTGGGTCCTCATTTTACCTACCTTAGAAAGGATGGAAGGCTGAGTCAACCTTGAGCCTGGTGAGATTTGAACTTGCAGTAATTGCAGGCAGCTGATGCTAATAACAGTGCTTTAGTCTGCTGCGCCACCAGGCTCCAGTTCTTGGAAGAGAGAGAAGGAGAAGGAGAGCAGGAGGACGAAGAGGAGGAGGAGGAAGGAAGGAAGGAAGGAAGGAAGGAAGGAAGGAAGGAAGGCAGAAGAAGAAGAAGAAGAAGAAGAAGAAGAAGAAGAAGAAGAAGAAGAAGAAGAAGAAGAAGAA
>WNWU01000044.1:3152026-3176337 GCA_012654045.1 Ptyas mucosa | reverse complement strand
AAGAAGAAGAAGAAGAAGAAGAAGAAGAAGAAGAAGAAGAAGAAGAAAGGAGGAGGAAGAGGAGGAGGAGGAGGTGAAAGATAAATTATGGATGGATGGATGGATGGATGAGAGAGAGAATAGAGACAGACAGACAGGAGAGAGAAAGTGAGATAGAAATGAATAGGATATGTTTAGGGGAAAACACAACTCCTATTAGGTTTTTTTGTACTCTCTCTTATCTCAGTTGCTATACTGTACATTATTTCTCCTGAGGAGGAAAAGAACCGTGATGCCCAAAAGTTGAGAACACACATCTTTGGGTTTCTGAGCAATTCTGCAGTATCTTTTTTTCAACCTCTTTCTCCGTTCCCCCCTGCCCCCCCCCCCCCAAGGTCACTTCGGTCCTTTTTTGGACCTAAAAGTAATTCAGCTCATAAGCCACAGCAGCAGCAGAAGAAGAGGAGGGGAGAAGGGTATTCCAGGACAGGCCCCATGAAACGGACACCTAAAGTCGAGCCCTTGGCAAGAGAGGGGTCTCCTTTCTTCTCCGCAGTCCAGAACCACCACCGCTTCCTCCCTTGTCTTCCCTAATTAAGTCATGGCAACCTTGCCGGCTTCATTTGGCCCATTCGGGGCTTCTGCGTTCCAAGCCTTAATCGGCTTTCTTTGTTCCCTGAAATGCCAGCCTTGCTCGGTTCCACATGAGAGAAGCCAGAGTGCTGGTGCTCACTCTTCATTATGTCAGCGCACAAAAGGTTTCTGTCTGTCTCTCGGATGCTTCTTCACAAAGCGGCGAACCTCGCTGACCCCCCTAGGAGAAGACGAGAGCCGAGAATACACCTCTTTCGGATTTAAACCGGAGTCGTACAGAAGTAAACACTTGAAATTCTCCCCTAAATCTGTGATACAGAGAGAAGAGGAGCGGGAGGCAGATGGGGGTGGGCTGCTGAGGGTTTGTAGGGGTTCAGGAGAACCTCTAGCTAAGATTCTGTGCAGTTTGGAAAACCCCCAAATCCCACTCCTGGCTGGCCCCGCCCATCCTCCCCTCCCCTCCCAGGAGTTCCCACGTGGCCCGTTTTGGATGCAGGTAAGTGCAGGGCACACGCGGAGGCTCAGGGTGGGTGAAAAATGGGCCTACTGGAAGTTCAGGAAGGCCAGAGGGCCTCCGGAACCTGGGGAGTTTGGGAAGGCCGGAAACGGGCCTGTTTCTGGCCTCCAGAGAGACTCTGGAGCCTGGGGAGGCTGTTTTCACTCTCCCGGAGGCTCAAGGAAAGCCTCCAGAGCCTGGGGAGGGCAAAAAACCCCCCTTTGCCATGGTGCACGCCCACCCAGCAACTGTGCAGAGAACCCCTCACTAAAATTTTTGAAGCCCACCCCTGGTGGCAGATGTTCTCCAAGCAAAGGAAGAAAAAAAATTCTTGATTTCTTAGTAGCAAGATCCCCTCTTTGGGAGTCACAGCAGAGCCATAACTGCAGGTAATCCTCGACTCGGGGCCACAATTGAGCCTCAAATTTCCATTGCTAAGCGAGACATTCGAGTTTTTTGCCCCATCTTGCAACCTTTCTTGCCGTGGTTGTTAAGTGAAGGACTGCAGTTGTTCAGTTGTTAGTAACCCAGTTGTTAAGTTTCCCCATCGACTTTGCTTTTCAGAAGATCGCAAAAATTGATCACATCACCCAAGCGTTTTTTTGGCCGAAGAGGTTGTAGAAAAAATGCTTTTAAAAGTTTTTTTTAAAAAAGCCTCTGAGGAGGTGAGTGGAGTAAGCGAGCGGTGACCAGGCCGGGGACCGATTCAGGGACGTGGCCAGACAATGTTATTACCGGTTCTCCAAACTACTAGAAAACTACTGGTTCTTGCGAACCGGGAGCAACCCACCACTGCATGTGACCCTGGAGAGGCTGCAATGATTGTAAGTGTGGAAAAGGGTGCTAAATCACTGTTTTCAGTGCCGTTGTAACTTTGAATCAGTGGTGGGTTCCTCCCGGTTCCGCCCGGTTCTGCCGAGCCCGTAGCGGTGATGATATGACGTCACCGAACCGGTTCTGCACCCCCCACCCACCCCCGCGTTATTCTTACCTTTTATTTGGCCCCACCCCCAATCTATTGCTGCCTCCTGAGTCCCAGCTGATGGCTAGAGGGAAAAAAAACTGTTTAAACTCTTGCCGCAGGGCTTCAAAGGGCCGCCCTACAGCTGATCAGTGTTAAAAGAAAACAAATGAGTAGACCAGTGCCTGCAAAAATACATGAGTAGATCAGTGCCTGCAAAAATAAATAGGTAGACCAGTGCCTGTTCCTAAAGAATTCCTAAAGAATTGTCACATAACCATCAAGCCACACCCACAAAATAAGCCATGCCCACAGAACCGGTAGTAAAAAAAATTAGAACCCACCCCTGCATTGAATGGTCACGAAATGAAGTTTGGTGCAACTCCCACAACCTGTGAATGCTTTTTCTCCTATTCTCCTTCTTCCTTTCTTCTTTTGTGGGTGAAAGGAAGTGTGGATGGAAATCAGAGAGAGAATCTGGATGTGAAAGACAAGCAAGAGCCTTCTAGTGGGTAGTGAGGAAGTAAAAAAAAAAAAAAGCCCTCAACAGTGGTGCATAAACATGTGATCAAGGATAATCTTTGATAAACCCTCACGTGAGCACTGCTGAAGACAGGGCATTTATACTCACTCCTTGGCCCACTGAGTAACACTGCAAGGATCCATAATCCAAGATAATTTAATCAAAACAATCTTCTCTTTTGAGAGGAAAAAAAAATCTATTTCATTCCAAATGATAGGGGAAATGCAATAGCAATGCTGCGTGTGATATTATAGGAGATAATCCTATATCCGTTACTCACCAGTGTTGCTATTTGAGTGCATGCAACAGGTGGGACCATTGAGGCACAATGTCTACTTGCTGTCCACTCACCAACATTAGACCAAGCCATTGCTAGGACTGACCATGGTTTCACTTGTGCAAATAAATCAAAGAGCTTCTCCTCTTTCTTTCCCCTTCCCTCCTTCTCCTTCTCTTTCGCCTCCTTCCTCTCTGTCTCTTGCTTCCTTTCTTCTCCTTCTCCTTCCCTGTCTCCTTCTCCCTTCCTTCTCCTTCTCCTTCTCCTTCTCCTTCTCCTCCTCTGTCTTCATCTTCCTTTTCCTTCTCCTCCCTCTCCTTCTCCTTCTCCTCCTCCTTCTCCTCCTCCTCCCTCTCCTTCTCCTTCTCCTCCTTCTGCTTCTCTGCCTTCTCCTTCTCCTTCTCCTTCTCCCTCTCCTCCTCCTCCTCCTCCTCCTCCTCCTCCTCCTCCTCCTCTTGGTTTTACCTTTCATCCTCATTCCCAGTAATAACCATGTCAGTGGAGTAATTAGAGTGGATTCATTTGCAAGTACAGCCTTCACTTTCCCCTCTCCAAATTGTACAATTTGGATATACAAAAATGAGTTGCCTTCAGGGAAGACAAGCGACTATGAATGGAGCCACATCGATCTGATGGCATCCGAAGGAAGAGAAGTTCTCCTATTGAATAGATCACCCATCCAGTTAGTCCACCCATCCTTTAATGTGCTCACAAGCAACTGTATTAAAATCGAGGCCATGTGTCTGCTGTTTCCACTTATCCACACGCCTCAACAGACACTGAGAATTCGGAAGTAGCTCTCATCCTGATATTCTTCCTTAATGCACCAAACATGCTTTTGAATCTAATTAAGCTTGAAGTTATCATTGTTTCTATCACATTAAGCTCCCACTTGGCTCTTGACAGCATGGTGTGCCAAGTCAACAGCAAATCTTTTAAAGAGAAGCAACAGATTTGGGTTCAATTAAAAATTCATTAAAATGCAAATTAGCCTGCAAACTCCCCTCCCCTTTGGATACTTTACTCAGTGTGGCATTTTTAATCACAGATGGAGGTAAGTGGCAGACTTCACGAATGGGGGGATGTCTCTTAAGGTTTCTGCATGCACATACAACATATTAAATGTATATCGTATATTAAATTGAGGGTCATTCTCCATTCCCCCGCCCCCCATGCATCATTTCCATTTTATCTCAGTAAGACAGATTTTAAAGTTAATTGCAACGAGACTTGCCAAATTGTTTATCATCTCACTGCAGAACTTTTAACTGCAGCTCAATCCGCAGCTTTATGAGAGAGTTGGCCCTACAGGATGTCCTTTTAGTAAATGTTCTATGACTGGCACATGAGCAGACCAGGAATGGACTAGGGGTGGGTTCTACTTACCTTTACTACCGGTTCGCAATGCATTCAGTTTGCAAATGAATGCGTGTGCATTCACAGAAGCATTCTGATGACATCGGGGTCGGTGGGCGGAGCTTCCTGCCGGTTTTACTACCGGTTCTACGCGGTTCTCATCTCTGTTTCAAGGCCATTGAGCCAGCGCAATTATTCCCACGGTCATGTGATCAGCACGACGTCACGGAGCACTGTTACCTTCCCACCAGTGGTACCTATTTATCTACTCGCATTTGCATGATTTCAAACTTGCTAGGTTGGCAAGAGCTGGGGCGGGAGCTCACCTCATTGTGTGGTGCTCAGGTCTCAAACCTGGGCTGCTGGTTTTCTAACTGGCAAGCCCAAAATCTTAGCCGCTAAGCCACTGCACTGTCCTTTTGTCCTCTGGGGAGTGATGAAAAAATCAAGATGGCAACCGCAATGTATAAATAAATAAATGTTTAATTGCACCATTGAAGCCACCATCTTACTTTTTTGACACAAAGAATATATGTTGATTGATTGATGAAGTGCCATCAAGTTATTTTTAACTCCTAGTGAGCAAATATATTTTCTCCATGTAGTCCTTGACTTATGACTACAATTGAGCCCCAAATTTTCCATGCTGAGTGAAACATTTGCTAAGTGGAAACAACTAAAGGGAACACAAAACTACTGTATGTAACGAACAAAGAATTTAATAAGGCTATTTCATTCATTCAGATCTCGGATGTCTTCTGCTTGTGTTCCCTTTATTTTTTTGGAGCAGTGTATATATATAAGGGATGCAGTGGCTCAGTGGCTAAGATGCTGAACTTGTCGATCAAAAGGTCGGCAGTTCAGCGGTTCGAATCCCTAGTGCCGCGTAACTGGGTGAGCTCCCGTTCCTTGTCCCAGCTTCTGCCAACCTAGCAGTTCGAAAGCACGTAAAAAATGCAAGTAGAAAAATAGGGACCACCTTCGGTGGGAAGGGAACAGCGTTCCGTGCAGGTAATCTGGTGCTGCTTAACATGCAGGAATTGCTCTCCCTTTGATTTCCAGGCACTGAATCCCCTGAACATTATTTTACAAATAAATTAAGTAAATTAGTTTAACATTGTTTTAGTTCATCGTCAATAAGCCCTGGAGAAACGTTTGACTGAGAAGCGATGAATGAAACTTCAGAATAAACAAATGCAATTGCCATCGCTTTTAAAGACCCCGGACAAAATTTGCTTTTTTTTTTTTTTTTTTGGCTTGGCTTGGCCCCGCCTGCTGTGAATTTCCCGATATTCGCACTTTTCTAACAACAGAAACCTATCCCCTTTCGACATGGCAGAATATTATCAATCAATTACCATGTTGTGTTTATCTCTCCTCCCTCCACCTTCGCTGTTGTGCATCCCTCCGTTCAGTCAAACAAACAAACATTACGAAACAGCATAATGAAAAAGCCATAAAGCCACACCAGAACGCTATGCAATATTTCCCTGGGCGAATAATGTAATCTTCTGGAGGCCCAAATAACAACAACAACAACAAAGGTGCTTATTGCACACTTCGTGTGTTAGCTAAGAGCTTTTGTCTGCGTTTTTGGAAATGCCAAATACACTACCAGGAGTCTGTTTTCAGATTTCTGTAAAATACTGAGCTTATTCTCTCCAATTCTTCAACTGAGCAGGATTTGGAGGGGTGAGGGCTTGATTTGAAATAAGTTCTCATGCATCTCATGGATGTATTCTGGCTTGCTGATCTAAGACAGCGCCCTTCTTCTTCTTCTTCTTCTTCTTCTTCTTCTTCTTCTGCTTCTGCTTCTGCTTCTGCTTCTGCTTCTGCTTCTGCTTCTTCTTCTTCTTCTTCTTCTTCTCCTTTTCCTTTTCCTTCTTTTCCTTCTCCTTCCTCCTTTTCCTCCTTTTTCTTCTCCTTCCTCCTCCTCCTCCTCCCCTTTCTCCTCCTTCTTCTCCTCCTTCTTCTCCCCCTCCTCCCTCCACCACCACATCCTCCTCTTTCTTTCTTTCTTTCTTTCTTTCTTTCTTTCTTTCTTTCTTTCTTCTCAAAGGTTAAACTGTCAGAACAAAGCCAGCTTCTTGGCTTTGTCTTTGGCTGAAAATAAGTCTTTATTGCAGGGGTGAAATCCAAAATTTTTCCCTACTGATTCTGTGGGTGTGGCTTGGTGGGCATGGCAGGGGAAGGATGTTGCAAAATCTCCATTACCACCCCACTCCAGGGGAAGGATACTGCAAAATCCCCATTCCCTCCCCTCCTGGGGGAAGGATATTGCAAAATTTCCATTCCCACCCCACTCTGGGGTTAGCCAGAGGTGGTATTTGCCAGTTCTCTGAACTACCTGCTGGATTTCACCCCTACTTTATTGGTACAGTTCAGCCTCCACTTGAGCATATTGGTTTTACACTTAGGTGGTTCTCCAACTCTCAACCGATTCAGGTCCACCAAGTAGTATAAAGGAGGTCAGATCTTTCAGCCGTCTCCTCCTTTAAGGTTATTCCTTGCTCGATGATCTCCTTCCTTCATCTTCTAATTCCATTTTGTTCTTGTTTACCCTCAAGAATGTTTGTTCTTGTTCCTAGATCTGAGTGGGCAGATTTGGGGCACATGTCCATTCAGAGATGTCATCATTTCTCTTGCTTGGTTCTCTCAGAATCCGTTCCGACATCTCTCCTGAGCTTAGGTGGGTCACTGCCAGCGTATTTTCTCACCTGGTGAAGGTTTGAGACAGCCTCTCACTGAGCGTACTGCTTCATTGATGGGGATATCAACTTCCCCCCCAAATTTCTCCAGGGCTTCAAAAAATTTAGCAAGGGGTTCTCTGCCCAGTTGCTGGGTGGGTGTGGCCATGGTGGGCATGACCTAGTCAGTCTCCTGCATCACGGGGGGTGCTTTTGCCCTCCCCAGGCTCCGGATGCTTTCCTCAAGCTTCCGGGAGGGCGAAAACGGCCTCCCCAGGCTCCAGAGCCCCTCTGGAGGCCAAAAACAGGCCCATTTCTGGCCTTCCCAAACTTCCAGTAGGCCCGTTTTTCGCCCTCCCCAAGCCTCCGTGTGGACCCTGCACTTACATACATCCAAAACAGGCCACGTGGGGACTCTTGGGAGTGGCGGGGCAGGAGGGGCCAGCCAGGAGTGGGATTTTGGGGGTTCTCTGAACTGCATAAAATCTTAGCTAGAGGTTCTTTCGAACGCCCAGCATACCACCCCTGAATTTCTTCCATTTGGAAAAACTCGGATAATTTCCCTTAAGGACATCTATGGAGATTCTTAATCATCCAAGCACGGTTGTCTCAAAGGTGCTTTTTCAAAAGACAGCCGGACTTTCTTAGTTTTTTTCTTGAAGATGTTTTGCTTCTCATCCAAGACGCATCCTCAGTTCCCCACCATTCAGTCAGAACTGAGAATGCTTCTTGGATGAAAAGCCAAAAACATTTTCAAGAAAAAACAAAGTCCAGCTGCCATTTGAAAAAGTTCTCTTAAGGACCAATTCTTTCGTGAGGAAACTTTGGAGAGCTGCACTAAGAGGCATACCCAGAAGGCATGGGTGAAATCCAGCAGGTTCTGGCAGGTTCTGGAGAACCAGTAGCAGAAATTTTGAGCAGTTCGGAGAACCGGCAAATACCACCTCTGGCTGGTCCCAGAGTGGGGTGGTAATGGAGATTTTGCAATATCCTTCCCCCAGGAGTGGGGAGGGAATGGAGATTTTGCAGTATCTTTCCCCTGCCATGCCCACCAAGCCACAACTCACCCACCAGGCCACACCCACAGAACTGGTAGTAAAAAAAATTGGATTTCACCACTGCCAGAAGAAATTTTAAAAGTCAAGATGGCAACCACAACTTCACAGTTGAAACTCTGCCCTCTTTTTTTTACATGTAACATGACACCCACTTGGTCATGATAAGGGGCCTGGAGGCTAAACCGTACAATGAATGGCTAAGGGAATTAGGAACGTATGTCAAACCTAACAAAGAGTAGGATTTAGGGTGACATGGTAGCCATCTTCCAGTACTTGAGGGGTTGACATAGAAAACAGGGGGTCAATTTATTCTCCATAACACCTGAGGGCAGGACAAAAAGTAATGGATGGAAGGTCATCAAAGAGAGATCCAAGCTGGAACTAAAGAAAAAAATTCTGTCGACAAGAACAATTAATCAGTGGAACAGTTTGCCTCCAAAAGTTGTAGGCGCTCCATCATTGGAGGTTTTCAAGAAAAGATTGGACCACTTTTTATCCAGGATGGTATAAGGTCTCTTGTTTGGTTAGGGGGGCTAGACTAGAAGACCTCCAAGGTCCCTTCCATCCCTATGATTCTATGATAGCCACTACCTTGACTTTTCGATCAGTTTCTGAGGACTCCCTGACAGAACCTTGCAGTAGAATAGAGTAGAGTAGAGTAGAATACAGTAGAGTAGAGTAGAGTAGAGTAGGGTAGGGTAGGGTAAGGTAGGGTAGGGTAGGGTAGGGTAGGATAGGATAGGATAGGATAGGATAGAATAGAATAGAATAGAATAGAATAGAATAGAATAGAATAGAATAGAATAGAATAGAATAGAATAGAATAGAATAGAATAGAATAGAATAGAATTCTTTATTGGCCAAGTGTGATTGGACACACAAGGAATTTGTCTTAGGTGTATATGCTCTCAGTGTACATAAGGAGAATAAAATACATTAATCAAGAATAAAAAGATACGAGAATTGTTGATAGTCAAGGTTACTAATAAGCTATATAACTTAATAATAACTTAATAAGGTATTAAGATTTGTCCCGTTCTTGAACTCCATTTTTTTTAAAAAAAAAATTAGAACAGGATCAGAGAAGGGCAAGAAAGGATTGAATTGAAAATTGAGTTTTGCTAGACATCCGAAGGAGTCTAATAGCACCTTTTCCAACAGGCCACTCTGACTAAAAAGCATCCATTTTAATGAGTTGCAGCTCTTGCCTCAGATGCATAGAGTGGTACCACGATGGGCTGTTAACACATTAGAGTGGGTAATTGATAAGGAATTGGCAATCTGTCTCACCGGTAGCCTTCATCAGCATAATTGCTTGATCTTCTTCTCCTTCTTCCTCCCCCCCACACCTCCCCCCAATTTAAATCCTCTATCAGTCCTCCAGTCTGCATCTGAGGAAGTGAGCTTCAACCGTTTCATCAAACTTGTTAATCAGAAAAGGCGTCATGAGTCTCCATTTTGATTTTTTTTTTTTTTTTGCTACCCTAGAGACTAACAGGGCTCCCCTATTAAGTTTGTGAGGAAAGATTTAGAAACCTCAGAATGTGTGCTTTGAAAAGGGAACAGAACAGAGCAGAGCAGAGCAGAGCAGAGCAGAGCAGAACAGAACAGAACAGAACAGAACAACAAATTAGGCGATGATGGATTGGTGTCTTGTGTGATCCCAGGACATGTGTTAATTGTCTAACTAGGTTAAATGTATCCTGATGCAGCCCAGAGGGACACCAGCTTTTACAGCTCAATTATACAGATTAATAGAGTTGGAAGGGACCTTGTAGGGCCTTGGTGGCTCAGCAGACTAAAGTGCTGTTAAGTAGCACCAGCTGCCTGCAATTACTGCAAGTTCAAATCTCACCAGGCTCAAGGTTAACTCAACCTTCCATCCTTCCGAGGTAGGTAAAATGAGGACCCGGATTGTGGGGGCAATAAGCTGACTTTGTATAAAAAAAGAACACTGCTCGGGGGGGGGGGGGCAAAAGCCCTACTAAGCAAGTATATACAAAAGTATGAAGGCTATTGCTTAACGCACTGTAAGCTGCCCTGCGTCTCTGGAGATGGGCATATAAATTGAACCAATAAAAGAATGAATGAATGAATGAATGAATGAATCAATCAATCAATCAATCAATCAAGTCCAACCCCCCCCAAGCAAGAGACCCTACACCATTTTGACAGATGGCAGTCCAGTCACTTCTTGAAAGCTTCCAAAGATTAACAGATTAATAGAGTTGGAACGGAAGCACCTAAAGGCAATTGGGTGGAAGATCCTTAAAGAGAGATCCAACCTAGACATTTCCTGACAGTGGAAAGAATTAATCAGTGGAATAGCTTGTCTCCAGAAGGGATCAGTGCTCCATTACTGGAGGTTTTCGCGAAAAAGATTGAACAGCTATTTGTCCGGAATGATATAAGATCTCCTGCCACGGGAAGGGGGTTGAACCAGGGGTGAAATCCAGCAGGTTCTGACCAGTTCTGGAGAACTGATAGTGGAAATTTTGAGTAGTTCGGAGAACCGGCAAATACCACCTCTGGCTGGCCCCACCTCCATCTATTCTCTGCCTCCCGAGTCCCAGCTGATCGGGAGGGAATGGGGATTTTGCAGTATCCTTCCCCTGCCACGCCCACCAAACCACGCCCACAGAACTGGTAGTAAAAAAAATTTGAATTTCACCCCTGGGTTGAACTGGAAGACCTCCAAGAGAACCCTTCCAACCCTATTATTCTATGTTCTTTTCACTAATTCCATTTGAGTAGAGGCTGGACAGTCTTTTATTGGAAGACGTGTTTAATGGCTCGATGGTTACTTGGAGTTGAGTGAGTTTAGTTGCTGGTATCATCGTCGTCATGTTTCTGACAGTGGTCAATTTGGCCAAGAAAGCCAAATCAAAGTATATACTTGTGAGAATGGTCAGTGAAGCAGAAACGGCTATTCTTTTAACGTAAAAAGACTTCGGCTTCAAGACAAGCTTGTAATGCTAAGCTATGATCGCTTTGTCAAACAGAAAGTCCTCTTCAAAGAGCAAAAAAAAAAGAGATCTGTTCTGTGTAACTGATGCTTGGATAAGAAAATTTGTGAAGATGTATACAAGGAAATACGAAGATGGCAACGCTGAAAAGAGAAAACGAACTGAGATGGTCAAAGTCAATTGTAAATATTTACAGTGAAAGATATTTAGAAGTTGGATCTTCATCAATAACTTTGTTTTTACACTTGTGAATTAAAACTGTATTAAGAGCCGAGGTGGCACAGTGGTTAGAGTGCAGTACTGCAGCTACTTCAGCTGACTGCTAGTTCAGCAGATCAGAGGATCAAATCTCACCGGCTCAAGGTTGACTCAGCCTTCCATCCTTCTGAAGTGGGTAAAATGAGGACCCAGATTGTTGGGGGCAATATGCTATTTAGTATACTGTCTTTGTTGTAAGCCACCCAGAGTCCTCGGAGAGTGGACGGCATAGAAATATGACTACTACTACTACTACTACTACTACTAATAATAATAATAATAATAATAATAATAATAACAATAACAATAATAATAATAAAGAAAGCCTTAATTTGGATTGCAGCATTCAGCAAAAAACAAACAAAAAAACAGCCAGTTTAGTGTAGTGGTTAAAACATCAGGGGAGAAACTGAGGGACCATGAGTTCTAGGCCCACCTTAGATATGAAGCCAACTGAGTCACCTTGGTCCAGTCACTCTCCCTCTGCCCCTAGGAAGGAGACAATGGCAGACCACTTTCAAAAAAAAAAAAAAACCCTTGCCAAGAAACCTGCAGGAACTTACCCAGGCAATGGTCAGGAGTCAACATCGTCCGGAAGACACGATAAAGAAATCAATTCACAGCAGGTTGGATTCAATGTCCTTAAGGGCACTTTCTGACTCCAAGATTCGGTGGGTTGATACCTGTTTATGGCAAGCCTTAAACTCTTCTTTAATTTCCTAAAAGATTTAATCGCTAAGTAACAAGATAATTATCACAAGTCAATACGCTTGCAATTAAGCTTCATTTGCCATACATTACGGATGTCTCCATAACAATTAAGGACAGTAATGAATGCTCGGCAGCGACTGGATTTTTCGCAGAGAAATTATGAGAACTTTTTACCCAGCTTCCGAACATGAACCTTCTGCATCAACATTTATTCCAGAGGCTGTTTACAGAATTTATTTTGCTGCCTGACATATTGACATCCTCACTTATAAAAGCAAAGGGTGGGGAGGGAGAAGAATTGCCTCTTTTGTACAGATTCCATGCTGGTGACAACTACGGCGATGCTGTCAAAATGTGTGCATTAGGTAATTGTGACACTTGTGCGATTATGTCATCATGCGTGATTACAGCCCCAGATTGGCAGTGAAGATTTTTCTTTTAACCTCCAAAGAAGGAGGAAGGGGGGTGGGTGGGGGGGTGGGGGGAAAAAGACTCCCATTCCGAAAAGATTTATCAATGGTTGGGGAGCCTTCACGATCGGAGTGAATGTGACTTATTGAGTCGAGCCCTTCCTTGCAGGCATCCGGCCATTTGCAAACTGCAATCCATCTATTTTCTTTTTTAAAAAATCATACTTGCACGATGTAGGTTTGGGAGAAAGGCTCGGACGATTTGGAAGGCCGTTAATTTTGTTTTATTAAATGTATGTCAGGGTTCCAAGTAGCACAGTGTTGTGGTCCGCCAGCAGCCTGCGGAGCTGGCAGTGGAGTCGGACAGTGAGGAGGCCGAAGAAGAACATGGGCCAGTCCTGGAGGCTGGGGAAGGCCCGGATGAGGGCTCTGCGTCGGAGGCAGAGATGGGGCCAGGGCCATCGGGGAGTGATGTGCGAATTCCGGAGCCTCCAGAGGCTGACAGCAGAGAGGCAGAGGAGCAGGAGGAGCCTGTTCCTAGTGCACGCATGAGAAGAGCTGCCAGAAGGCAAGAGCAGCTCAAGCAAAGAGGACAACTCGGGAGTAAGGCCAAGAGATGATTGGCCCCTCCCATAAGGCTTAAAAGACCAGCAACGGCTCTTGGGCTCTTCGTCGGAAAACAAAGTTGATAGACTTGTTTCTTGTCTTGCTTTATTTATTTCTTGTTGGCATCTTCTGCTTCTGAACTTTTGCCAAGAAAAGCCTTTGGCAGGTTGCCACAGTAGACCAAGGTTGGTGATAAGGCTGAAGAATTGTGTTATGAGGAATTTGTTTTGAATTAGTTTGGACTACGCTGAGAATGAGTTAATTCTCAGCTGTTCTAATAAAGTCTGTTTGTTTAGAACTGATTGCGTCTGATAATAACTACTTGGGCCTGGGTCACAATACACACTCAATGGAATCAAAACTCCAAGGCAGGCAATTGGACTGGGAAGCAAACTTGTAACCAATTATCTGTCAAGTGCCAGGGAAATCAGGATATTCAGGCCATTCAAATGAGTATAAAGATTTATTACAAACGTAAGCTCTCTACAAGAATCTGGCTAACTAACGGTCAAGGGAAATGAGCGGGAGATAAGAAAGAAATTCAAGGCAGGCTGGACTTAGATCTCTTGTGAGCAAGAAGGGACTCATGACTGATGATGCATTTGACTCCTCCCTCGGTCTCAGCCTGGTCATCTCCTACAGCACAAGAGAGGTGTTATATGTGCAATTCCTGCTTGCTCAGAAGAGAAGATCCGGCTACATTTAATTAATTCCTCGCAAAAGAATGAGAAAATTGCTGTCTTCATTGTTAAAACTAAGCTATTTTGTTTATTCAATTACTCAAGGTCAGGCAGCTTTTATCAGAGACTGCAAATCATCGTTATCATCAAAGTATTTTCCAGTCTTCAGGGGCTCTAGGTAATTTTCAGCCTTTTCTTTCATTTTAAAATTGGTTTTCTCTCCATAAAGAAAAAAGAAAAGAAAAGAAAAGAAATTAGTTCATGAACGACTTGCACTCTGGGAATATGGTTGCCTCCTCCTGGATTTTTCCAGTGATTTGCCAATTGTTCGGCATACTTAAAAACTGAATCAGAACACTGAGCAACAATAATAAAAAGATTAGAAAGACATGCAAAGTGAATTAAAGAAATAGATCAAAACCAGAAGAGCCACACTGAAGCACTTTAGCACCTAATGTGAGAGAAAGGAAGCGAATTGTTTGCTGTGTGTGTCTGTGTTTGTGTATCTAGAGAAATCTCTCCAATCTGGTGCACATCTGATGCCTTCCAGGGGTATGGATGTCAGATCCCATAGTCCTCAGCCAGCTCTTGGTTCTGGAAGCTACCATGTTGGGGAAGCAAATGGGAACAGAGCACTGGACCTTCAAACCAAGCTGAGTGCCATAAACAACCCATGATCCATTCAACCACAAACGTTGCAATAACTCGGCTGCTGGTTTTTCCTTGTAAGTTTAAGCAGTGGTGGGATTCGGCCAGTTCGCACCACTTCGGGAGAACCGGTTGTTAACTTCTGAGCAGTTTGGCAAACTGGTTGTTGGAAGAAATCATTAGGGCAGAGAACCAGTTGTTAAATTACTTGAATCCCACCGATGAAGTTAAACCTTACCCTAACTAGTGTTAACCTAGTACAAACCCTGCCAGTTGAGTTGATTTATGGGTTAGCGTGACCTATGCAGCTTTTCTACAATGGGTAAACGAGGTGATTTAAGTCAAGAACCTTGAGTGAACCCATAGCCATGTGTGTATTTATGGGTACCTGCGAACGTCTGAGTTTGTATATGTGGGAAATGGGTCAAGATCAATGTATCCTTCACATAGAAAATAGCAGGGTTGGAAGAGACCTTGGAGCAGTGGTGAAATCCAAATTATTTTACTACCAGTTCTGTGGGCGCGGCTTAGTGGACGTGACAGGAGAAGGATGCTGCAAAATCTCCATTCCCACCCCACTCCAGGGGAAGGATATTGCAAAATCCCCATTCCCTCCCCATTCCTGGGGGAAGGATACTGCAAAATCTCCATTCCCACCCCACTCTGGGGCCAGCCAGAGGTGGTATTTGCCGGCTCTCCGAACTGCTCAAAATTTCTGCTACTGGTTCTCTAGAACCTATCAGAACCTGCTGGATTTCACCCCTACCTTGGAGGTCTTCTAACCCAACCCCCTATTCAAGCAGGAGACCCTATGTTAGTCCACAAATGGCTGTTATTCTTGAAAAATTCCATTAATGGAGCACCTACAACTTCTGAAGGCAAGTTGTACCAACCACAACTTCTAGAAGTAAGCTGTTCCACTGATTAATTGTTTTCAATTTCTCCTTAGTTCCAGGTTGGTTCTCTCCTTGATTAGTTTCCATCCATCGTTTCTTGTTCTGCCCTCAGGTGCTTTGGAGAATGATCCCCTCTTCTATGTGACAGCCCCTCAAATATTGGAAGACTGCTATCATGTCACTCCTAGTCCTTCTCTTTATTAGAGTAGACATAGTTCCTGAAATTGCTCAATGTATGATTTAGCCTCTGGTCTCCATAAATTGGTTATTCTTCTCTATACTCTTTCTAGGGCCTCAATATCTTTTTTGTACCATGATGACCAAAACTGGATGCAATATTCCAAGTGTGGCCTCACCAGTGTGGTATAAAGGGGTACTGTCACTTCACAGGGAATGGACATTAACAACTTTCATTGGGAATGGACATTAACAACTGGGAAACCTTGACCTCCGAGGCTAAAGACGCAGCATGGCCTTCTCCAATTCGAAGAGACACTTGTTCGGCAGGCTGAGGCAAAGAGGCAGTCTTGGAACCAGCGAAATCTGGGGGCTGGGCAAGAGACAGAATGTATCTGCCCTCAGTGTGGAAGGGATGGCCACCCTCGAATTGGCCTTTTTAGTCACACCGGATGCTGTTTTAGGACCTCTTTCCAGAGCACGATATCATAGCCTCTTGAGACTGAAGGATGCCAATGATGTCACTTCACATGATCTTGATACTATCCCTCTGTGGATGAAAACTAAAACTACATCAGTTTATGCCAGGGGTTGGCAACCTGCGGCTCTGGAGCCACATGTGGCTCTTTCATCCCTCTGCTATGATGCTGTCACCAGTCGACTCCACATTTGATAGGGCTTTAGGTTAGGACAGATTGAGGAAAAAGGACACCGTGTTAGGAGGAGACTCTATGGTAGGGGAACTGGACTTCCGGTCGGCTCCAGAATTGAATGAGGGGGGGCTTCCAGTTAGGACCTTTGTGGCTCTTTGAGTGTTTAAGGTTGCCGATCCCTGGTATATGCATACAGTAGATATACTGTATAGCTCTTCTATTCTACATAAAAGGCATCTTCCTGTGTGACACAAGTGGGTCAACTCAGCTGCACCCTGTTTAGGTTTAATTTTTTTAAAAAAAAATCTCTTCTTTTAAAAGTATCAAAGCGAAATATATTTTTTTAAAAATGGACAGAATTGGAGCATTGCTGTTTTATTCCTGATAACAATTTCCTTCCTTGATCCCCATATTCTTGAGGGGGGGGGAGCAGAGATTAAAGAAGGCTTTTGAATCCCTTCCCCCTTCTCATCCCCTTGGTGCCATCGGTGATAGGCGCAGGATATGCTCGAGACACCTTGATAAAATAAAAGCAGAATATAGAAAGGTAAAACCACAGAATACAATGAACATCCAGTTAAGTAAAATGGAAGTAGCTGTGCATGAACTCTGGCCATTGTGGTTTATGAATCACATTAGAGTTTAGCATGATGTGCGAACACAATTGTTGCCTTATATTTACACTGTACAGTCCAGATCACAAGAATGTAGAGGATCACTCTGGTTTGGATCACTCTGGTTTGCTAGATTTGCACTGGCTTTTTTTTTTTTAAGGGGAGGTAATCTCACAAACATGCATGATCTGGAACAGGAAAGGTAATTTGGTCATATAATTGCATGCGTGGCTTGCACACTCCCAACATTTAGCATGCTAGATAGCCCGTCTACTAGCATTCTCTCTATTCTCTGGAGCCTCCGTGACTGCCCAGACATAGCTTGCCTTCAGAAGTTGTGGTGCTCCATCACTGCAGGGTTTCAAAAAGAGACTGGATAGCCATTTGTCTGAAATGGTATAGGGCAGGGGTCCTCAAACTATGGCCTGCGGGCCGATACGGCTCACTGAAGCCATTAATCCGGCCCGCACAAGACCACAAGGCTGCCCTGCCCACATTTCCCCACCTACCTGCCAGCCCCCACCTGCTTTCTGGAGGTCTACGAGGCCAAAAATGGGATGCGTGGAGGCCCCGGGAGGCCAAAAGGGGGGGCATTTTTGGCCTCCCCAGCCAAGAGAGAGAGAGAGAGCGAGAAGGAAGGAGAGAGAGAGAGACATACACACACACAAACAAAGAGCCTGGTGGTGCAGCAGGCTAAAGCATGTTATTAACATTCAGCTGCCTGCAATTACTGCAAGTTCAAATCTCACCAAGGCTCAAGGTTGACTCAGCCTTCCATCCTTTCTAAGGTAGGTAAAATGAGGACCCGGTTTGTGGGGGCAATAAGCTGACTTTGTATAAAATATACAAAAGTATGAAGGCTATTGCTTAACACATTGTAAGCCGCCCTGAGTCTCCGGAGAAGGGCGGCATATAAATCAAATTAAAACAAAAAACAAAAAACCAGAAGTCCCTCACACACATCCCAAGGCAGCCACATTCCTTCG
Organism: Ptyas mucosa; assembly: GCA_012654045.1. Lineage (NCBI taxonomy): Eukaryota > Metazoa > Chordata > Lepidosauria > Squamata > Colubridae > Ptyas > Ptyas mucosa. Next base: position 3,158,801 of record WNWU01000044.1, on the reverse strand, counting down.
CTAAGCTGCTTTCCATCCCCAGGAGCATAACAAATTAAAGTTCAATTTGTGTGTATTGTTTAATGGACTTCTAAATTGGCCATGCCCACCCAGTCACATGACCACCTAGCCGCACCCACCCAGTCACATGACCACCTAGCCGCACCCACCCAGTCACATGACCAGTGGTGGGTTGCCCCCGGTTCAGACTGGTTCACAAGAACCGGTAGTAAAACTGGCGGGAGGCTCCGTCCACTGACCTTGACGTCATCATAGGTGATCTGCGCATGTGGGCGCAATGCAAACTGGTAGTAAAGGTAAGTAGAACCCACCCCTGCACATGGCCACCTAGCCATGCCCACTCAGCAGGTCTGCCGCCCCCCAACAGTCTGAGGGACCATGAATTGGCCCACTGTTTAAAAGATTTGAGGACCCCTGGTATAGAGTCTCCTGCTCAAGCAGGGGGTTGGACTGGAAGACCTCCAAGGTCCCTTCTAACTCTGTTATTCTATGTTCTAAACTCAACTGGAAAAGTTCCCTGGGAGAAAATTTCTCTTGAGAAAGAAACTGGGGAAGAAATTCTACTGAGATTCAAGAGAGGTATTAGAAGCTGCAGATTTCTGGAGAGAAGATGGAGCCGGAAGATGAAGCCGGATGAAAGGGAGAACGTTGAGCTCAAAGAGATATCTCCTAATTCAGGGGTCTCCAACCTTGGCAACTTTAAGCCTGGAGGACTTCAACTCCCAGAATTCCCCAGCCAGCAAAGCTGACTGGGGAATTCTGGGAGTTGAAGTCCTCCAGGCTTAAAGTTGCCAAGGTTAGAGACCCCTGTCCTAATTCATTACGTGTAAACGCAATCCCAACTCTGCCCAGGAGAATTCCACCAATGTTCTCATCTCCTTTGAACGCATTTCCAAAGCCAATTCTCTTTCATCCTATGGATTGAGAACTGGTATAAGGAAAAAGGCACGTTTCCATTATTGAAGGCCCTATAATGAATTATTCTTTTAGTTTGCCCTTCGGTCTTTAATTGAGCGAGGCATTATGTGATCTGGCTTTAAAGACGAGCGTTCTCTTTACATAGAAGCTACCGTGCCTGATACTTTGCCTGTTTGCTCACGGTGCCTCAGATGTGACGCTGGAACTGCAGATTCTTTTGAAAGACGTCTGTCCTTTCAGGAACCAGATCAGTGGCAAGTCCCTTTTGGCTCCTTGGCTATAGAACTGCCTTGCCATTGTTTGAACTGTAACTATGCAACAGAGCATAATAAAGAGGCAGGGGGTACTTTCTCCCTCAGTATTGATTAAATTCCTAAAGCAAAGAGCTATCGTATTGTTAAGAAAAAATGTGTTCTCCTCGGAAAATAGGTAAGGACTCCTGCTCAGATCAAGATGTTCCTTTAGCTATGTCTTCCAGAGAAGTTTGATTTCACCTGATTCCGTGGAGATAATGCCAGTATTTGCAAACACCCATTTCAATTTGTCGTTGTTGTTAGTTGTGAAGTCGTGTCCAACCTATCGCAACCTCATGGACAATGTTCCTCCAGGCCTTCTTGTCCTCTACCATCCTCTGGAGTCCTTTTAAGTTCACGCCGATTGCTTCAGTGACTTTATCCAGCCACCTCATTCTCTGTCGTCCCCTTCTTCTTTTGCCCTCCATCGTTCCCAGCATTAGGCTCTTCTCCGGGGAGTTCTTCCTTCTCATTAAGTGGCCGAAGGATTTGAGTTTCCTGTTCAGGATCTGGCCTTCTAAAGAGCAGTCAGGGTTGATCTCCTCTAGGATTGACCGGTTGGATCGCCTTGCAGTCCAAGGGACTCACAGGAGTCTTCTCCAGCACGAGTTCAAAGGCCTCCATTCTTTGGCACTCAGCCTTTCTTATGGTCCAGCTTTCACAGCCATACATTGCAACTGGGAAAACCATGGTCGTTTCAATAAAACCCATTTCAGTAGACACCCCTCCCCCCTTTTCCAGCTGCTATCATTATCCATCAGGAATGTTGGATTGCAATTTTAGAAGTTGATGGGTATCACAGAGGGATGTTCATGCTATGGTTTTACAAAAGCAAAAGGAGGTGGCTTAATCCTGTCACCTTCACATATCAACTTAGAGAGCGTTACAATAGTCCATGACGAGGGCATGAGTGACCGTGTGCAGGGCATCCTGGTCCAGAATGGGACGCAACTGGTGTATCAGGCGGATCTGATAAAAAGCTTCCCTGGCCACAGCCCTCATATGATCTTCCAAAGACAGCCGTGTATCCAGGAAAACACCCAAGTTGTGAGCCCTCTCTGAGGGGGCCAAGATCTCGCCCCCAATAGTCTGCGATGGGACCAGCTGACTTTACTGGGATGCCGGGAACCACAGCCACTTGGTCTTGGAAGGGTTGAGTCTAAGCCTGTTCCTCCCCATCCAGATCCGTATGGCCTCCAGGCACCGGGACATCATGTCAAGGGCATCACACACACAATTTTCTGAGCAACAATCATGTTGCTGATCTTTATTATTCTTTTCCCCCCCTCAATATCCTGATGTAAAGAGCCAAAGATACAACCTGCAGACCCCGCAGGACAGTTCAGCTTTCCATCACCTTTGCGTCTTTGACGGGTGTGTACTGTCCTAAGCAGCGGTGGGCTTCAAAAATTTTAGCAAGGGGTTCTCTGCCCAGTTGCTGGGTGGGCATGGCCATCGTGGGTGTGGCCTAGTCAGCCTCCTGCATCATGGTGTTGGAGGGGCGGTGTTTTTGCCCTCCCCAGGCTCCAGAGGTTTTCCTCAAGCCTCCGGGAGGACGAAAACAGCCTCCCCAGGCTCCGGATGCCCTCTGGAGGCTGAAACGGACCTAAACTTCCTGAACTTCCAGTAGGCCTGTTTTTCGCCCTCCACAAGCCTCCCCACATCCCTGCACTTACTTGCATCCAAAACGGGCCGCGTGGGGACTCCTGGGAGGGGTGGGTGGGGCTAGCCATGAATGGGATTTGGGAGTTCTCCAAACTGCACTGAATCTTAGCTAGAGGTATTCCCAAACCCCTGTGAACCCCCAGCAGTGAGCCCCTGATCCTAAGTGAGAAACTGACCCTTTCCTTCCTTTCTCCACCACCACCCCTGAACCACCTCCCCCCCCTTTTACACATCTTCCTCGACAATTCCTTCCTGAGAAAAAGAGAAATAGCACCTTCTCCACTTTGCAGAGGACAAACAAATGCTTTTCAAAGCAGCGAGGAAAAAAATCTTCCCAAGGGCATTAAATGTAAGGGAGATACACACACGCGCGCACAAATAGACAAGTCTCAAAATGTTACTGAAGAGAAAAAAGGGGGATGGAGCGAAGAGGAAGGGATCTAGAATTAAACAGCAACTGTTCTATCTGGGAAGGTTTCCCTTCCTTTAAAAAAAAACGAATGGTAATTTTGGGCTTTTGTGTGGGCTTCTGGAATCTTGCCAGCAATATACATTTAGCACACATTTGTTTTTTGTTGTTTTTTCTCCCCCCTGCCTCTGTCTTCTTTTTTCAGTTTTGCCAATCATTAATCACACTGAGAGCTGCAGGGATTGTGCTGTGGTCACTGCTGTTTTATATTCCCACGTTCTCTGTGTGTGCGCCATTGAGTGAATCTTCAGTGTTGGCAGTTACTCTACAGAGCCCTATAGATTTCTTAGCAAGATTTTGGAAGTACCCCATTTACAGATTAACAGAGTTGGAAGGTCATCTTGTAGGTCATCTGGTTCACCCCCCTCACCCAACCCAAGCAGGAGACCCTACACCATTTCTGGAAGATAGCAGTCCAGTCTCTTCTTGCAAGCCTCCAGTGATGAAGCTCCCACAATTTCTAAAGGCAACTTCTGTTTCATCGGTTGATTGTTCTCACTGTCAGGAAATTTCTCCTTATTTCCAGGTTGAATCTCTCCTTGTTCAGTTTCCATCCATTCTTCCTTGTCTGGCCTTCAGGTGCTTTGGAGAATAGCTTGACCCAGGGGTGAAATCTAAAATTTGTTACTACCGGTTCTGTGGGCGTGGTTTGGGGGGGGTGGTAATGTGACTGGGTGGGCGTGGCCAATTTTTTTTTTTACTTTTAAAACCATTTTTTCTACAACCTCTTTGGCGAAGAGGTTGTAAAAAATTGCTTTCAAAGGCTCTGACGATCCCAGCTGAGTTGCCTGATCAGCAGAGGGTTTTTTAAACCCTCTGCTGATCAGGCAACTCAGCTGGGATCGTCAGAGGCATTTAAAAGAAAAAAAGTCTCTGATGATTGCGCGGCTCAGCTGGGCATGGGGGGGGGGGCAGGGATTTTTGCTACCAGTTCTCCAAACCACCTGCCTCCATCGCTACCGGATCGGGCGATCCGGTTCGAACTGGGAGTATTTCACCCCTGGCTTGACCCCCTCCTCTCTGTGGCAGCCCCTCAAATATTGGAAGACTGCTATCATGTCTCCCCTGGTCCTTCTCTTCACTAGACTAGCCAGGCCCCCAGTTCCTGCAACTGTTCATCGTACGTTTCAGCCTCCAGTCCCCTCTTTTTTATAGTGTGGTGACCAAAATTGGATGAAGTATTTTAGTTGTGGTCTGCAAAGGTGCTTTTTTTTTTTTCAAAAGGCAACTGTCTTTCCTTGAAGACATTTCGCTTCTCATCCAAGAATTGAACTGAGTCAGAACTAAAGAAGCTTCTTGGATGAGAAGCGAAACGCCTTCAAGGAAAAACAAAGGAAGTCCAGTTGCCTCTTGAAAAAAGCACCTTTGGGGCAACCATGACCTGGATGACTAAGAATCTCCACAGACTTTTTTGGAAGCAATTTGACCTTGCCTTCTTGGGGTAGAGAGAGTGGCCAGATCTCTTTGTATAAGGCAGGATCAGAACTCATGACCTGATGAGTGTCTAGCCTGATGCTTTAACCACTACACCAAACTGACTGATTTTTTGCTGAGTGACACAATCCAAATTAAAATGGTCTTAACAGAAGCCTGTGCAGCCTCCTATAGCAATAGCGTTTAGACTTATATACCGCTTCACAGTGCTTTACAGCCCTCTCTAAGCGGTTTACAGAGTCGGCCTTTTGCCCCCAACAATCTGGGTCCTCATTTTACCCACCTCGGAAGGATGGAAGGCGGAGTCAACCTTGAGCCGGTCAGGATCGAACTCCTGGCAGTGGGCAGAGTCCACTGACAGAGTGCAATACTGTATCCTAACCACTGCGCCACCACGGCTCAAGCTTATGGGCAACACCGAAATAAGCAAAATGTGAAAATAAGTGATATGGAATCATATTTGTGGGCAATTTTGGAACTGTAGCTCCAGCAGATCTGGTTGGAGAAGGATACTTTGAAGGTATTTATTAAGATCTCTTTTGTAAACAACCAAAGGTCTGGATTTTATTACTGCTGAAAGCTAAGACGCTTTGGATGACTCTTGATGCTTGCTGAGGTTTGAAAACTAAGCTACTGTGATTGCTTTTTCTTTTCTTTCCTTTGCTGTCTTTCCAAGTTTTTTATTTTATATTATTTATACATACCAATGTGTGAATAGTGTGATACCTGAGTATCATACATTTTGATACAAATAGACATAATATTATTACTCATAGTTATTACATTTCACTTTCATTGTTTCATATTGTTTAAACATACCTAATACTAGGTAAAGGTTCCCGTCGCACATACGTGCTAGTCGTTCCCAACTCTAGGGGGCGGTACTCATCTCCGTTTCTAAGCCGAAGAGCCAGCGCTGTCTGATGACGATTCCATGGTCATGTGGCCAGCACGACTAAATGCCAAAGGTGCACGGAACACTGTTACCTTCCCACCAAAGGGGGGTCCCTATTTTTCTATTTGCATTTTTTACCTGCTTTCGAACTACTAAGTTGGAAGAAGCTGGGACAAGTAACGGGAGCTCACCCCATTACGCAGCACTAGGGATTCAAACCGCTGAACTGCTGACCTTTCAATCGACAAGCTCAGGGTCTTAGCCACTGAGCCATCACGTCCCTTTTATACCTAATACTGCCCTTCAATTTCTAGACCTCCCTCTTATTATTACATATATCTTGTTATATTAATATGTATATACTATTCCCCTCTTATTTCTATCTCTGTTTTAACTTTTTTTCCCATGTCACCATAATATTTTTTTTAAAAAAATGTTTCTTTTCTACCTTCCATCTTTCACCTGCTTTGTTATTCATAGTTCCCTTATTTAGCTCTTCACATCTATTTATATTAACGTTTCATCCTTCATTCTATCATTGTTCAGTGTTTCAGTGTACACTTCTAGTACCAATCACATATAGAGTAAATCTATTCATGTTCTTTCCAACCATCCAGTCCGTGTGATGCTACTATTAATACATTGCATTACATGTGATTGCTTTTTCTTGTTCCTAAACTGTTCTAGATTTTTTTTTAAAAAAAAGCCTTGGTTTGAACTGATGAAGCAGTAGAGTTAGAAAAGCCAACTTTTCTGCCACAAAGCTATTCTCCAAAGCACCTGAGGGTAGAACAAGAAGCAATGGGTGGAAACTAATCAAGGAGGGAAGCAATTTAGAACTGAAGAGACATTTCCTGACAGTTAGAACAATTAATCAGTGGAATAACTTGCCTCCGAAGGTGTAAATGCTCCAACACTGGAAGTTTTTAAGAAGATGTTGTATAACCATTTTGTCTGAAGTGGTGAGGGTTTCCTGCCTAAGCAGGGGGTTGGACTAGAAGACCTCCAAGGTCCCTTCCAACTCTGTTATTCTATTCTATTCTATTCTATTCTGTTCTATTCTATTCTATTCTATTCTATTCTATTCTATTCTATTCTATT
>WNWU01000044.1:3134958-3149713 GCA_012654045.1 Ptyas mucosa | reverse complement strand
ATGCGATGCGATGCGATGCGATGCGATGCGATGCGATGCGATGCGATGCAATAGAACAGAATGGAACGGAATGGAATGGAACGGAACGGAACGGAACGGAACGGAACGGAACGGAACGGAACGGAACGGAATGGAATGGAATGGAACGGAACGGAACAGAACACGAAGTGGAGTGGAGTGGAGTGGAGTGGAGTGGAGTGGAATGGAATGGAATGGAATGGAATGGAATGGAATGGAATAGAATAGAATAGAATAGAATAGAATAGAATAGAATAGAATAGAATAGAATAGAATAGAATAGAATAGAATAGAATTGAATTCTTCATTGGCCAAGTGTGCATAAGCTCTCAGTGTATGTCCAAGCAATAAATGATAAATCAAGTTCATAGTCATCATAAAAATACATTCATCTTAAATCATAAGATACAACACTCATTGGTAGTCATAGGATACTAAATAAGCAATCAACATCAATCATACCAGGATACTAAATAAAGCAATATAATCCTAAAATACAAACAGCCAAGTTATAATCATACGGAGATAAGGAGATAATTAATAGGACAGATGGGAAGAAATAATAGTAATACAGCCTTACTATATAGTTTGACAGAGTTGTGGGAATTAGTTGTTTAGCATAATGGGGGGGAGGGGAACCAGTCCTTACGGCTAGTTGTTCTGGTGTGCAGTGCCCTATAGTGTCGTTTTGAGGGTAGAAGTTGAAACAGTTTGATGAAAAGTTGAAAAATTGAAAATTTTGAGTTTTTTGAGATTACAGGTAGTCCGTGATTTGCCATCACAATTGGGGTCACTGTCAGGTCTTCTGAGGATGCACCCCACAGTTTATGCAGAAGATGAAGAAGAAATATTTTTAACAAAGAAGGGGAAAAAAAATCTCCTAACTTTCCAATCAGTTCCTGGAATGACCCCTGTTCTTACAGCTTCTAAGAGAGAGGGCATAAAATCTTCTAATTCAATTTTTAAAAATCTTTTGTAAGTAACTAAGGAGGTGAACATACCTAATATTCGTTCCTCCTATTTCCCCCCAAACAACAACCTTTTTTTTTTTTTGATTTATATGCTGCCCTTCTCCGGAGACTCAGGGCGGCTTACAGTGCATTAAGCAATAGCCTTCATACTTCTGTATATTTATACAAAGTCAGCTTATTGCCCCCACAATCTGGGTCCTCAACCTTGTAAGGTGGGTCGGGCTGAAGGAGAATGACTGGCCCAAAGCTGGGCTTTTATGTCCAAGGCGGGACTAGAACTCATTGCTTGCTGGTGATTGGCCCAAAGTCACCCAATGGGCTTTCATGCCTAAGGCAGGACTAGAACTCACCATCTCCTGGTTCCGAGCCTTGATGCTTTAACCACTACACTAAACTGTCATTCAGTTTCTCCACAATCCCCCAAATCTTTTCTTTCACTGATTTGTCTTCCGGTGTGGCCCAACCATCTACTTCCTGGGTGATTTTTCTGCCTGAAAAAGAATTTGAGGAAATTCTTGTTTTTCTCTCTCTTTAACACTTTATCTCTTTGGGATCCCCTCTTCAATGTATTTCTGTAGTTATTTCTCTTCCCTTTGTGCTGCTCATGGACCACTTTTTCTCTTCCCCTTTCTGTTCTCCTCCTTTGGATTTAACTTCCCGTTTCCCAAAAGATGCATTTTAGAGTAACCCTGGCCCTCCTATCTCCTGTGGAATTTGGCTGACACCCCCCCCCCCCCCCCCCGTCGTACGTTGTGGAATGCAGCTCAACTATTGTGGCTTTAACAAAAGGCATCTCTGGGCAGTATGAAGAGATGTGGTTCTTTTGATTGGTCTCATTTCTACAGTCCCCCTCCTTTTTTAAAGAATTCCCCCCACCCCAACAGGTGTCCATGTTGGAACCTGCTGTCAAAGTCCCTGTTGCCCATTGGTTACAGATAAGAGAGTTGTGAGTCCGTTTCCTGAATACTTACAACTCTTCTTCCCCTAAACACTAAAGCACAGCATCAAATTCTTCCTGGAATTCACACTTCTAACAAAAGGCAAACACAGAGAGAGAGAGAGACAGAGAAAGAGAGAGGCAGAGGCAGAGGCAGAGAGAGAGAGAGAGAGACGGAGAAAGAGACAGACAGAGAGACAGACAGAGAGACAGACAGAGACAGACAGAGAGAGAGACAGTGAAAGAGACAGAGAGAGACAGACAGACAGAGACACACACACAGAGAGAGAGACAGACAGAGGCAGAAAGGGAGAGAGAGACAGAGAGAGACAGACAGAGAGACAGAGAGAGACAGAGAGAAAGAGAGACAGAGAGAGTGAGAGACAGAGAGACAGAGAGAGACAGAGAGAGTGAGAGACAGAAAGAGACAGAGAGAGAGAGAGAGAGACAAAGAGAGAGACAGAGATAGACAAAGAGGCAGCGAGATAGAGACAGAGAGACAGATACAGAGAGACACACAGAGAGGGACAGAGAGAGACACACAGAAAGAGACAGAGACACACTCACACAGAGACAGAGAGAGTTAGAGAGAGAGTTAGAGAGAGACACAGAGAGAGAGATAGACACAGAGAGACATACCGAGAGAGAGACAGAGAGAGACAGAGAGATACAGAGGCAGAGACAGAGGCACAGAGAGAGAGAGAGATGATAGACAGATAGCAAATGGGGTGAGGGTATTCTGAGCTTGCTTCCAAGTTGGGGGCAGACGGAGAAATTTATCCACTTTACAACTGTGTACTTGTAATCCTCAACTTAGGAGCCCAAACTTTATGTTCCTATGTGATACGCTTGTCAAACAAGTTTTGCCCTGTTTTACTACCTGTCTCACCACAGTTATTGAGTGAATCATTGCAATTGTTAAGTTAGTAACACAGTTGTTTAAGTGAGTCTGGTTTGTCCATCGACTTTGCTTGTCAGTAGGTCGCAAAAGGGGATCGCATGACCCCGGGACACTGCAACCGTCGTAAATATGAGTCCATTGCCAAGCAGCTGAATTCTGATTACGTGACCATGGGGAAGTAACAATGTGTGAAAAACGGTTGGTTTTTTTAGTGATGGTGTAACTTTGAACGGTCACTAAATGAACTGTGGTAAGCCGAGGACTATCTGTAATGAGGCTTTGGCAAGGTAAAGTCAGCTGCAATGCTTGATCCCAAGATCCTTATGCCTCTGAATTGGCTGCTGTTGGGTTCCACCAGATTTGACTGGTAAGCAAGAGAGAGGGAGGGAGGGAGGGAGAGAAACAGAGAAAGAGAGAGAGTAAGAAAAAGAGAAACAGAGAGAGAATCAGAGAGAGAATCAGAGAAACACAGAGAGAAACAGACACAGAGAGAAAGAAAGTAAGAGAGAAAGAGAAAAAGAGAAAAAGAGAGAGAGAAACAGAGAGAGAGAGATTGAGTGGGAGACTGAGAGACATAGAAAGAGAGAGAGAAACAGAGAGAGAGAGACTGAGTGGGAGACTGAGAGACATAGAAAGAGAGAGAGAGACAGAGAGAGAGAGAAACACACAGAGAAAGAGAGAAAGAGAGAAAGAGAGAGAAACACACAGAAACACATAGAGAAACAGAGAGAGAGAAAGAAAATAAGAGAGAAAGAGAAAGAAAGAGAAAAAGAGAGAAAGAAAGAGAGAGAGAGAGACTGAGTGGGAGACTGAGAGACAGAAAGAGAGAGAAAGAGAAACAGAGAGAGAGAAACACAGAAAAACAGAGAAAGAGAGAGAGAGAGAAACACACAGAAACACAGAGAGAGAAACAGAGAGAAACACACAGAGAAACAGAGAGAGAGAGAAAGAAAAAAAAAGAGAGAGAAAGAAACACAGAGAAACAGAGAGAGAGAGAAAGAAAGAGAACGAGAGAAACGCGCAGAGAAACAGAGAAAGAGAGAGAGAAAGAAACACACAGAGAGAAAGGGGGGGCTGAAACTTTGCAAAGGGGCGTTGTAGAGGGAGGAGAAAGAAGAGAGGAGGGGAGGGGAGGGAAGGGAAGGGAAGGGAGGCAGAGACCTTCTCTTCCCCCTGGCCGTCCTGTCTTTCAGAGAAAACCTTGCCGGGGGAATACAAGAGACGGAATTCTGCTTCATCCTGGACAGGGATGGAAGTTGGCTTTACCGGCCAGAAGATGCGGTGAAGGAGGCGGGGCGGGGGCGGGGGTGTTGGGAAAGGCGGCTGCAGGAAGAGGGGACCCTCTGCAAGCAGCCACCCAGCCTCCCGTTTGTGCGTTCAAGGCACTTTCCCAACTCCCGGGCTTCGGGACCGTTTCCTTCAGGATCGGGAGCGGAGAGGGGCGTTTCAGGATCAAGAAGAGCCCGCCCCACCTTCTTCGCTCCCCCCACCCCCTCTATACCCCCCCACCCCACCCCAACACACCGTTTTCTGCAGTTCAGCCTCCTCCACCTCCTCTCCTCCTCCTCCTCCTCCACCACCACCTCCTCCTTTCCCTCTCCTCCTCCTCCTCCTCTTCCTCCAGCCGCCACTCGGATCCTGTCGCGGCCGGGCTGGCCCCGGAACCATGCCGCTGCCCTGCCGGAGCTGGACCCTGGCGCTGCTCACCCTGCTCGTGGGAATCCTGCTTTTCGCGGACATCGCCGAGATAGAACTGGAAATCGGGTACAAGAAGTGGCGCGCGAGAAGGGGGCAAGCCCACGTCCCCTACCCCCCACCCCTACCTACTACCACCCCTCCCCATCCTCCCCGCCCACCCACCCACCAGCCAGGCCGGGGTGGGGGTCTCTCTTCTGTTGGGGCTGCTTAAGAACAGTTTGGAGGCAGGAGAAAACCCAGAAGGGGCGGGAAGGTTGAGGGGGGGGGGGCGCGAGTGGGAAAGGTGATAAACGGGGCGGGGAGGGGGCAGGGAGGTGAGTCAGACAGGGGGGGGGGCAAGGGGGGAGGCTTTGCTTGCCTAGACAGCAAGGATGGGGATCCTCCGGCCCGCGGAGGAGGGGGGGGGGAGAGACAAAAGACGGGCTGCTGGAAGAAAGGGGTGCCAAGAGGACTTCGGGGGAGGGCTGGGAGGGGGCGCCGGAGTTTTCTTTGTTTCCAGCGCAGCCTGCTTCTGCCTCGTCGGCTGGAGAAGGAAGGGAGAAACGGGGCTGGCTGGGGGGCACGCTTTCTTTTTAACACCCCCCTCCCCATTTCGTGAGTGAGGAATCGGTGGGTGGGTGGGGGGGCTACCCGAGCCGGGGAAGGTTTGGAAGGGGCGAAGGGGGCGTGGAGGAAACCACCGCGCCCAGAGCGCTCCACAATTCCGATTGTTAGGGATAAATTTCGCCTGGATGGTTGGGGGTACCTCTCTGGCCCCCCTCACCCCTCTTTCTTCTCCCAGCGCTCCGCACCCCACTTCCCAGGCTAGCTGGGGAAGGGGTTCCGCACCTTAGCATTGGCTTCCACTGCCGGCCAGGGAACCGCGACAGGTTTCCCCTGAGCAGGTGCAGAGCGCAGCTTTTTCTTAGCCGGTGCGGCACCATTCCGCGACTTCGCCGACCAGACCCAAAGCCCCCCACTCTCCACCTCCCCAGCCCCGAAAACCCCACTTTGAGTTGCCTTGGCAACCCGCGCGCTTAGACCCCTAAAGTGAAGAAGGGGGGGGGGGTGGATAGCTGACAAGCCCCTGGGAGGAGTTTGGAAAAGACCCCAGTCTTAGCCCAGGGAAGACCCTGTCCGAGCACCCCGAATCGAGCCGGTTCCGTGCATTCGTAGAACGGGCTACGTCCGATTCGTCCGAACGGTGGCGACTTGCTTGGTGGTTTAACGTGATGTTATGAACCCAGTCGGTTTGATGAGTTCATTGTTCCGTGGATTGTGCAGACCTACGTACACACCCCCTCCCAAGACGCCTCACATTCTCACAACAGAATTTAGCGTGGAAGGGGAAATGACTTAAATGAGATGGGGCTTTGCATGGCTTATTTTGATCCCTTGGCTTTAATTTGGGTGGGATTCCACCCCACTGTGACTTCTTCTATACCCCACAGTTAAATCAACCCTACCTTAGTTTGATTGGCAACCCTACCTTAGAAGGAAAAATCAGTAGTTCATGTCCAAGGCAGGGCTGTGGACAATGGAGTTTGGAGTCCAACCCATTGAGGAAGGTTGGCAGGCTTATTAATGACTATTTGCAACAGCAGGGAATGAGTCACAAGTACCAATAATAAAAATAATAACAACAACAACAACAACAATAATAATAATAAGTTCTCAGCAGGATCCTGGAAGAGCTAGGAAGACCACCATTCAAGTGGTTCTTTAGCCAGACTTATTTGGACAAGGCACTTCTTGGGATCAATGAAGATGGAGGTAGAGATAAGGAGGGGTCACTGGTGGCTTAGCAGAGCAAGTCAATGAATGAGACAAAGCTTCGAGGGGTGTCGGACAACATCCAAAGCGTTCGCGGCTCTGGAAAAACCAAACAGAAGCACTGCTAGATCAAATCAGATTTGGGACTGGGGGGAAAGTTGCTGTCTCGGGTTTGAGTTTCCACCACTCCCTTAACTAGAACAACAGAATAACAGAGTTAGAAGGAAGCTTGGAGGTCTTGTAGTTCAAACCCGCCCCACTCCTCTGGCAGGAAACTCTATGCTATTTCAGACAAACGGATGTCCAACATCTTGAAAACTTCCAGTGTTGGAGCATTCACAACTTCTGGTGGCAAGTTATCCCACTGCTTAATTGTTCTCACTGTCAGGAAATTTTGCCTTAGTTCTAAGCTGCTTCTCTCCTTGATTAGTTTCCATTCATTGCTTCTTGCCCGACCTTCAGATGCTTTGGAGAATAGCTTGACTCCCTCTTCTTTGTGACAACACCTTAGTTCAGTGTTTCTCAACCTTGGTAGCTTGAAGATGGGTGGACTTCAACTCCCAGAAACCCCCAGCCAGCAGATATTGGAAGACTGCTATCGTAGTCCTTCTTTTCATTAAATTAGACCTATCCAATTCCTGCAATCGTTCTTCATATGCTTTATGGCCCTAATCATCTTTGTTGCTCTTCTCTGCACTTTTTCTAGAGTCTCAGCATCTTTTTTTATTATTATTACATTGTGACAACCAGGGCATGAAAGTTTTATCATTTCATGTTGATTGACACTCCTCAGCAAGGGTGAACGCGTGATGGTTTGTGGTTTAGTCTGCTCTGCGAATTAAGTCTCTTTCGGCGATGATGGCTTGGCGTCTTGTGTGAACCCAGGACACGGGTTAATTGAATAACTAGATTAAATGTATCCTGAGGCAGCCCAGAGAGACACCAGCTTTTACAGCTCCGTAATACAGATCAACAGAGTTGGAAGGGACCTTGTAGGTCATCTAGTCCAACCCTCCCCCTCCGCCCAAGCTGGAGACCCTACACCAGTGATGGCTAACCTTTTTGCCGTCGCGTGCCAAAAGCGGGGGGAGCGTGGTGGGGTCACATGCAAGTGTGCCCACATCCATAATTCTATGCGCCCCGCCCCCGCGTGCTCCCCCCACTTTTGGCACGTGATGGCCCTGTAGTCCTGTTTTTTGCTCTGCCCAGGTTCCAGAGCCTTTCTAGGAGCCTGGGGAGGGCAAAAACGACCTTCCTCACCCCCCCAGAGGCCCTCTGGAGGCCAGAAACTGTGTGTTTCCTAACTTCTGGTGGGCCCAGAAGGCCCAAAAATCAGCTGGCTGGCGCACACATGCGTGCCGGAGCTGAGCTCGCGTGCCCACTGATATGGCTCCGCGTGCCACCTGTGGCACCCGTGCCATTGGTTCGCCATCATGGCCCTACACCATTTCTGACAGATGGCAGTCCAATCTCTTCTTGAAAGCTTCCGGTGATGAAGCTCCCACAACTTCTGAAGGCGACTTCTGTTCCATTCTTCTGCGTGAGGAAGATGGAGAAAGAAGAAAGTGTATTTTGTATTGCTGGCGGACTGTTTCTTATTAGAAAGAGGAATTTAGGCACACGTAAGAAGGAGGAGGGTTTTCTGTCCCACGGTTGTGGCCGCCATCTTGATTTTTCTAACTCGATTCCTGCAAACACCTCTACCAGGTTTTGAAACATTAACAGCATTCTGGGTCCTGGTTGCCGGTCATCAGTTTGGTTCAGTGGTGGAATTCACATTTTTTTACTACGGATTCTGTGGGTGTGGCTTGATGGACATGGTGTGGCTTGGTGGGCGTGGCTTGGTGGCGGTGGTGGGTTTCAAATTTTGTTTACTACCGGTTTTGTGGGCATGGCTTGGTAGGCGTGGCGTGGCTTGGTGGGCATGGCAGGGGAAGGATACTGTAAAATCTCCATTCCCACCCCACTCCAGGGGAAGGATACTGCAAAATCCCCATTTCCTCCCGATCAGCTGGGATTTGGGAGGCAGAGAATAGATGGGGGTGGGGCCAGTCAGAATTTTTACTACAGGTTCTCCGAACTACTCAAAATTTCCGCTACCATTTCTCCAGAACTGGTCAGAACTTGCTGAAACCCACCTCTGCTTGGTGGGCATGGCAGGGGAAGGATACTGCAAAATCTCCATTCCCACCCCACTCTGGGGCCAGCCAGAGGTGGTATTTGCCGGTTCTCCGAACTGCTCAAAATTTCCGCTACCAGTTCTCCAGAACCTGTCAGAACCTGCTGAATTTCACCCCTGGTTTGGTTCATTGGAATGAACCAGGGAGGGCTAATACTGGAGATCGAAGGAGGACTTTGAAAGGTGGAGCTCTGTTTGGACAATTCAGGAAGGGGTGGGGTCTTCTCCAGAATTTTTGAAGGCGATCATGGCAGAAGTCAACAGCTGTTCTTCTCAAGATCACTTTATCTATGGCAACCACTTGCTTCATTGTCATAGGTGAGCAGAAAGAACAAGCAGGGGAATAAGCAGGATGGGGGCAACAATAGAGACTGGAAATACCACTCACCTACCTACCCACCCACCCACCCAAACACACACTCAGAATTGGCAGTGCTCTAGTAGACAGGGAAGGGAGATAGAAGAAGAAAAGGAAAGGGAGGGAAAGAGTGGAAAGGGAGGGGAGGAAGATGGGAAGGGAAGCAAAAAGGGAAGGGAGATAGAAGAAGAGAAGGAAAGAGAGGGAAAAGGGGAAGGGAAGGGAAGAGTGGAAAGGAAGGGGAGGAGAGGAAAATGGGAAGGGAAGGGGATATAAGAAGGGAAGGAAAATAAAAAAGAGAAAGGGAAGGGAAGAATGGAAAGGAAGAGGAAAAGAGGAAGATGGGAAGGGAGATAGAAAAAGAAAAGGAGGGGAAAAGGAAAAAGAGGAAGGGAAGGGAAGAGTAGAAAAGAAGGGGAAGACAGGAAGATGGGAAGTGGAAGGGAGATATTTAAAAAAGGAATGGAAAAGGAAAAAGAGAATGGGAAGGGAAGAATGGAAAGGAAGGGGAAGAGAAGAAGATGGGAAGGGAAGGGAGATAGAAAAAGAAAAGAAGGAAAAGGAAAAGGGGGAAGGGAAGAGTGGAAAGAGAGGGGAGGAGAGAAAGATGGGAAGGGAAGCAAAAGGGAAGGGAGATAGAAGAAGAAATGGAAAGGGAGGGAAAAGGGAAAAGGGAAAGGGAATGGAAGAGTGGAAAGGGAGAGGAGGGGAGGACAGGAAGATAGGAAGGGAAGAGAGCACTTTCACTGGCCTCTGTTGTTTAGGGACTTTTGCTTTTAAACAACATGCTTCTCCAAAACTAAGGCGAGCAGTTAGAACATATGATGAACCGTTGCAGGAACTGGGCCTGGCTAGTCTAGTGAAGAGAAGGACCAGGGGAGACATGATAGCAGTCTTCCAATATTTGAGGGGCTGCCACAGAGAGGAGTGGATCAAGCTGTTTTCCAAGGCCCTTGAAAGCCAGACAAGGAATAATGGATGGAAACTGACCAAGGAGAGATTCAGCCTAGAAATAACGAGAAATTTTCTGACAGTGAGAACAATCAACCCATGGAACAGAAGTTGCCTTCAGAAATTGTGAGAGTTTGAACTGTTCCTACTGGGTATCCTTCCAGAGAAAATTAGTAAAGAAAATACTTATTTGATTATACATGTAATAACAGCTGCAAGGATTGTTTTTTGCACAAAATTGGAAAGCAGAGAAAATACCTCTGGAAGGAGAAATAATAATAAAAAAAATTAGACTGTGCAGAAATGAATAGATTAACGCTGAAGATTAAAGAACGAGAGGACTCAGAATATTTTAAGATATAAGATATGGGATCAATTTTACTATTGGTTAGAAAAGAGATATAGAAATTAATAGCTATGTAAAAAAATGATATAATTAGAATATTGTACCTTTGGAGAAAGGTGAAAATGAAGATAGAAGAAATAACAAAAAACAAAAACAGATGAAGTCACGGAGAAAACGCCGAGATGTCACACGGGAAGGGATGATTGATGTATTAAATGTTTGTTTGTCTATAAAATAAAACACTTTTTCAAAAAAAAAAAGAAGAAGTTGTTGTGGAAGCTTCATCTCTGGAGGCTTCCAAGAAGAGATTGGACTGCCATCTGTCAGAAATGGTATAGGGCACTGATGGCTAACCTTTTGGCCGTCGCGTGCCAAAAGCGGGGGAGTACAGGGGGGTCACGCGTGCACATGCCCACACTTATAATTCAATGTGCCCTCCCCCCTGCACATGTGTGTGTGTGACACACACACACACACACACACACACACACACTTTCGACATGCGACAGCACGGTGGGCCCAGTAGGCCCATTTTTCACTCTCCCCAGGCTCAAGAGGCTTTCTTGGAGCCTGGGGAGGGCGAAAATTGCCTTCCCCACCCACCCCCGAGGTCCTCCGGAGACCGGAAACAGCCCGTTTCCCAAGTTCTGGTGGGCCCGGAAGGCCTGAAAATCAGCTGGCCGGTGTGCACATGTGCGCTGGAGCTGAGCTAGGGCAATATTCGGGTGCCCACAGATATGGCTCCACGTGCCACCTGTGGCATGCGGGCCATAGGTTCGCCATCACGGGTATAGGGTCTCCTGATTAGGCAGGGGATTGGACTAGATGACCTTCAAGGTCCCTTCCAACTCTGTTAATCTGTTAAAAAAAAACTCCAGGAAAGACTCTGGTTTCCCCAACATGGAGAATCGTTGATGGTCCAGGTAGATCAAGATGGGGGAATTTTTTTCACAGCTAGGAGTCACCTAAGGTGACACAGATGGAGGTTCACAATAACTAGGGTTATCAGGCATTGCTCTATGCCCAGGTTGCAAAACTCAAGTCAGCCACTGAGGGCAGCCAAAGAGATTACAGATAGTCCCCAACATACGACTACAATTGAAGCCAGAACTTCCCTTGCTAAATGAAACATTCGTTAAGTGAACTTTGCCCCATTTTACGACCTTTCTCGCCACTGTTGTTAAGTGAATCACCGCAAATGTGAAGTCAGTAACGCAGTTGTTAAGTGGAATCTGGCTTCCTCGTTGAGTTTGCTCATCAGAAGGTCGCAAAAAGGGATCCGGGATGCTACGACCGTCATAAATGTGAGTCACTTGCCAAATGGCCGAATTTTGATCCCGTGTCCCTGGAGCTGCTGCAATGGTCGTAAGTATGAAAAACGGTCCTAAGGCACTTTTGTCAGTGTCGTAACTTTGAACCGGGGTGGGTTCTACTTACATCCGCTACCGGTTTGCAACGGGAGCGTGCGCACTTCTGCACATGCTCAGATCGTTCATGAGGATGTCCTGATGGGTAGGCGGAGCCTCCCGCTGCCGTTACTATGAACCGGACTGGACCGGACCGGATCGGGAGCAACTCACCACTGCTTTGAACAGTCACTCAATGAATTGTTGTAAGTCAAGGACTATCTGTACAGGAAGCTGTAACCCTTGGTTGCCTTTCTGTAGCCTGCCTCTGGTCATTAAAATAGAGTAACCTCATTAGGCTCAAAACTGAATACAGCTGTCTGTTTTTTATCGCTGTCTGACAGGGTTCGTGATGCTTTCTATAAAATGTTAAATGTCCTTAAAGACGTTTGCTGGAGTGTTTGTGTTTTTTTAAAAAAATAAAAGTTTTTTTTAAAATTTTTTTAAACAAACACACATACAAACATACAATGTATTTTCTTTGAACAGAGTATTTGACCGGTTCACAAATTTAAACAATATTTAATCATTTCAATCAAGTTTACAATTTCTATATTTCCTTTTTGCCATAGGTATTCCTTGTTTATTTTTTTTTAAAAAAAACCAATATTACCCTTCATTCTCATCTCTAATCTTAATCCTAATCAAATTTGATTTTTCCCTTCTATCTATATTATACCCCTTCCCATTGTCATTTATTTTTATATCTATCCTTACATTAGTTGGTTATGTAACATTACAGTTGTTTAATATAAATCCAACATTTTAGTATAAATCAGTTCATTATATAACTATCTTTTTTTTGTATATTGGTCAATATGAACATAAATCTTCCAATTATTTCCATGCAATCCAATTTCTTACAAGTCAATTAGTTATATTTACCAATAATAATAAACCAAATAATTTCCCACCTCTTATGTTACTCATTAAACTCTCTGGAGTGTTTGTATTGTTCCCATCTCAAAATGTTGGAAAACATTTTTTTTTCTCCCTGGAAACATTGTACTGCTAATTAGAGCTTATAAAACTTACACTAGACCAATCTATTGTTCAGCTGTTTGAAATCCCCACCATATAATCTGAAATCAGTACAATCAAGCGAGTTCAGAACAGTGGTGAAATCCAAATTTTTTTTCTTACCGGTTCTTTGGACGTGGCTTGGTGGGCGTGGTGTGGCTTGGTGGGGGTGGCAGGGGAAGGATCTTGCAAAATCCCCATTCCCTCCCCACTCCTGGGGGAAGGATATTGCAAAATCCCCATTTCCTCCCTACTCCTGGGGGAAAGATATTGCAAAATCTCCATTCCCACCCCACTCTGGGGCCAGCCAGAGGTGGTATTTGCTGGTTCTCCGAACTGCTCAAAATTTCCACTACCGGTTCTCCAGAACCTGTTGAATTTCACCCCTGGTACAGAAGTACATGTAACAGTAACAGAGTTGGAAGGGCCGAGGTGGCACAGTGGTTAGAGTGCTGTACTGCAGCTACTTCAGCTGACTGCTAGTTCAGCAGATCAGCAGATCAAATCTCACCGGCTCAAGGTTGACTCAGCCTTCCATCCTTCCGAGGTGGGTAAAATGAGGACCCAGATTGTTGGAGGCAATATGCTATTTAGTATACTGTCGATTGTTGTAAGCCGCCCAGAGTCCTCAGAGAGTGGGTAGCATAGAAATATGATTAATAAAAAAAATAAATAATAATAAATAAAAAGGGATCTTGGAGATCATTTAGCCCAACCCCTGCTCATGCAGGAAACCTATACTAGGGATTCGAACCGCTGAACTGCTGACCTTTCTGATTGACAAGCTCAGTGTCTTAGCCACTGAGCCGCTTCACAAGAAAAGTCTGGCACTCTTTTCTACACAATAGAATTCCTTATGCTACTAGGCTCGAAATTCTCGGTTTGGATAACTTAGAACCGCGTCGCTTGTGGTCAGACCTAGGTATTTCATACAAAATTGTACGTAGTAATGTTTTACCTCTAAATAACTTTTTTTAGTTTTAATCGTAATAATACGCGTGCGAACAGCTTTAAACTCAATGTAAATCGTTCTTGACTGTAAAAAATATGATTTCTGTAATAGAGTTGTCAAAGTCTGGAACGCCCTACCTGAGTCAGTTGTCTCAGCTACAAATTTTCATAGTTTCAATCACAAATTGACTTCCATGGACCTTACCTCATCTTTAAGTGGTTAGTAGAGGGGGCGTGCGTAAGTGCACCAACGTGCCTATCGTCCCTGTTGTTGTATTTTTATTCTTTTTTCTCATTTTTGTTTGACAAATTCTAATACATAAATAAATCTCTGCTTTTGATTGTCAGCAGAGACTGCTGGAGAAGATCTTGGCGTGAAAAAAAGAAAAGCAAAATAATTGGACAGCTCCATGTATTTAAGAAATACATAAAAATTGGGCACGGAATCCAGACTATTCAGAAGAAAATTGCTCGGTTTGAGGCTTGTGGTGAACATCTTAATTATTACCACCCATTATGTGTTTCTGATGTCCTACACGCATACTGTTTTCCTCTGTATTTTTCCCCCTTTCTCTTTTCTGGAAAGCTGAATTTATAGTATCCGACTTGGCTTTTTCCCCCCCAAGTATTTCTACATGTGACATTGGCTTCCATGTGGTTTCTTATTTGTTTGGGATGAATTTCTCTTTGCATCCAGAGCAATTCACCTTTTTTTCCATTGTTTAGTTTTTTAAAAAAAAAAAAAAAAACCTTTCCACTCTCGTTTCAATCTTTAATGGAACAAAATGGGTGGAATGAGTGAACGGCTGTGTCAAGCTGGTGTGAATCCAACAGGTAAGACGAATTAGACTTGAAATTGGATCAGAATGTCTTTCGAGGTTAACATTTAATTATTCATTCATTCATTCAATTTCTATAGTTGCCCATCTCCAGCAAGTGACTCTAGGCAGCGAACATGCCCACTTCTACCTGAGAAGATGGAACTTTCATCTTGTGTTTATAATGTTAGTTTAATATTCAATTGGAACAGGATATTTAAGAATCCAATAAAAGAATAAAATGAAATAAAGGAAGGAGCAGAGATATCCATAAGGAGGGGGTTAAAACAGTCATGATGGCTGCTACAACCCAGTGATGAAAACCTTACCCCGTGGGTGTGGTGGGTGTTTATCTACTCCTATATATAGGGATAGATAGATGATAGATAGATAGATAGATAGATAGATAGATAGATAGATAGATGATTGATAGATGATAGATGATAGAT
>WNWU01000044.1:3092470-3103109 GCA_012654045.1 Ptyas mucosa | reverse complement strand
AGATAGATAGATAGATAGATAGATAGATAGATAGATAGATAGATAGAGGATAGGTAGGTAGGTAGGTAGGTAGGTGGAAGATAGATAGATAGGTAGATAGATAGAGGATAGGTAGGTAGGTAGGTAGGTGGAAGATAGATAGATAGATAGATAGATAGATAGATAGATAGATAGATAGATAGATAGATAGACAGACAGACAGACAGACAGACAGATAGACAGACAGATAGACAGATAAATAGATAGAGGATAGATAGATAGATAGATAGATAGATAGATAGATAGATAGATAGATGGATGAGGGGGAGAGAGAGAAAATAGAGAGACAGTGGCAGACAGACAAATTCTGATAATTTTAATACTGATAAAGAGATGATTGTTACTTAAGTATTGAGATTAATGAATGTGTTCTTCAATTTATAAGTCTTGAAGAACCAATGTTTTACTCTAATTTGGAGCTGAATTGATAGTAGGGAGCTAAACAAGGTTGGACTGGGATAATATTTGGATGAGAAACTACCAGGAAATCTCAGGCGTAACGCTAAATTGGGTACTTGAAAACTCTCTCAGCTGTGATCAACCACCTCCTCGCTGTTGCCATGAAAAATGCATAGGTGGTTCTGGGAGATTAGCAGGACTTAAGCTTGACTTGAAGGACATGTTTATTCCGTGTGTTATAAATGGAAATCCTGATTATCGAAGATCCACAATCTTTCTTGATGTTGAAGATCAAAACAAGCCTTGCCATTTCTGGAAGCTTTCTTCTTTTCTTTTTCTGTGAAAGAAAAGCTTTTGAGTTTTTATGTTACGTTTGGAGTGCTTGGAAATGTATCCAACCGCACAAATGTATTTGTGCGGTTTCTGAGCTCAGTTTCTTACTAAAGGGATAGATGGAGCTATCCCTGGTGCTATTTTTCCTATCTTCATTTCCTATCATTTTAGAGTTTCCTGATGTGAAAAAGCCCCTCAGAGAAGTTCCTTCCTGGCCTTTTTTTCCCCCTTGGGGTTTCATACTGGAAATGTGGGCAGACAGGGAGGCTGTAATTGGCTGGAGAGAGGACTGGACAATAAAAAACTGGACATCCAAAGGTGTGGGCTTCGAAAATTTTAGCAAGGGGTTCTCTGCCCTGTTGCTGGGTGGGCGTGGCCATGGTGGGAGTGGCCTAGTCAGCCTTCTGTGGGGAAGAGGTGTTTTTGCCCTCCTCAAGCTCTGGAGCAGGGGTAGGCTTAGTTTGGAGAATTGGTAATAAAAATTCTGACTGGCCCTGCCCCCATCTATTCTCTGCCTCCCAAGCCCCAGCAGGTGGTTTTCTCCAGTGATGAAATCCAATTTTTTTTGCTACCGGTTCTGTGGGCGTGGCTTGGTAGGTGTGGTGTGGCTTGGTGGGAATGGCAGGGGAAGGATACTGCAAAATCTCCATTCCCACCCCACTCCTGAGGGAAGGATATTGTAAAATCTCCATTCCCACCCCACTCCTGGGGCCAGCCAGAGGTGGTATTTGCCGGTTTTCCGAACTACTCAAAATTTCTGCTAACGGTTCTCCAGAACCTGTCAGAACCTGCTGAATTTCAACCCTGGTTTTCTCGTATGGAGAACTCCTGGTTTAAACCCTGCTCCTTTTGGTTGAACTGACCTTCGCGAGTCCCCTGGCATCCAAGGGACTAACCCTCTCCAAAATAAACCCTTTCGTCCAAATAGTATTTTTCCAACTAAGGAAGAAGCTTGGCGCAACTGTCACAGCTCACAGAAACCGTGTACCAAAGAACAGATGTCTGCTTGTGTGTGTGTTTTTTTTCCCCCAGCTGCCTCGGTCAATTTCAAGTGGTATGTTTAATAGCAATGCCAAATGATGTAGTCGACGAGTTGGCAGTAAGGAAATAATGATGCCCTTTCTGCCAGCCTTCTCATTAAAGCCTGGAATCTCGCACAACGGTGGTGGCACACACAGCCGATGCCACATTGCTTACATGCTTGCAAAATTAATTATCCTTCGTTGTGGGCCCAGGTGTTTAGCCAAGAGGAGAGGGAAGTGGTTGGTGGCAGCAAATCCTTCTTGAAGCTGGAATGGAACAGAAAATTCATTGTGTTTTGCTCTCTCTCTCTCTCTGAGCAACTGGGATCTTGAAGCACACCATCTGAAGGACAACAGAGGCAGGGTCTCTAAGGCTGCCCCTCTACTTCTGTTAGATCCAGGGGTGGGCTCTACTTACCTTTACTACAGGTTCGCAAAGGGGCCGCGCCAGGGGTGAAATGCTCCCGGTTTGGACCGGATCGCCCGGATCCGGTAGCGATGACGGCGGGTGGTTCGGAGAACCGGTTGCAAAAATCCCTGCCCTGCCCCCCATGCCCCGCTGAGCCGCGCGATCATCAGAGGCTGTTTTTTTTTACTTTTAAAAGCAATTTATTTTTGGCCGAAAAAATGCTTTTAAAAGTTAAAAAAAAAAAACCTCTAATGATCGTGCGGCTCAGCTGGGAGTGTCAGAGCCTTTTAAAAGCATCTTTTCTACAACCTCTTTGGCTTTTAAATGCTTTTAAAAGTAAAAAAAAAAAAGTTGGCCATGCCCACCCAGTCACATTACCCCCACCCCCACCACTGCCAAACCACGCTCACAGAAGTGGTAGTAGCCTCCCACCGGCCAGTTCGCTCCCACAGAGAGGGTCTCCTCAGGGTGCCATCGGCCAAGTTATGCCGGCTGGCGTCACCCAGGGGGAAGGCCTTCTCTGTGGGAGCCCCAGCCCTGTGGAATGAACTGCCCCCGGAAATGCATAAGATCTCCGACCTCCGGGTATTTTGCTGTGCCCTCAAGACCCTGCTGTTCCACCAGGCTGGGCTATCAATGTAATAAATTTAAATCGGGTGTTTTAAATTTTGGGGGGTCTTAAATTGAGCTGAAATTATTTAATAATTTTAATAATTTTAATTGATGTTTTGTCTTGTGCTTTTAATAGGCTGTACGCCGCCCTGAGTCCTTCGGGAGAAGGGCGGTATAGAAATAAAATTATTATTATTAGTAGTAGTAGTAGTAGTAACAAATTTTACATTTCACCACTGGACCGCCCACACGCTCGCTTCTGCGCATGCGCAGATCGTCATTTATGACATCCGTGCAGGTGAGCGGAGCCTCCCGCTGATTTTACTACCAGTTCTCTTGCTAAATGAGACGGTTGAATTTTGCCCCATAGTGGTTAGAAGCTGCTGGAGAAAAACTGTTTGAAGACCTTCAATGGGCCTACATGGAGGGCCTCTTTCCAAATTTCAACAACTGTTTATCTTAGGATCTCACCCTAATCACTGATTGATGCTTACTTTATCCTTGCAGTGTTGGGGTCCCCAATCTTTCTGACCTCAGAGACCACTAAATTCATAATTTTAAATCCTGCGGACCACTAATATGATTTTCCTAATGACCGGCTGGGTGGGCGTGGCTAGGTGATCATGTGACTGGGTGGGCGATGTCACTCACATCGAGGGGCGACTCGCCGGCCTCTACTCACCCATCTCCTGCCAGCCACTCCTCGCCTCCCCACCCAGGCTCCTTAGGGCCCCAACAGGAAGCAGTTGTTGGAACTAAGCAGCCACCACGAGAAAGAGTTGGCAAAACAGCTCAGCTCAAATTGGATCTGACCAAGAAGGAGGCTCAGCAGAAACACCTCACTGAGGACTACGAGCATAGACTTTCCAAGCAGAGGGAAGACCTGCAGGAGTGTAAGCCAGGTACCGGCGCCTGGAGGCTCAGCAGGCTGGGATGGTCAGCCAGTTCCAAGCCATGATGCAGTCCCACTGGAACAGGCCCTCTGGCTCCTTGCCACCAGTGGCAATTCCCTCCTGCCTTTGCCCAAAGCCCTGCACCAGGAAGCTGAAAAGGACCCGAAGTTGGAATTTATTCCCCCCCCCTCCAACCTGCACAAAAAGACCCCAAAGGCAGAGACTCTCTGCAGCAACACAAATCTTCATTGCATGTATCCATCCCAAGGGCCGTAGTTTGAGGACCCCTGATTTATTGCAAAAAAAAAATGCAAATAATTTTTCTGCGAACCACCAAAATTTTCTCACGGACCACCAGTGGTTCACGGACCACCAGTTGGTGACCCCTGTCTTAGACAATAAAATAGAGGTGATGATTCCTGCTTGGATTCCTTCCTAAGGAGAAATTTCCTGATAGGGAGAACAATTAGCCGGTGGAACCGCTTGCCTTTGGAAGTTGTGGGTGCTCCAACACTGGAGGCTTTTAAGAAGAGACTGGATAGCCATTTGTCTGAAATGATATAGGGTAGCCTGCTTGAGCAGGAGGTTGGACTAGAAGATCTCCAAGTCCCTTCCAATTCTGATGATGTTCTATGTTCTAATCAGGCAGAGTGGATGCCTTTCCGGTCCATTTGATTAAACAATGTTGTCTCATGAGACCCAAGAAGTCGGTTTTCTCAGTTGGCAGTCCAGGAATGACCTTCCCTCTGTATTGGTCCAATATTGCTCATATCTTAATGACTTTCCCAAAAATAACTCCACCTATTAAAAATCTGGTTGTTCTCCCAGGCTTTGAGAGAGGGAAGTTGTGGCATTGGATGGCTTTGGTTCTTTGGGTGTTGAGTTAGCCTTCAAACTGGTTGCATGTTTTCTGCTGACATATGTTGCTTTTACTCCTTTAATTGTGAACCTCCCAGAGTCATTGAGAAGTTGGGCAGCCTCAAAATCAAAATAAATCGATAGCAACCGTAGCAACCCTTACTACGTAGCAACCCTGCTGGCTCGCTTAGGAATAAATCTTACCAGCTTCAAAATGAAAACAACTCTCTCGTTTAGGTCATTTCAGTTACTTGGGAGTAGATTAAGTTGACAGCTCACAACTTGTTACTCCAAAGCTCTGCTGGAAATTCCAGCAGGTATCTTTCCTTCATCACCTTCATCCTCACCTTCACCTCTTCCTCCGGGTGGTTGTCACTCATCGCTGCTCTTTGTTATTTTCTTGTTCTTCATCTTCTGACATTCTCAAGGTCTGCCGAGAACTTACAGATACTGAGTTTTAGCCCCTAATGATTTTTTGTCTCCAAGCTGTTCCAAATTTTTTTTGGCAGGAATGATGATGGTTTTTGTGTAAAGAAGCATTCCCCCCTCACCCCAGTGATCTCAAATTCATGCCAAAAGAAGTTAACAATTTCTTGTGTGATTTTTTTTGTTCCTTTCCAGGTATTGGCTGACAAACAAAGTATACATCAAGCGCCCAACTACCGGTTTATTGATGTACACCCTGGCGACTCGTTTCTGCAACCAGATTTACCTCTACGGTTTCTGGCCATTTCCCCAAGGTCCAGACCAAAACCCCGTTAAGTACCACTACTATGACAGCCTGAAATACGGCTACATGTCCCAGGCCAGTCCTCATACCATGCCTTTGGAATTCAAAGCGTTAAAGCTCCTGCACCACCAAGGAGCCTTAAAACTCACAGTTGGGCCTTGCAACGGAACCACGTAAAAAAATAAAAATAAAAAGAGGCTTCTGGCAAGCCACTTTCCTGGAGGCTGTGCCCCATGGGAGGATTGGGGAGGGGAGGCTGGGAGGAGTGGTAGATGGAGAGGTGGGTTTTCTTGGTTTGGGAGAAGAGCACAGACATGGCCGCCGGGGCTCTGCGTTGAAGTGGAGCCAACGTTTGGTGCAAGGACCAGAAAAGCTGGGAAAGAACCTCTAAGAGAAGATGGCTTTTGCCCTTCCCAGGCCTGGAAGCCACTGTGATGTGTATGGGTACTTTAGTGTGACAACTCAGTGTTAGGCCAGATGTTGTGCGTGGTCTAGAATTGGTAGGTAGGGCCCGTTTGGCTAAGAAAGCCGGGCGTTTCCCGGTTCGTGTTGTGTTCTTGGCTTAGTGGATGTAGGGGGTAGGGATTAATCCTTAGAACTGCTGTTTTTTCGAGCAGGGAGGGAAAAAAGAGCAGAGACACTGCAGGTCAGTTCTCAGAAAGCTATTGGTCAAGGAGAGGTTAACTACGGAACTTTTTTCAACTGGGCCACCAGCTGTGCCCATTCCGAAAAACCACAGAGCAACAAAAGCCAACTCAGGATCCTCAGACACAAGAGGATTGACGTTTCTGGCATTTCCACTGGAAGAGAAAATATCAGCCAACATTCATCGGACTGCGCGGTTCGTCATTTATTTTTATTTTTTTTCAAAAGGATAAAAGAAAGACGGAAGTAGGCTTAAATGGGAGCATCGTTTTTTTGTTTCCTGCTGTGGTTTTCCTCTTCCTTGGTAGAGAAGCCCCTTTCAGCGGTACTAAATAAGTGACACCAGTCTGGAGCTTCCATCGATGCGGGATCAAAAGAGACAAGAGGGCAGCCCTCATTGTACAAACAATGGCCATTTCCTTTTTTTTTTTTTTAAACATGCTCTGCCTCGGTGCGATGTGAAGGAAAGAATTGACATTCGGGGTTTTCGATTTGTAAAAGCAAAATTCGCAGGCGGGATTTTTTTTTCCCTTTTCTTTTTTTCTTTTTGTTCCAACTGTTTTATTGTGCTTTAGCAGATTTGTTAATAAACCCAGTTTTAAGTCACTGTAGCCATCCGTGCCTTCGATATTTGAGGCCCGCCTTACACAAACAGCAGATGAGAAATTGGTTGGAAGTTGGAATGGTAGCCCATCTGGTGACAGATTCCTTGTTTGTTTAATCGCACTTGGCCAACTCAAGTCATCCCTGCTCAGAAAAGCTTGCAGATCCAGAAGAATATTTTACCCACTGTGCAGGAGTGAAGTGATCTTTAACAAAACACAGTGAATAGGGAAGGGAAGTTTAATCCATCTTTATAGAGCCGTGGTGCCACAGTGGTTAGAGTGCAGTACTACAGGCAACTTTTGCTGATCACCGGTTGCCAACAGTTTGGCAGTTTGAATCTCACGAGGCTCAAGGTTGGCTCAGCCTTCTATCCTTCTGAGGTGGGTAAAAGGAGGATCCAGATTGTTGGGGGCAATAGGTTGACTCTGTAAACTGCTTAGAGAAGGCTGTAAAAGCACTGTGAAGCGGTTTATAAGTCTAAGTGCTATTGCTATTCATTCCTTCCTTCCTTCCTTGCATCCTCCTTTCCTCCTTTCCTCCCTCCCTCTCTTTTCCTTCCATTCTTCCTTGGCCCCTCTTTTCCTTCCTCTTTCCCTCTTTTCCTTCCTTCCTTCCTTCTTTCTTTCCTTCCTTCCTTCCCAGTGGTTAGAATGCAGTATAGCAGGCTATTTCTACTGACTGCCACCAGTTCTATTCTTGATCCTGACCGGCTCAAGGTTGACTCAGCTTTTCATCCTTCTGAGGTGGGTAAAATGAGGACCCAGATTGTTGGGGGCAACATGCTGACTTTGTAAACCCCTTAGAGAGGGCTGTAAAGCACTATGAAGCGGTATATAAGTCTAAGTGCTGTTGCTATTGCTATTAATTATAGATTGTTGGATTAATATCTAAGGGTCTGCCACAAAGAAGAGGGGGACGTTTTCCAAAGCACTGAGGGCAGAACAAGAATTGATGGATGGAAACTAATCAAGGAAAGAACCAACCTAGAACCAAGGAGAAATTTCCTGGCAGTTAGAGCAATTGATCAGTGGAATGGCTTGCCTTCTAAAGTTGTGGGTGCTCCAACACTGGAGGTTTTCAAGAAGAGACTGGACAGCCATTTGTATGGAATGGTATAGGTATGGGATGCTTGAGCAGAGGGTTGGCCTACAAGACCTCCAAGGTCCCTTCCATCCTTCCATCTTTGTTATTCTGTTATCCTGCCCCATCTTCAGTTCCTCTCCTTTTCCCAGAAAACTGCCATGGAACACTTAACATGGTTGGCGTTTTGGTGACACAACACTCCTCTGTGTGACAAAGTAAGAAATCAGTGTCCTAAAAATGTGGTTGGACCACATTGCCTCTCGTCCTTGGTCCTTGATTTTGTTGGCTGGGACTGATGGAATTGGAGTCCAATGATATTTCTGTGCTGGAGGGAAGGGTAATACATTCTTTGGTTCTGATGGTGGATGATACCACCCCCCTCCAAAAAAAAGGACCATGAGCTAAAGGGTGGAGTAGAATGAGACATTTCAAAAGGTGCCATCATGGACAGATGAACATATGAAGGCAATGGGATCAAATTTCCTTATTGCCTTCAACTGAAAAGAGCTTTGCAAGGCATAAGGTACCATATTTTTCGGAGTATAAGATTCACTCCCCCCCCCTCTCAAAAGAGGGTGGAAATTTGGGTGCGTCTTCTACACCGAATGTAGCCAAAAATGCAAGGCACAGAGGAGGCGATGGTCTGTGGCAAAGCCTGGAACAGTTGATTGGGGGTATTCTGGGAGGTCGATTCACCTGCCAATCAGCTGCTCATGCTGAATCAGGCTGCAATAATGTGCTGAAGCTAACCTGGCTGTTCGCTATTTGCTGCAAGGACTGTCAGAGTTTGCAGCAGCAAGCAAAACACAAGCAGAGGAGAGGAGTTTCAGTTTCAGTTTCAGTTTCAGAGATCAGCACAGCATGCAGCTTTAGAACAATTGAGCTAAGCCACGCCCAGGCTCCTTGCTGTCTCCTTCCTTGTTGCTCACACAGCAAATACTGTTTCAGTTTCCAAACAGTCTCACACACTGACAGGACACGAGCCAGATGAATACTGGATGCTGGTAGACAGAGGCAGAAATTTTTTTCCTTATTTTCCTCCCCCAAAACTAAGGTGCGCCTTATACTCTGGCGCACCTTATACTCCGAAAAATATGGTAGTTATTTTCTCTTGAACAAGAATGAACAAGAAGTGTCCCTAACTATCCTTCTTGTTCATATTTCCAACATAAATTTGAAGTACCTGCATACATTCTGGATATTTTTTCTATTGTCATAAACCAATGGTACAGGTTTTAAAAAAAAATCCTTAAGAGCATAATATAAGGTAAATTTCAATTATAGCAATCACACACTTTCCCATTGTAGTCAAAGCAAGTTGGCGATAGATAAGAGTCAATGGACTTCAAGAGGGCCTAGATCTCTTGTGAGTGTGAAGGGACTCGAGACTGATGATGTGCTTGACTCCTCCCTTGGGCTCAGCCTGGTCATCTACGACTCCATCTATATGTTATAATCAACATTCTTACTCAGCTCAACATTTGTACACAATTCTATTTCAAATTCTGCCCTACGTTGTTCAATACCATGAATTCTTTTATCTACTTTAAATCTTATAACCGTAAGTAAGAAAATCACAGACAACTATATCCCTCTGCCATCAGTTGCTTTCTTGATAATATTTTATATTTCCCTTGGGTCTTCAGTAGCTTTTCCTGGTGTGATGAATCTTCCTGAAAGATAAAGATAGATGAGGTACTAAGTTTCATCTTTAGTGATATAGATTTTTATGGGCTTTATCTCCCCAAACAGTGAAATGGGGGAGATATACCGTGTTTCCCTGAAAATAAGACCATGTCTTATATTTTTTTGAACCCTGAAATAAGCGCTTGGCCTTATTGCCATGCGCTCAAAAGCCCGATTGGCCTTATTATCAGGGGATGTCTTATTCTGGGAGAAACAGAGTACATCAAATCTCCTTCCTAAGCCCCACAATGGCATTCTTAGTACAAGAATAATGTCTTGATTTAGAAAAGGCTCTAGAGCTTGAATTTGTTGTGAATGGTTGAAGGGCTTCCTAATCTTGGCTAATAGATGTTCTTTTTAACCATCTGTTAGGGATATCTCTGTCTAATGCAGCTGGGTTTCTCTCATCCAAAATCCATAGCTGAGATTGTCTTTGGATTTTTTTTTTTTTTCTGAACCGGAGTAGACATTTTCCCTCTTCTCCTAACACAAGCCTTGTTATATGCATGATTAATACAACCGTGATGAAAACACAACCGGGTGCCAGCTAGCCGGCTCCATTTGGCGTCTTCTCTTTTTTTTTATTGAAAAAGTTTTACACAAACAAATTTTCCCCCTTTCCCACCCTCCCTTCCCCAACATTAGAAGAATACATATACAAAAAAAATATAATTCCCTCCCAATACCACCCTAACCCTCCCCCACCACCCCTTTCCCTCCCGTCCCCCTTGACTTCCACTATATGCAATGCTAATATTTCCAAACAATATATATGTTATTCATCCCTTCCATATCTTTTTCTTTATTTACTAACTCATCAATCAATCCCCCTCAGCTGAAAGCTACATAATATTTTCTAGTCTGGTATTTATTCTGTATGTAATCAATCCACTTTTTCCATTCCTGTATATAATTCTCATGCGTCTGGTCTTTTAAAAAAGCTGAGATCTTCGCCATTTCTGCAAATCCAGCCATCTTCTGAGTCCATTGGTCCACAGTCGGTAGGGCATCATTCTTCCAATATTGAGCAATCAACAACCTAGCTGCTGTCACCATATACAAAATCAGTTTTGTTTCTCCCAGTGTAAAATCCTTAACTATACCTAGTAAAAATAATTGCGGAGAAAATTGTATTTTTTTCCTTAAAACATTTTGCATAACCCACCAAATTTTTATCCAAAAAGCCTTCACTTTCTTGCAAGTCCACCAAACATGATAATATGTAGCATCTAAACACTCACATTTCCAACATTTTGGTTGAACGTTAGGGTACATACAAGATAATTTCTTGGGATCTAAGTGCCATCTATAAAACATTTTATAA
>WNWU01000044.1:3051608-3065234 GCA_012654045.1 Ptyas mucosa | reverse complement strand
AAAAGCAGTAGCGTAGTCATAAACAAATCCCAAGTCTTCACCAATAAATCAGTCCAGTAAATCAGTCCAAACAACTCACTCTGGTTAGCAAACCACGATGGTAGCAGATCCATCAACAGATAGCAACTCCTTCACATTAGCAGCTCATAGCAGTTCAGTCACAATAGCAGTTCATAGCAGCAGCAGCAGTTCATAGCAGCAGCAGTTCATAGCAGCTTCAGTTCCGAACAGACCAGGTTACAATACTTTGTTTAAATATATTCCCAACTAGTCATTATCCCATTACAGCATGACTCAGCAAGAACGTAACATTTACAGTTTAAAGTTACAGTATACCTATATTGCCTGGACAACTGGTTCTAACATTATATATACCATATAGAATCCTAACACCTATTTTTCTACTTGCATTTTTTACGTACTTTTGAACTGCTAGGTTGGCAGAAGCTGGGACATGTAATGGGAGATCACCCCATTATATGGCACTTGGGATTCGAACCGCTGAACTTCCAACCTTTCAATCAACAAGCTCAGTGTCTTAGCTACTGAGCCACCACGTCCCTTATTGTGTATAGCCTGGAATAAATCTTCTCTGCTACAGTTTAACATATGGTCCTGATTCTTTGGGTCCTGACAGCAATCTCAGAAAAAACTGAAAAAATTAGTCCTTTGCTTCTCATAGTACCATGATGGAGGTGCATGGAGCATTGGGGAAATTATACCAGAAGAGCAGAGCTATGAGAACATCTAAAAAAAAAAAATCTTCAGTGTAGATCGTGCTTCAAATGGAATTAGCAGAGGGATTATTGTGTAAGCAGTGGAAAGCTGTATTTTTGTGCTGTCTTTTTTTATAAAGAGGGAATTTATTTGGAGAAGTGTCTCTGGATAACAAAAAAAATCAAAAACAAAAAAAAAAGCCACGCAACTGTGAAGATGAATTAATATTAGCCAAAGGGGACCGTTGAATTTAGAGCAAATCTTAAACAGCAGGAACTGAAGGAGCTGCACAACAGGGGAATTGAATAATTGACACATATGGCCATAAACTGCGATGGGAGCTAAGAGCGACGTGGCCTTCCCTCCATCCTTCTACGAAAGTGGCTTCTCCCAAGTTAAAAAACCGTAACTTCAATTAAGTGTATTAAAGTGTAATTAATTCAAGCTCAGAGGAAGAGTTCCGGCATCAAATATAAAGGAAAGGAAGGATAAGGAAGGATATCTGAGCATGTCAAGAGCGTGCATTTGTCTTTGGAAGCTCCTTGCTGTTATGACCCAGGTGGTCAAGGCAAGGCAGATCTCTAAGGTGAAGGTAAAGGTTCCCCTCACATATATATGCTAGTCGTTCCTGACTCTAGGGGGCAGTGCTCATCTTCGTTTCAAAACCGAAGAGCCAACACTGTCCGAAGACATCTCCATGGTCATGTGGCCGGCATGACTCAACGCCAAAGGCGCACGGAACACTGTTCCCTTCCCACCAAAGGTGGTCCCTATTTTTCTACTTGCATTTTTTACGTGTTTTTGAACTGCTAGGTTGGCAGAAGCTGGGACAAGTAACGGGAGCTCACCCCATTATGCAGCACTAGGGATTCAAACCACTGAATTGCCGACCTTTCAATCGACAAGCTCAGCATCTTAGCCACTGAGCCACCACATCCCTAAAATCTCTATCAGACATATATCTATCAAGACTCAGATCTAAGTCCACCACATCCTGCAAGTTTCTAGAGAGATCTTTATTTCTCTCAACAAATGTTCCAGCCAATGGCCCTCCAACAACTGGTAAAGCTCCATCCACATCCTACCCTGAAGGCAGCCACCCTCAGTCTCCCAAACAACAGCCTCGGTAGTACAAAGACAACCCACAGAGTAGGAGTACACTCACAGGGCAAGGTCCTGTTTTGACCTAGGCATTCCCAAACCACGAAGCAGAATCTTTATCCCAACTAAAATTCCTTTTTATTAAGTTACTGTGAATTTATCTTTAAGCCTCCAGTGATGAAGCTCTCAGACCTTCTGAAGGCAACTTCTGTTCCATTGGTTGATTGTTCTCAGAAAACTCCTCCTTATTTCCAGGTTGAATCTCTCCTTGTTCAGTTTCCATCCATTATTCCTTGTCTGGCCTTCGGATGCTTTGGAAAATAGCGTGACCCCCTTCCCCTCTGTGGTTTTTATTATACATTTTCCTTTATAATACATCACATTTTCAGTTTTACAACAGTCCATCTCTTTCTGCCTCTTTCCTTCTCCTTCCCTCCCTTCCCTTCTCCCCTCCGCTTCCCTCTCCTTCCCTCTTTCCTTCTCCTCTCCTCCCATTCACTTCCTGCTCTCCTTTCCCCTGTCTCCTTCCCTCTTCTTCCGTCTTCTTCCTTCCTTCTCTTCCATCAGCCTTTCTCCCCTCCCCTCTCCTCTCCTCTCCTCCACCCCACTCCACTTCCTTCTCTCCCTTCATCTCTCCGCTTCTCTTTCCTTCCATCTTTTTCTTTCCCTTGTTGTATATTAATTTCCATTTCCCTACAAAGTACAGTGTATTTTCCAGCTACCGTCTCTTCCTGAAAGGAAATTTCTGTTGGGTGTGGGCAGAACAGAGGTGGGTTTCAGCAGGTTCTGACCAGTTCTGG
Source organism: Ptyas mucosa (assembly GCA_012654045.1). Taxonomy (NCBI): domain Eukaryota; kingdom Metazoa; phylum Chordata; class Lepidosauria; order Squamata; family Colubridae; genus Ptyas; species Ptyas mucosa. The sequence goes on along the minus strand of WNWU01000044.1, from coordinate 3,062,616 downwards.
AGAACCGGTAGCGGAAATTTTGAGTAGTTCGGAGAACCAGTAAATACCACCTCTGACTGGCCCCGCCCCCATCTATTCGCTGCTTCCCGAGTCCCAGCTGATCAGGAGAAAATGGGGATTTTGCAGTAACCTTCCCCTGTAGTGGGGAGGGAATGGAGATTTTACAGTATCCTTCCCCTGCCACACCCACCAAGCCACATCCACAGAACTGGTAGTAAAAAAATTTGAATCTCACCTCTGGGGCAGAAGGCAAGCCATTGCCCTCACTGAATTTCTAGCCTCTTTTTTCTGACACACACTCTTGACCTGAGTCAAAGTGAAATGGGTTGCAAAAATTTCCGATTTCTCTCCTCCTGGAACAACGCACATTTTTCCAGATACAAAAGTCCACCCACCATTTCCTCGAGATTAACACATTCTTTGCTCTCTTTCTCTCTCTCTCTCTCTCTCCAAAGGTTAAAACTGTAATTCTTTGCATTCCTATCGTTTTTATCCTTCCTTTTAGACTGGATGGTTTTATTGTGTTAAGCGTTTTGTGTCCAGCTGCTTCTACTGAAAATTCTTTTTTATTGTTCCTTTTATTGTGCTTATCAGGGTCCCTTGGGGAGGAAGACGGGAGGTGGTGTAATCTGTACAGAAATGATGCACAAAACACACTCCTTCTCTCATCTTGGATTAGGGACCCAGTAAATGGCAAAGTTGCCCATTACATGTCTCAAACCAAACTCACTTTAAGATGAAGGGCAATGAGGTTGCCATTGTTTGGAACTCTGTGTCTCATTGTGACACCAAAGACACAATACAGTCCCCACGTTTTTTTCTATTTGCAAGTTTATTGTCTTTATTCTCAAAACCTACAAAATTATATGTTTCCTCCAACTTCCTTCATTTCCAGTTTGTGCAAACTGAGTGCCACGTTTTGGAACCTGTCCATCAGAAAGGGTCTTCCCTCCCCTATTGAAGGTTTCAAACTGTCATTTTTTTTTAATGCATCTCTTTTAAAAACAAGATCCAGAGAGATTTCCTTTCTCCTCTGCCCTCTGTCCTGCTGATACGTTAGCCACCCAAGGGCTCAGGGGCAACATGGTTGGAATTTGAATGGGAAATACGTAGATGCCAGTCTGAGGAACTGGGAAACTCTATGCAATGGTGGCAAATATCTGTAGCTCAGGTGGAGGATGAGGGTGGAGGTTTGTTCTCCGAGTGTCAGGGTTCCAAGTAACACCCCCAACGAAAGAAAATTCCAAGGCTTGAGTTTCCTCAAAGTTCCATTTTATTGTCGTTTTTGTTAGTTGCATAGTCATGTTCGACCCGTGGACAATGTTCCTCCAGGCCTTCCTGTCTTCTACCATCCTCCGGAGTCCATTTAAGCTCACTCCGACTGCTTCAGTGACTCCATCCAGCCACCTCGTTCTCTGTCGTCCCCGTCTTCTTTTGCCCTCAATCTTTCCCAGTGTTAGGCTCTTCTCCATTTTATTAGGGATCTCATATTGGCACATCTGGGAAAACCCGAATCTGAAAGCTTCCAGGTTTTCCCTACCCAAAAGAAAGTCCAAGTCCCTGCCCAGCACCCACATGTCCATCACATGGTCCAATCCAAGCACCATCCCAAGTGAAGATGCCTCCCAGTTCCAGCCTTTCAGGTGCAGGGCAAGATGTCCTTGACTCTCTGAGAAAGGAATGTTATTATGACTATATATCACCCCGGCTCCATACAATCCCCCCTCCCAGTTTCCCACAGTAGTAAATGTGGCAGGCCTGAAGATCCAATGAAAAAGATGATTTCCAGGCCTGACACCGAGCTTGGTTTCCAAATGTTTCGTTACCAGGGTAGGTAACATCTTCAGTGGAGTTTAGGGGATGTCCATGTTCTTCTGCTTATAAAGGCTTCACGAGGTCAGTAGGTTTTGTGATGGGGAGGTCACATCAGGTGAGGGTCACATCAGGTGAGGGTCTTGTGATGGGTCAGGTGTGGGTTACATCAGATGTGGGTCTTGTAATAGGTTTTGTGATGGGGAGGTCATATCAGATGAGAGTCATATCAAGTGAGGGTCTTGTGATGGGTCTTGTGTGGGTGTGTTGAGTGAGGTTCTTGTGATGGGTGTGGGTTACATCAGATGAGGGTCTTGTAATAGGTTTTGTGATGGGGAGGTCATGTCAGATGAGAGTCATATCAAGTGAGGATCTTGTGATTGCTCTTGTGTGGGTGTGTTGAGTGAGGGTCTTGTGATGGGTGTGGGGTGAGGGTCTTGTAATAGGTCTTGTGATGGGGAGGTCATGTCAAATGAGAGTCATATCAAGTGAGGGTCTTGTGATGGCTCTTGTGTGGGTGTGTCAAGTGAGGATCTTGTGATGGGTGTGGGTTACATCAGTGAGGGTCTTGTAATAGGTCTTGTGATGGGGAGGTCGTGTCAGGTGAGGGTCGCTGGAGAAGTATCTCAGAAGAAAGCAATGGCAAACCATTGGAAAGAAAACGAGCATGGTGACTCACATGGGTTGGAGGTCAGCAAGGTTGGAGGTTCAAAATCCAAGTGGTGCTGTGTAGCGGGGTGAGCTCCAGTCACCCACTCCAGCTCCTTGATAATGACATGAAAGAAGCCTTCACAGTCATCTCCTGGGCAACGGTGATATTACCAGCTAATCCTTTCAACCTGGAAGCACCTTCAACTGTTCCTCCCACACGAACGGAAGGGGGCAAAAGAACTGCATGGATGATCTTCACTTGAATATTTCTTTCTTGTTTGTCTTTGGGTTCTGGATTTAGATATCAATGTCTTTGTTTTCCTGGGTTTCTCAGACGCTTCCGTTCCAAATAACTCTGAGCAATTGTCAGCCCTTCCAGATAAGCCAGACAGGAAACACACTAGATGAGCGGATTTTACAGTACTTTATTATAAGGCTACATTCACAGAGCTTTGCAAGTGTGAAAGTGCAAATTTTCCCAGCAACACTTCTAAATGCTTGATCTGTTGTGGGGGATGGGGGGAGGTCCTTCCCAAGTTTCTTTCTCTGATCACTAAGCCACTGGGTGTTAACGGTAAAGGTTTCCCTCGCGCATATGTGCTAGTCATTCCTGACTCTCGGGGATGTTGCTCATCTCCAATTCAAAGCCGAAGAACCAGATGATGTTGTGGTCATGTGGCCGGCATGACTAAATGCCAAAGACACATGGAACACTGTTACCTTCCCACCAAAGGTGGTCCCTATTTTTCTACTTGCATTTTTTACCTGCTTTTGAACTGCTAGGTTGGCAGAAGCTGGGACAAGTAATGGGAGCTCACCCCGTTACGCAGCACTAGGGATTCGAACCGCTGAACTGAAGGAGCCTGAGTGGAGTAGCAGGCTAATGCTTCCTATTAAGGCAGCATTTAACATCCAGCTGCCTGCAATTACTGAGAGTTCTAATCTCACCAGGCTCAAGGTTGACTCAGCCTTCCATCCTTTCTAAGGTGGGTAAAATGAGGACCCGGTTTGTGGGGGCAATAAGCTGACTTTGTATAAATATACAAAAGTATGAAGGCTATTGCTTAACGCATTGTAAGCCGCCCTGAGTCTCCGGAGAAGGGCGGCATATAAATATATATATATATATATAAAAAACTGCCGACCTTTCAATCAACAATCTCAGCATTTTAGCCACTGAGCCACCGCGTCCAATTGGGTGCTTCTCTCCCTCTTTATCTGATTGTTTCCAAAGTGGCATCTCTTCCCCTCTTTCTCCCAAGGTCATTCACACATTCTACTACCGCAGTGTACATCCCAACCTCTGTATGTCAAGTATAATAAAAATAAGCATATAAATCCTATTAGAACGAGAGATAGCCAGCGCTGGGAACATTAATTGAAGGAATCAATCCGGCCAACGCTAAAAAGTAACCACAACCACTCCTAGGAGGGATGAGTTCACAATGTTCTAATCTCCCAAAGCTGGAGGGAAAAACCAAGTTTCAAAGACTTTCTGTAAATCCAAGATGGTTAAATCTTAAAAAAAAAGGAGGAAAAAAAAGGAGAGAAAGAAAAAGAAAAAGTATTGAACGTATTGACAGCCAACAAAATGGATTGTCCTCAAAACCAATGGGCAACCAGCGTAACAGACCCATAACATAGCGTAACACCCAGACACAGGTGTTATATGGGAAATCCCATCCATCTATAACTACTTAGAATAGAATAACAGAGTTGAAAGGGACCTTGTAGTTCATCTAGTCCAACCCCCTGCTCAAACAGGAGACTCTACACCATTTCTGAAAGATAGCAGTCCAGTCTCTTCTTGAAAGCTTCCTTGAAGGGTGCAATGGCTCAGTGGTTAAAGATGTTGAGCTTGTCAGCTGGAAACCTGACAAGCTCGGGTTTAAGACCTGAACACTACCTGATGGGGTGAATTCCTGTTCTTTGCACCAGCTCCAGCCCTGCCTAGCAGTTTGAAAACAGGCAAATGTGAGTAGATAAATAGGTGTAGAGAAGATAGATATGAAGAACAGTTGCGGGAAATGGATATGGCTAGTCTAGAGAAAAGAAGGACTAGGGGTGACATGATAGCAGTGTTCCAATATTTGAGGGGTTGCCACAAAGAAGAGGGGGGGCAGGGGTGAAATTCAGTTACCTTCCCTACCGATTCGCAAAAGTGTGCACGCCACGCATGCGCAGAGGCTTAAAATCATCACAAGAAAGCAACATCATGACGTCTGCGCGTGTGGGCGGAGCCTCCCGCAGCCGCCACTACCGGTTTGCCTGAGCCGGATAGAACAATGAATTTCACCTCTGAGTGGGAGGTGGGGTGTCAACTTATTTTCCAAAGCACCAGAAGGCAAGACAGGATTGAGATTTGGGGGCTGCGAACCCCCGGCAGCCCACCCCTGTGCTGGATCCTTTGGCCAAAAAGCAGGGATGAACCCCGTGCCGGGGTGGCTTCTACTTACGTTTACTACTGGTTTGCAACGGGACCGTGCACGCTTCTCTGCCTGCAGAGATCACCCATGATGGCATCGTGGCGGGTGGGCGGAGCCTCCCACCAGTTTTACTACCGGTTCTATAGAACCGGACCGAACCGGGGGCAACCCACCACTGCCCCATGCCCTAGAATTGACACGACTGGACAAGAAAACCTTCCTCTTTATGTCATTACTTGGAATGCCAGATTGAAGAGCAGCTGTTGCAGCTCCGCTTTTCTTCATTTCTGCCACGGTGGCAACCGTTGCTCTCTGAGCAGAACGAGGAGGGATGATAAATTCCTCGCTTGGCAGGGCTTCATTAATAAGTAATCCAAAGCATTTATAAATAAAAAGAGGCATTTAGACTATTCCCCGCTCCCTGAGTTATGAGAGGCGCAATTAAGGAGAAAGGCTTTAAAATGAGATGAACCTGCTGAATCAAAGATGCTTCAGGAAGGGGGGCGGGGGGCGATTTGCCACTGGGACTTTGATGCAGAGAGATTGTTGCCAAGGTTCGGCTTTTCCTGCAGCTTGCCAGCAAAGGCTGAACGGACAATCATTTATTCATAAAAATGGGCACATTCAAATGCAGCCGTGGGAGACGGCAGGATTGGAATAGATTCTACCCTAGTTATTGCCGTCTCCGGTGTGGCTTCCCAATCAAGAGGAATCAATCTTCACGTGGGTTGGGTTCATGCAGCGTCCTTGACCAGATTAAACAATGATCTAATGGGATTGCCTTCACACCTGTTAAGGTGGATGAACTTTATGCCAGGCTTTCTGTGGCACAGCGTAAGATGCGAAGGATCCCTTTTGGTTAATTTATTGCTCGATGAATGGTGTGAATGCAAAACATCAATACCACTTAGACTTGTATACCGCTTCACAGTGCTTTACAGCTGTCTCTAAGCAGTTTAGAGAGTCAGCATGAGGAGGAGGAGGAGGAGGAGGAGGAGGAGGAGGAGAAGGAGGAGGAGGAGAAGGAGGAAAAGAAGAAGAAGAAGAAGAAATAGCATTTAGACTTATATATCACTTCATAATGTTTACAGTCCTGTCTAAGCAGTTTACAGAGTCAGCATGAGGAGGAGGAGGAGGAGGAGGAGGAGAAGGAGAAGGAGAAGGAGAAGAAGAAGAAGAAGAAGAAGAAGAAGAAGAAGAAGAAGAAGTAATAATAGCATTTAGACTTATATGTCACTTCATAATGCTTTACAGCCCTCTCTAAGCAGTTTACAAAGTCAGGAGGAGGAGGAGGAAGAGAAGGAGAAGGAGAAGGAGAAGGAGAAGGAGAAGGAGAAGGAGAAGGAGAAGGAGAAGGAGAAGGAGAAGGAGAAGGAGAAGGAGAAGGAGAAGGAGAAATAGCATTTAGACTTATATATCGCTTCACAATACTTTACAGCCCTCTCTAAGCAGTTTACAGAGTCAGCATCTTGTCCCCAACAATTTGGCTCCTCATTTTACTGAACTTGGGAGGATGGAAGGCTGAGTCAACCTTGAGCAGGTCAAGATCAAACTCCTGGCTGTGGGCAGAGGTAGCCTGCATTCCAACCACTGCACCACCATGGCTCAAAAAAGAATAAATGGATAAAAACAAATTAAGAGTGTTGTGTGTGAACACAATTAGTCAATAAGCATGGGAGAAAAACGGCTTTAGATTTCAATGCCTCTTTGCCTGTTTTTTGCACTTTTAAATTATTACTCAGATGAAGATTCGGCTTTTGAATGGTCTTTCCCTGAATTTTACTGGTTGTTGGGTTTTGTTTTTTTTAAATCCGTGTTAAAGAAAGTTCTGAGCATAAAATGTTCCGCAAACATGATGTTTTTTCAAAATCAAGCTTATATGGAAAAAGAGAAAGCTGAAAGAAAGTGAAGTGGACAGGTCTGCCCTCCGAAAAAATGAGAAGTAATGCAGCTGCACTGATTGCTTTCAAGGCCTTTGGATGATAAGCAGAGTCAACACTTGGTTAACTGCATCCTGTCAACCCCGTATTAAGATGTTCTCGCTCACTGAAGCCTGAGAATATTGACTGTCATTTGCTAGTTGTGAAAGATTGTGGTGTGGCTGAAGAAAAGAACAGAAGGAAGATTACACAGAAACTATCAAGAGACAGAAGGCAAATGCATTGGCAGCTAATCTCATAAATTGCAAGCCAATTGAAGTGGAGAAAAATCCTAGGGAAAGCATTTGAAATCATTCAAAGGGATTCCGCCTTTGTGAACTCACAGACAATGAGGCTGGGAAATTATGCTTGTGTTGTTGTCCGCCAGCAGCTTGCGGAGCTGGCAGCCGAGTCGGACAGTGAGGAGGCTGAGGAAGAACATGGGTCAGTCCTGGAGGCTGGGGAAGGCCCAGATGAGGGCTCTGCGTCGGAGGCAGAGATGGAGCCAGGGCCATCTGGGAGTGATGTGCAGACTCCGGAGCCTCCAGAGGCTGACAGCAGAGATGCAGAGGAACAGGAGGAGCCTGTTCCTAGTGCACGCATGAGAAGAGCTGCCAGAAGGCAAGAGCAGCTAAAGCAAAAAGGACGACTCGGGAGTAAGGCCAAAAGATGATTGTCCCCTCCCATAACGCTTAAAAGACCAGCAACGGCTCTTGGGCTCTTTGTTGGAAAACAACGTTGATAGATTTGTTTCTTATCTTGCTGCATTTATTTCTTGTCGGCATCTTCTGCTTTTGAACTTTTGCCAAGAAAACCCTTTGGCAGGTTGCCTAATTAGACCAAGGTTGGTGATAAGGCTGAAGAATTGTGTTATGAAGAATTTGTTTTGAACTATTTATTTTTTAAAAAATTTTATTCTTATTTATATGCCGCCATTCTCCGGAGACTCAGGGCGGCTTACAATGCGTTAAGCAATAGCCTTCATACTTTTGTATATTTATACAAAGCTTATTGCCCCCACAAACCGGGTCCTCATTTTACCCACCTTAGAAAGGATGGAAGGCTGAGTCAACCTTGAGCCTGGTGGGATTAGAATTTACAGTAATTGCAGGCAGCTGGATATTAAATGCTGCCTTGTAGGAGGCATTAGCCTCCTACGCCACTCAGGCTCTTAGTTTGGACTATGAATTAGTTTGGACTATGCTGAAAATGAGTTACTGTAATTCTCAGCTGTTCTAATAAAGTCTGTTTGTTTTCGAATTGATTGTGTCTGATAATACCTACTTGGGCCTGGGTCACAACAGCTTGCAGTTTGCAAGATTTTACGTTATCCCAGAGTAACACTAAAAATGTCGTCTTCTTCTTGATTCTTGTTAGAATCAAAATCATGTGAAGCTCTCGTGCCACTTTACAAAGACTTAGTATGACCACACTTGGAATGCTGCACCCAGTAATGGTCACCACAATATAAAAAAAGATGTTGAGACTCTGGAAAGAGTGCGGAGAAGAGCAACAAAGATGATTAGGAGTATGGAGGCTAAAACACATGAAGAACGGTGGCAGGAATTGGGTATATATAGTCTAGTGAAAGGGAGATCCAATGACTCAGTGGCTAAGACATGTAATGCAATGTATTAATAGTTGAATCACACCAATTGGATGATTGGAAAGATCATGAATAGATTTACTCTATATGTTTAAATGATTGTGATTGGTACTAGAAGCGTACGCTGAAGCACTGAACAATGATAGAATGAAGGATGAAACTTTAATATAAATAGATGTGAAGAGCTAAATAAGGGAACTATGAATAACAATGCAGGTGAAATATGGAAGATAGAAAAGAAACTTTTTAAAAAATATTACGGTGACAAGGGGGGGAAGTTAAAACAGAGATAGAAATAAGAGGGGAATAATAGTATATACCAAGATATATGTAATAATAAGAGGGAGGTCTAGAAATTGAAGGCTGGTAGTATTAGGTATAAAAGGGAAATGGTGGCTCAGTTGCTAAGTCGCTGAGCTTGTCAGTCGAAAGGTCGGCAGTTCAGTGATTCGAATCCCTAGTGCTGCATAACGGGGTGAGCTCCCGTTACGTGTCCCAGTTTCTGCCAACCTAGCAGTTCAGAAACACCTAAAAAATGCAAGTAGAAAAATAGGGACCACTTCAGTGGGAAGGTAACAGCGCTCCATGCGCCTTCAGCATTTAGTCATGCCGGCCACATGACCACGAAATCATCATCAGACAGTGCTGGCTCTTCGGCTTTGAAACGGAGATGAGCACCGCCCCCTATAATTGGGAACAACTAGCATATATGTGCAAGGAGAACCTTTACCTTTACCTTAGTCTAGTGAAAAGAAGGACTAGGGCTCACATGATAGCAGTGTTCCAATATTTGAGGGGCTCCTACAAAGTCGAGGGGGTCAAACTATTTTCCAAAGCACCTGAAGGCAAGACAAGAAATAATGGATGGAAACTAATTAAGGAGAGAAGCAACCTAGAACTAAGGAGAAACTTCCTAATAGTGAGAACAATTAACCAGTAGAATGGTTTGCCTTCAGGAGGTGTGGCTGCTTCGACATTGGAGTCCTTCAAGAAGAGACTGGGCAGCCATTTGTCTGAAATGGTAGAAGATCTCTTGCTCGATCAAGGTTTGGACTAGATCCGCATTCTCCAACCCTTGTGGACACACAAGGAATTTGTCTTTGGTGCATAGGCTCTCAGTGTACATAAAAGAAAAGATATATTCATCAAGAATCATAAGGTACAACACTTAATGATAGTCATAGGGAAACAGTCAATATAAATCTTAAGGATACCAGCAACAAGGCTACAGTCATACAGTCATAAATGGGAGGAGATGGGTGATAGGAACGATGAGAAGATTAATAGTAGCCCAGACTTAGTAACTAGTTTGACAGTGTTGAGGGAATTATTTGTTTAGCAGAGTGATGGCGTTTGGGGAAAAATGTTCTTGTGTCTAGTTGTTCTGGTGTGCAGTGCTCTATAGCGTCGTTTTGAGAGTAGGAGTTGAAAGAGTTTATGTCCAGGATGCGAGGGGTCTGTAGATATTTTCACAGCCCTCTTTTTGACTCGTGCAGTATACAGGTCCTCCATGGAAGGCAGGTTGGTAGCCATTGTTTTTTCTGCAGTTCTAATTATCCTCTGAAGTCTGTGTCTGTCTTGTTGGGTTGCAGAACCAAACTTTGTTAAACTTTAACTTTGTTTAAAACGAACTGGAAATTTCACTATGTGGTAACAATGAACGTATTATTGCTAAGATTTATAAAATATTATTGCAATTGAATTTGGAAAATGAGCATGTAAAACATTGTATGATTCAGTGAGCCAGGAATTTTGGATATAACATGACACTCGAACAATGGGAAAATATGTGGACGAAGGGTCTAAAATTTACATTAAATTATAATTTAAAAGAGAAGTTCTATAAGACCTAAGAATGACTATTCTAAAACAGGTGAATGACAAGGCCAGGCTTTCTTTGATCATCAAGAGAACTGGGATAAATATCCTCTAGAGCAGTGGTTCCCAAAGTGTGAGCCGCGGCTCCCTGGGGAGCCGCGTTATCATCATAAGGGCGCCGCGAAATATTCCGCCTGCTGGGTCTAACGCTGATGCGCCATTTCTGAAACGGCTAGTGCGCATGCGCAGTTGCAAGTCGGATTGCTATGGGAGCCGCGAACCGAAAAAGATTGGGAACCTCTGCTCTAGAGGAATGTAACACAAACAGTGGGGTAGAAGTGATTGACAGTTTCTATTTTCTACTCTGTAGGCTTGATAAACATGGATGGGTGTACAAAAGTTATTCCAAGAAGTGTAGTGATGGGCAACAAGACTTAAACTCATGAAATAGCATGACCCTTCCATTAAGAGAAAAGTTACAATCATCCATTCACTGGTCTTTAGTGTCATTCATTCATTCATTCATTCTGACAGCCCATCTCACAAGAAGTGACTCTGGGCAGCATACACTAAGTCAATAAACACATCAAACACATGATGATGATGATGATGATGATGATGATGAAGATGAAGGAGGAGGAGGAGGAGGAGGAAGAGAAAGAAGAGGAAGAGGAAGGGGAAGAGGAAGAGGAAGAGGAAGAGGAGGAAGAGGAAGAGGAAGAGGAAGAGGAAGAAGAAGAAGAAGAAGAAGAAGAAGAAGAAGAAGAAGAAGAAGA